>JARHVA010000796.1:0-355000 GCA_037957365.1 Torreya grandis
CAGACAGAGGAGGTGAGTTTTTGTCTCATAATTTCTATGATTTTTGTGAATAATAAGAGATAATAAGTTAATATTTTTCTGCTATAACACCACAACAAAATGGTGTTATTGAAAAGAAGAATAAGATTGTTTTAGATATGAGTAGAACCATTATTCAAGATGCAAAATTATCAGATGGCTATTAGGAAGAGGTAACCAACACTTTTGTTGGCATCTTAAATAGGTGTCAAATCAGGAGTAAATGGTGATAATAATTCTTATGATTATTGGAAAAATAGAATAGCTAATGTCAAACATTTCAAAATGTTTGGGAGTAGGTGCTTCATCAAAAGAGATGAAGAGAATATTAGTAAACTTGATTCAAGATCTAATGAGGGCATCTTCTTAGGTTACTCCTCTATCAGTACTACCTATAGGTTCTTCAATAAGAGACTTCACAAGATTGTTGAAAGTTCAAATGTAAAAGGTAGATGAGACAAGTAGAGTCAAAAAGCCAAAATTATAGGTAAGTGATTCAACTCAGAATTATGTTACAAATAATGATGAGTTATCTGTTCAAATAGATGATGAAGATGAAGAGGAGAAAGAAAGACAAGACTCTAAATCTCCATCTAGAAGAATTTAGAAAGATCATCCAAACTCTCAAATTATTAAAAATGTTGGTGCAAGGTTATAGACTAGAAGGAGAATGTTGATCAATCAAAATCAATAGGACTTGGCTTTATTATCCATGATTTGAACCCAAAACATTCATAGAAGCTAGCAAAGATGATAGTTGGAATGTTGCAATGAATGAATAAATTGATCAAATAGAAAATATTGAAACATGGGACTTAGTTCCTAAGCCAAAAGATAAAAATTTGATAAGTTACTAAGTGGGTTTTCAAAAATAAAATGAATGAGAAAGGAGAACTCACAAGGAACAAGGATAGATTGGTGTGTAAAGGATATGGGTAAGTTCACACATATGGGGGACAAAAAGGGCCTACCTGTGGACATGTTTTTTATAAAATTTTTAGAAATGTGAACTTTTGGTAGATAATTTGAGATGCATACACTCAAAAATTGAAGATGGTATGAAAACATGAATTGTATCATTTCGAGTCTAGTTTCCAAAAAAACTATTGTTTTTTTAAAAATGGTTAAGTATAAATAGGTCAAACATCTAAAATTTGAAGAGGACCTCTTATTTTTTTTCAATAAAACATAGTAGATAGATGGTCGTATGGCCCACCATTTTTTTTAGCATTGTTACATATTGTTTGAAACCCTTTGGTGAATATTTAGATTAGATCATCTAGTGTATTACGATTTTTTTAATATTTTTTAAATGAATTTTTTATTAATTTTGTAATTAAATAGATTTTGAAAACTAATTAAAAAATGGGTAGTCATCCGTGTGGCCCCCGTAACTACCTTAAAAAAATGAAATTTGATTTTTTTGAATGTGTGTAGAATTAGGCCTAGTTTGTTACGGTATAATTCATTTTGCATTTGGATAAACTAAAATCAAATTACATAAACATGAATAGGCATGTATATTTTGGGCATGTAGTGGCCTAAAAAAGGTGTAGTTAGAAATAAATATAGTTTCAACCTTGAAAATAGCTTAAAAATTATAAAAATCTTATATTTGAAAAGAGTATAGCATGCTCATTATGACGTTAATAATTTTTTGAATTTTTATGTTGAAATCCCATATCATTTTTGGTGATTAAAGTTAAAATTTATTTATTTTTGTCAAAACTCTTGGTCTCAACTATAAATGCATAGTCACAAGCCTGTGGCTCGAAAATCCAAGCCATTTTTTAGCTTAGAGGGCTCAATTTTTAATTCAAATTCAAATAATATGTATGTGTTGTTTTGAAATAACACAAAACCAAACAAATTTCATGTTCTTATAGTGGAAAGGTCCCATTAGCCATAACATCACATTAGACTTCAAGATTTTTACCCCATTTCAATATGTCATCTTAGCTACTTATAACTAAGGTTTCAAGGTCCAACACATTATACATTTTACAATACAATTTATTTTATCATGAGACATCATAAAATGCATTTTTAAAACCTATGATCAAAACTTAACCTATAGAGTAACAATGAGAATCAATACTTGACTCATACTTGCCAAGATATGATTGGTTATTTTTAATTTTATAGAATAAATGTTAAACAAGTATTAGATATTACATGTTTAGCTTCAAGTGAACTTTAATATTTATATACACCAATATATTTCATCAATAGAAAAAATGTTAAAAAAAGCCTTGTTCAACAATTGGAACATGCAAAGCTATTGGGACCTTTACCCTAGTAGGGTAATTATATACCTTACTAACTTACCTAAAATCCTACTTGCCTTTCTTATTGATATTATCCTACTTGCCTAAAATCTTATCTTACCCTTTTGTTGTTTTTTGATATATTTTTATAGACCCCTTTATTTATAAATTTTGAACTAATTTGTTTAAGTGGCAACCTGTTTAATGGGACTATGTATTATAGATAATCTTGTGTAAGTAGAAATAAGAATTGAGGCCTTGGTGTAATAGTGCATCTCTTGGATATCTATTTCAAGAATGTTATCTAATAGAGCCCAATACCTATGAATCATGCCTTGGATTGTCCCAAAAACATTCCTAAAATGTGTTGAATAAAGTCCCCTAAGTTTCATCTAAGGTCACTTAGTGCATCTAATTCAATAGGTGCATTTTGAGGTCCCAATTGAAAGTCTAAAAAGAGTCTTCTATTGTTACAATTATTCAAGATTCCCATAATGTATTTAAATAAATTATTCAAATTTTGCCTAAAATTATGATCTCTTTTTGAAAATATGGTTAAACCTCCATTCTATGCACCTCCTTCATCTACCCCTCCATCACACATGGGATAACCCATCAACCACTCCATCCATTCCCACCTCATTTAAAGAGTGTGTCTTTGACATGGGAATAGTCCTAGACACACCATGGATGCAATAATTACAAGCTCAAAAACAAGCTAGACAACACTTGGTGCTTATCGATACTATAGAGTTTTATACCTTACTACATGTAATTAGGATGGTAAGATAGGGAAAGTAGGATGATGGGTACAAGGTATGTACATGTTTTTATTAAATATTTTGGTCAAGTTGGGTACATGTTTTGTTTTGTATAAGATGTGGTTTTGAGCTCAATAAACTTGAAATGGTCACATGTATCCATAAGTGATTATGTGGTTTTAAGATGTGGTGCCTATAGTGATGAATGTATATCCTAAACAATATCTAAATGCACTAGGGACTTTGTTTAAAACCATTAATGGATGGCTATGCTTTAGAAATATAGGGTGGCGTAGACCTATCATTGACCAAGTATGGCATATGTATAAGTTACCAAAGATCAAAATCTATTGAGATTATTCAAGATACATTAAAGGTGACAATGTCCCCTAAATATGAGACCTACTTCCCCTCAAGGATGATGTTGAGTAGAGGGACCAAATAATTGTTCATGTAGATGATGAATTGTTCACCTCATATAGATGGTTGATCAAAATTGAATACCACTGTACACCCCCTCACCGTAGGTTTTAAGATTACATATTTTGTACATATATCTTCAATCATCTTGTTCATATTTCATTATAATGAGCTTAAACCTTATGATGCGGACTGCAAAAAAGTTGTACATCTTAGAATTCTTTCTCTAACTTGGGATTTGAGGTTGAGGAGTCCATTATTAAATTGTGTTCTCTTTTATGTGTAGGACTTAATATGAATTTACTTTGGGATCTCAAGGTAATTCAAGGTAGAAGGATCTAAATAATTTTAATACATACATAAAAATTGATAATGTTAGATGCTTGCTCAATTTGGATGCGACCTTAAAGGGATATACATGACAATTTTTATACAATAATGACAAGTTGAAGGATTGCATCATATAAATTATTTACTAGAAATGAGTTAATTGGATAGATGTCAATCTTTAAACATTATTGGCTTATATGTATGTACAATGAATTTGTGAATAGGCCTTATTTGGATTGGTTGGAGGTGATGGACATGTCTACGTATCAAAGATGTGCATATGTAACAACTCTAATGCTTCTCTAGGTGTACTAGATCTACACATGTGGAAATATTTTATTGGATTGGGTGTTCTGAGGCACTAAAATTTTTGATGCGTATAAGATAAGTGACATTTAGGTTTTTGACACAAGTATATGTGTGTACAAGATATACACATGGTGATGTATCTAATTGGATCAAGCCTCACAGGGATCTCATAGATATTTAACACTTTTAGGACCTGACACATCTAATAGTGTTGACACTTTTGAGCACGTATGAGGTACACGTGGTGATATGTAATTGGATTTGGCCTCCCAGGGCATTGTCAACTCTAAAACTTCCAAGACTTGATGTATCTATGATAGCTTTAACATTTTTAGGTGTAAAAGGTACACACATGGCAAAATAAGGTTCAATTATAGGGTTAATTCAATCGATGAGGCATGGGAAGCCAATTTGAACCCCTTTTTGACATAACTATAAAGAGCATGATATATGATTTGGGATAAAATTAAGTATAATTCTATCTATCATGAATTGAACTAATTAGTTAATTAGTTCAATTAGGGATGTAATCTAAGCAAAATTAAGCCCCTAAACCAAATTATGGTCCAATATATTGTATAATACAGATGCAACATGTATGGATTAACTGACCCTAATTTAATCAAAAATGCAAATATGGCCAATTTCAACCCATTTAACATAAGTTGAAGTCTACATGTGATTAAAAGGGCTAAATTAGGTCATGTTTCATGATATGTTGATCATAAAACCTAATTTTATCACTTGAACATGTACAATTCCCTTAATCCCTAATGTCATGACATATACACCTGTACAAAACCCATTACACTAAACCCCTAATCCTAAATCCAAATTTTATAACAAACACAACCCCTAAGTTCCCTAATTTCATCACAAATACATAAATTCATGAATGTGATTAGTGTCAATTTTTGAACCCATTATTCACCTAATTTTGTAAGGACCTATGATGGGATTTTGGGAAAAATTATCTCATTTCATCTTACATATTGAGCCTTATTACATCATATGATAGTCTTATTACTTCATAGTCTTATCAAGAGTCTTATTACATCATGTATTGGAAATTTATGCATCATATTGGGGATTTATGCATCATATTAAGCCTTATTACATCATATGATATATTTATTGCATCATATTAGAGATTTATTACATCATATGATAGTCATATTACATCATGTGATAGTCTTATTGCATCGTATGATAGTCTTATTGCATCATATTGATCCTTATGCATCATATGATAGCCTTATTGCAACATCTTATAGTCTTATTACATCATATTATGGATTTATCCATCATATTATAGTCTTATTGAGTCTTATTGCATCATATTATAGTATTATAGGGGATTTTATGAATTGAATATGAGTCTTTGTGCTTGTTTTTTGTAGTATATGCCTATACTTCAAGAAGCACATACGCGTTATAGGAACATGTATGCATTTATATAAAACATACACATTCCTTGAAGTAAAAACAAAAAATTACTTTTCAACGTCTATTTTTATCTCAAATAAAGATTTCTATTCCCATAAACATTCCCCACATACTCTGTGTATTATCTACATACTTTTTTGCAGTTGTTTTTAGACCCCACATTTTGAAGTACATTCTTGGTTACTTTTGTAAAAATGGGCTCCAGTTCATGTTTAGGGAAGAAGAATAAGTTGAAGAACAAAACACTAGAGAAATTAGAAGAGTTGAGAGGAAAAACAAGGTACTAATGCAAGCATTTCATTCTAGACAAGGTACAAACACTAACCCTGATGAGCCAAATGAATTAGATAATGAGTCAATTGGTAATAATGAATTGAATAATGATGAAAATAACAATAATGAATTGAATTATGATGAAATTAAAATAAAAAATTATATGATATTGGAAATTCACGTTCAAAGTTTAAAGTTTTTAATTTTGTTGTTGAAGAGTCTATACATGATACTTTACCCACCAATATTGAATAAAATTTAATGGACTCAAATAATGATGAAATTAACAATGAAGAAAATTTAATGGAAACATATAATGAAGAAACAAACAATGAAGAAAATTTCAAAGAAACATAAAATGATTTTGAAACACCCTCTAAACGGATTCTACCAATAACAACACCTCCTATAATTGTGCATAGAAAAGATAAGTACTTAATTGAATTTGATGAAAATATTTTGAAACCAATGCATAAAAAAATGTCTAATCGTCATTCAAGAAGAATGGCTCAAGAAATTTTGGATAGTTTCATTCATATATTACAATATGATAGTCAAATATGTCAATTATTTGTTTTGTTAATGAAATTGGTTAATATGAGACCTACAATGTACACATTCGGACTAAGAACATCTAAAATGGATGATGAAAATAATGAAATTATTGAAAATATAAATGATTCATATCATATTGTAGGCCCAAAATCATGCAACAAAGATTGTAATGCTACCTGACGTCTAATGACAACTTGTGTAATGAGTGTTGAAACAGGGAAAAAATGATTGATTTCAAAAACAAGTTGAACACTTGATATAAATAGAAAAAAATTAATGAAATCAATTGCAAGAAGTGAAAGACTTAATGAAACCAATACAAAAGATCTTTGGGCATTCTCTATTATACTTCCATGAAAGGACAAGGTTATAGTCAATGCTTTGAAAGACTTACTTGCACAATTTTAGAAAGATAATACAAGAGTTTCACCTAATGCAAGAGATGTAGTGAAAAGAAGATTTAGTTCTCATATTCATGAACTGCATCCAAAACATTTCTTGGATATGACTCAAACACAATTGTACTCTAATTTTTTGACAAAACATCCACAAATTGCTATTAGTCAAAGATTTTTTGATATGGCCAAACCTTTTTATGTAAAAATAAATCACACACACACACCACTTGTTGTTGTAGGTAACATATTGAATTTCAATGCATTATGATGTTTTTCTCCATATTTAATAAAATTTGTATACTAACAACATTTTTTAGGAGTGTGGCATAGATTTTTTCCAAAATCAACTAAGGAATTTATTCCAAATAGTCTTTGTGAAAGACCAGATGGACAATTATTTTATAAGAAAGCATGTTTGGATAGAAATTATAGCATTTGCGATGGATTGCCAAAATTAAAAAAAATGTATCCATGAGGAGTGTATAAGTGAAATTGGATAGTTGGTATCAAGTAAAAAATGGCAAATAATCTAAAAGGTGTGAGCTTGTTAGAAAAGAGATACCTGTTTCAAAATTTATGGTCGAATTCATGAAGAAAATTATTTATGAATATGTAAGGCATACACATAGGGATAAATTATTGGATGAACATTTCAAGATAAGTAAGGACATATTCCCACTTGATTATATTTTTTTAATAGTTGACTTTGCTAAATATTACACATTCAAACCACAAATGGAAGTTCAATCATAGTATTACAACTCAACACAAGTTGCCATATTCATCCATGTACCTGATAGTACAGAGGAAGATAAAAAAAAATATTAAGGGAGTACCATTTCTATATCAGTGATGACTGATCACATTGTATAGACTATGTGCAAGGTTGTTTTGAGAAGTTCTATGGATAGTTGACTCAGAGGAACATTATTTTCAAATAACATTACATTTAGTTAGACAATTTCACATCATAATTCAAGAATGCATGGATATTTTATTGGTTAAGCAGGATGCACATTACCACTAGTGTAGAACATATTTGGAGTTTCACTGAGGATGGTCATGGAAAAAGGGATCATGATGGTGTTGGAGCATGTATAAAAAGAGTCATTGTAAGGGAGTATTTAAAATTTGACAATGTTGCTAATTTGATTGATGCAAAAACTATGGTTGAATGGTGTAATGAGAGCATATATCATGGTGCTCAAGCAAACTCTAATGTTCATATACATTTTTGGTTAATGGAGGAAAACAACTTAGAAAGCTATGAGGATTGTATGACTCTAGCAGGTTCAAGTGAGCTCCACTTATTTTTTAGCTAAAATACAGGTTCTTGGAATATTCATATGTGACACTTGGCATGATTTTATTCTTCATGTATGGACTCTATTTGGAATGAGTGTGGGTCACAAGAGTGGGTGGATGACTGGAGTTCTAAACCTCTAATTCTAATCAACACATATCAAGTTCCACTAGCATTGTAACTTATAAACATGACATTGTCACATGACTTTGACCATATATCTGATCTAATACAACCAGGTAGAAGATTAATCTTTATGTACTATTTATTCTCATAATCTATCATCATAGTGTCATTAAAAATTGATTTTTATGATGCAGACCATGTTTTTTTAGTTATTGTAGATGAGGACAATGAAGAGGGAACATATTACTACTTATGTTAGTGTGTAGATGGAAATAAAAAATTAACTTCCCCGGTCGTAGATGGAGAAAACAATTATTATCCCACTGGGTTTATGGTAGTCACTGGAACTTGGCTTCGATAATATCCTATAAAAAAATTCAAATGTATGGTTATTTGAAGAATTTCAAATGCATAGGAAGATACTACACTATTCAAATTTAGTTCTTTCAATGAATATTCAATTGCAAAAATATCATGGGAGGCCAATAAATAAGAATCTATGAAAAGTTCACGAGTTAGACCATGAAGCTATTCTTGATACTATTAAGATTAGAGTAGATCCAAGTGGTTTTTTGGATTGAAATGCACATGTGTTTTGAATTTTAAAATTTATATGTAATCAATTTTACCAAATGTTTTTGATTTTGTAGGTAGTACGTGAATAAATTTCATCTTTAATTGCTTACTCTTAACATTTGTTTGTAGGTTAGTAGTGTCAAATTATCTTCCACCTTCACATGGTTGGTACCATTAGTAAATAATTTCATATTCTTGAAGTTAAGATAATCTTACTTAAAGTACTTGGTGTTTCCATGTTCTTGAACAATTGCTCATGACAAGTTTATTTATCCTTATAACCTTCCAAACACATTTGTTGTCAGTCTTTCCATACTCTGAAATAGTAGTGAAAAAGCACTTTTATGTGGAATTGGATGTCACAGTCATTGGATAAAATGTAATTTATCTATATAGACATGATTGAAGTGGTGGATTTACACCTACCAGTCTTGGAGGTAAAATTACTAGTTGGAGGTTAACAAGTTATCTCTTCACTAAAAAAAAGTTGCATTTTAGGACTCATTACTACAACTTTTGCTATAGATTACTCTTAGAGGTGATTTAGAATAGATTTAAGGTTTAATTAGAGGTATTTTTCATGCACACAAGGGATCTGATGGGTCTTCCATATGACTTACAGTTTTGGTTTAATGCATGCCTGAAGTTAGGCTAAAAATTAGCATCTTTTTTGTATTGGAAAGGGCATTTTTTAGCCCAAAACTGGTGGTGGGTTTATTGACAGGGTCAGATGGGAAGCCAAAAACCTGGTCTTGGATGTTATCTGCCCTTATGGATGTGTTAGCAGTGCTAGTTTTCAATGAATAAGCACCAAAAATTGAGTTCTTAGACTGTAGTTTTAACTTTGACAACATTTGTTGTCAGTGTTTCCATGCTCTGAAACAGTAGTGAAAATGCACTTGTGGGTGGAATTGGATGTCACAATCATTGGATCATGTGTAATTTTCCTATATATATGTGTGTTTAAATTGGTGGATTTGTACCTTCTGGTCCCAGAGGAAAAATTAGTAGGTGGAGGTCAACAAGTTGTCTCTTCACTACCAAAAAGTTGCATTTTAAGACCTAGTACTGTAACTTTTGCCATGAATTTCTCTTAGAGGTGATTCAAACTAGATTCAAAGTGTAATTAAAGGGATTTACCACATACATGAGGTATCTTATGGTTCCTCCATACAACTTATAATTTTGGTTTTATGCATGCCTGAATTTAGGCTAAAAATTAACATCTTATATTGGAAAGGGTGTTCTTAAGCCCAAAATGGGTGGTGGGTTTATCGACCGGGCTAGATGGGAGGCCAAGAACCTGGTCTTGGATGTTATACACCCCTTCCAACATGTTGATAGTTCTATTTTTTAGTATAAAATCACCATAAATTGAGTTATTGAGCTATAGCTTCAACTTTGACAACATTTATTGGCAGTGTTTTCGTGCTCTAAAACAGTAGTGAAAATGCACTTGCAGGTGGAATTGTATTTATTGTCATTGAAGCATGTGTAATTTGCCTATATATATGTGATTAAAGTGGTGTATTTTCACCTGTCAATCCCAAGGCAAAATTTCTAGTTGGATGTCAACAAGTTGTCTCTTCACTGCCAAAAAGTTACATTTTATGACCCGTTATTGCAACTTATACCATAGATTGCTCTTAGAGGTGTTTAAGACTAGATTTGGGGTGGAATTGGAGATAATTACCATAAAAATGATGGATCTTATGGTTCCTCCATATGACTTACATTTTTATTTTTATGCATGCCTAAATTTAGGCTAAAAATTAACATCTTTCTTGTATTGGAACGAGCATTTTTTAGCTCGAAATGGGTGGTGAGTTTATCGATTAGACCAGATGAGAGGCTAAAAACCTAGTCTTAGACATTATTTACTCCTCTAGATGTGTTGGTAGTGACATTTTTAGCCAACAAGCATCAAAAATTAAGTTCTCATACCATATCTTTAACTTTGACAATATTTGTTATGTCTTTTTGTGCTCTAAAACAATAGTGAAAATGCACTTACGGGTGGAATTGGATGTCATGTTCATTGGAGAATGTGTAATTTTCTTATATAGACATGCTTGAAGTGGTGAATTTTCACCTGCTAGTCTTGAAGGCAAAATTGTTAGTTGGAGGTCAACAAAATATCTCTTCACTACCAAAAGGTTGCATTTTAGGACCCATTATTGCAACTTGTGTCAGGGATTGATCTTAGAGGTGATTCAAATTAGATTTAGGTTAAAATTAGAGTGATTTCCCATGCACACAATGGATCTTACGGTTCCTCCATACAACTTATAGTTTTGGTTTTATTCATGCTTGGAGTTAGGCTAAAAATCAACATCTTTCTTGTATTGGGAAAGGCATTCTTAAACTCGAAATGGGTGGTTGGTTTTTGTCGACCAAGCCAGATTGGAGGACAAGAACCTAGTCCTAGATGTTATCCACCCTTTCAAATGTGTTGGCAGTTCCATTTTTCTATTTGGAGGCCATTAGCACCCCTTATATAGAGAGGGAAACCTAACTATGCTCACACCTTGACCCCCCTCTCTAGTCTATATATATGGGTTGGGGTGCCAAAAAAACTCTCTATTGGAGCCCTATATAGTGGTGGGGGGTAGAGCTACACATACATGAATTTTTCCATCCCTATATATTTATCTGGGTTAGATCTATCTGGGGGGGGCTCTATCTAAACTAAAATGAGCCTTGTATGTGAAATGGGATGTTGGAGTGAGTTAGATAACTTGAAATGGGAATGATGGTGTTTCATTGAGGTTCCATGAGCATTTAGGATTAGTGGGGTCTTAGATCATTTGATAAATGTTCCTAAACACCTAATGCTTCAATCACAATCAAAATATTCCACCTATAGTCCATCCTTCAGGTTAGTATGCATAGATAGGACAATTGGGGTTCTACAAAGTCAAGCATGCTAGGAGAGGTTTCCAAAGAACACCTACAGGCATACCCTCAAAGCATGCACCTAAAACTAAGGAAACACAATAATGAATTCAAGATTGCCAATGGTGAAGTTTCTTGGCCAAAGTAATATTTTGAAAACATGTACCTACAGCCATCATAGGGATTGAACACATTAGGATAAGGTTAAAGGGTGGTTTCCATTGAAGTATAAATCCTAATTGGGCTACATGGGTGTTAATTATACCAAATACTCCCTTTTATAATAGCATAATACTCTAGGTATTATTGACATGTAGTCATATGAGGTTTTTAAAGAAGGTACAAGGTGACATGGAAGATTGTGAAATAGAAACTGAAGTGTAGAATCATGAAGGGAAATTTTACATGATATTATAGAGGAAAACTCATCATTATAAGACACAAACCAAGGCAAAAGAGGATGTTGACTCATTTGTAAAATTTGACCAAGCAGACATGTGTCACTAGATTTTGCAAAAATGGGCCTATAGGGCAATATATGTCGAATCTAATCATGAAATTTGGTGAAGAGGCTCATTATGACCTATTATTCCAATTAAATATATTTTTGAGTATTTTTTACTATGGTAAATATTCACTATTTTAGTACAATCAACCCTATGTCAAATCACAGTCAACATTAGAGCCTCCCTTGGATAAATTGGTCATTTTGGGGCATTTATAAGTTGATTCAAAGCACAAAATTTGGTATTAATGGTATCCCTGACCTAAAACAACATCCCATGACATCCTAAAGTTCCTAGAAATAATTAAATTTCCCATTGTTTTGACATATTCCTATTACATTAAAAAAGGTAGCCATTGGAGATTTTTGGAAGTTTTGTCATTTCTAGATGCCAAGAAGTAGTTTAGGGCTTGAAGAGGTATCAAAATAGTATAATATGATTTTATAAACATAAATTGTCATATATAATTTATAACATTCAGGTGTTTCATATAAAAGTTTGAAAAAAGACAAGTTTAGGCATGAAGGAAGCATGCAGGTAGCTCAAGGTAAATTGTGGTCAAAAGGGTCTATAGGACAAAGTACATATCCAAATGACTTGAAACTTTGTAAGATTGGTATTAATGACCTAATATACCCATAAATAATATTGGTAAGTTCATATGACAAGTGTAAGTGCTCTATATTTTATCACAGTCCCCTCCATGTCTCATAATGGTCATTATTCATGCAAGCATATTTTTTGGGGTTTTAAGGTGTGTTTGAGGGTTAAAAGATTAGGTAAGTATTTGATAAGTATGGTAATATGGTTTTAATACTATTAAAAACTTTTCAAGGGTTTTCACACTCCAAACTTTATGCAATCCCCACAAGCAGTCTCAAAGGCATAAAGGCAAAGTTGGTTCAATTTATCATTGGAAAGGTGTTATGAGATGTTTTAGATGTCATGAAGATGTTTTCAAGAAAATAAGATTAGTGGGAAGGTCAAATTGGTCCTTTGGAGAGTATGTATAGGTCATGAGAAACCCTAGATTAAGGTTTGGACATTTTTTAGAGATTTAACCATAAAAATTTAATTAAACTTTGTAATCTTGCTATCCTATACATGTACAAGGTGAATCAAAAGGTTTTAACCTGAGATTGTATAGTTGTGTACAAATTTTAGGACTAAGGGTTTGGAATAGGGATAATTAGGCCTAAATGAGGGTAGGATAATGAAGGAAGTGATAGTTAGAGGTGGAGTTGGGATATGAAATTTGACATAGACATGGAAAAGGATAGAGTGTACCTTTAAAATCCCTTATAATCTCTTGAACAATCATAACTTTTTTTTAAAAGGAAAAATATAGTAAAAAAAGGCTACAAGCCTTGAGATAGCATTGTGTCCATAAGGTGTGGAATGAGAGTCAAAGATTGTTTGAGTGCTTGAAGGGAGCTATACTAGGTATTTTATGATCATCTAAGACCACATGTGACAATAGGTTGAGCTCTTGAAACATAGACCAAGATTTGGTCCTTGATACCCAATGAAGTTGCCTAGTAAGAAACTACAATGAGATTGAGAGGGAGTTTGTGAATGAGAGGAATGGAATGAGGTAAAGGATGTGTTTTGAATGTATGGACAGAGGTCAATGACATCAAGGAGGTTTTACTAAGATTACAAGGAATAAGTACTAGGTGTAAGAAGCTAAATTAAACCCAAAAAGTCAAAAGAGGATCTAGCTTGTGAAAGAAGATTCAAATCAAACCATAGCAAGTGAATGTGATCAATTGGGTTTAGAACTAGATAATGATGTTTTCATAAAATTATCCTCCATACCTATGCATCATCATACAAAAATAATATGCAATCATTGATATTATTTATTTATTATAAGGGTCTGATTTGCAACATTATCCTAAGTTATTCTCAATCTCATAACATTTGTAATCCTTAAGAATACTTTAAAACCATCATTCATACTACTCTAAACACAAGTGATTCAAACAAGATTTACCGCATTAGTTTTCTTAAATATTCATGTATAAAATAATAATGCCATATATAGGCATATAATGTCAATAATACATGTATTGCCATATAGGCATACAAAAAATTACATCATGTCTAACAACATAGTATCTAATGTTAGGTGAATACATCATATATGCATGTATAATGCCAACAATGCATACATTTCCATATATGCATACAAAAAAGTACATCATCTACAACATCTTAATCATCAAATAGTCTCCCTCTCATTGCCTTCTTTGAAGAAGACTCTCCCTAAGATGCCCTACTTGTAGATGGAGATATACTGAATGCCTTGGATTGTTCCAAGGTTTGAATGTAAGTAATATGCTCATAGATCACTTGTAGCTGAACCTATTCAAATACAAAATTTATTTATAAAATTAACAAGTATACATGAAACCAAGTTAAGAAACTTATGTTTTAAACTATAATAAAAAAAACATTTAAACATGCACTTACCACAATCTCATGGTCCTTCTTAATTTTCCCTTGATGATCGACTAGGTTAGTACCAAGCTTAGTTGCATAAACAATCATGTCAAATTATGAAGAAACTTGAGGAGTTGTCACATTAGTTGTTTGAATCGAATTATCAAATGTCATATGACAGCCCTACATACATAATATATTCATACATATAAGTTATTTTTTCCAAAGTATATAGTAAAATAATAAAAATAAAAGTACTAAATTATAATTTAAAATTACAAGTGAATATACATACCTTGGTGAGTGCCTGTGCAGATGACATTACATCAATAATGTCTGAGTCTATCTCGACTCGCAATGATGGAGTGTCCACCCTAGTCATTAGTTGAACAAACAACCTAATAATTAATAACTTGGGCAATTCATTGATCAAATAAGTTGCTAACAAACTTAGTCTTGCATAGGATATGAAAAAATCTAATGAGTTCATGGTAAGTATGAATGTGACAAGTGGATATGTGTAACATGTGACTTGTAACACCACAATGAAGGCAAGAAATGTTAGTTTCATGAGGGAGAATGACAAGATAATGAGGGGGGATTTTTGAGTGATTTTTGTGAAATTGAGTCATTGAATGCAATTTAGGTGTTAAAACATCCTTGATACACCTATATACACTATTTTGGATGCTTTTATAGCTTTGTTGAGGTGTATTTTAGATTTTGACCTAATTACTTAGTCATTAGGCCTAATTGTCTTAACATAGTGACTTGGTATAGTTGAGGATAGTCCTATGAGCTATGGTGTCTAAATTGATTTGTTTTGAAATTTTGATGATGTTAACACCTTGAATACTTTACTTACATACATTCATTGCTTTTTAGTCCAATTGATTATTGGTGTGATAAAAAAGCCCTTAAAAGTAGTCATTGTGAGAAGACAAGTAACTTGTATAGGTGTTTGTTGAGAAGTTTATAAATTGAGTTTTAATCAGGTTAAGACACCTAGAGTGATAGGTTGATTTTATAGGAGACATCTATACTTGAGCCTTTTAAAAGTGTTTTAAACCTTATAAAATAGGTCTCATCAAAATATAATTAAACATATAGAAAATAGAACTGAATATTGTAGAGATAAGAGTGAGTGGACATTCTTTTTTTATAAGTAAATGATTTTGGTTGCCTTATAGGTGAAATTAGGTTGACTATCTATCCTTAAATTTCCCTCATTTTTTTCAAGGGAAGGTATATATGTATATAGTGTACGTAGGTTGAGGTCAAAAAAGGGTGTTATAGTCTTTTCAACACTCAATATTCATTTTAGGGGTAGTCTTATAGATTCAACATGTCACTCAAGTGATGAAAGTGCATGGATATAGATAGGCGCTTTCCAAAAACTAGATATAATAGGTCTTTGGCCCCCCTAAGTAGGTGGTGGTAAAAAACTACTCAACCCCATATATCTATATAGGCCTATGCCATACATATATATATATATATATATATATATATATATATATATATATATATATATATATATATAGTTTTTAATCAAAGCTCTCCCAACAAACCAATGGGATCTAATGACCTACTCTATATAGATCTACTAATAGAGTCTGGTTGGAAATTGGAATTGACTAGGTACAATGGGATCAAGAGGCTATGCTATCTAAATTTATAACTCCATAGATAGAAATGAAATTGTTACACTCGATTGGAAGTGATGGGAATTGAATTGATATCTATGACCATTTTGGATATCAATCATAGATATTAAAACACTATATGTGATTATCATAACAAGGAATCAAGTGGTTGGCTATGAGGCCAGTATTTAAAATAAAGGAGTGGTGTGCATATTGATGAAGACACGCTATGCTCGATTGGGAAATTGATATAAATATATTGTACCAAACAACTTTTATCAAATTAATTTTATATATACACACACATGCACACACATCCAATCCTACTGATTGGGATTGACCCACTATGGGAACTACATATAATGGGATATCAAGCAAATGTTTAACTTATTGTTTTGGTTATTGAAAACATGGTTTGAAATTTGAAATGAATCAAAAAAATTGAGATGGAGGATGAATTTCCATCACTATGCCAATCCATGTTAATACATCAAACAATAAAAAGTCCAACAAAATTATATTAGGTATTTCACAAAATCTACTAATGATGCAATTAAGGTGTATGAATGTACATTTAGAGTATATAAGATTCACTTGAAATTTTACCTCTATAAATGTATATGGTGTCATAGTGACATAGATAGATGTATTAGGGGTTGGCCCACTACCAAGTTGTGATGTTGAAGGTAACGTATGCTCCTAAAACATAATATATATATATATATATATATATATATATATATATATATATATAATTCAATTTAAATGTGTAAACTATTTTTTACCTTTTTAATTTACAAATATAACTTGAAAATTTAACATGAAATTTATATAAAAGATACTTGCATGTGTGTAGAGACTCCCAACGTATCCGAACCAAATATCTATGCCAATGACTCATCAGTCAAGACCATATCCTCCAAGCCCCCTTAAACACCACCATCATCATCTAAAGGTCCAGTGCATATAACACCATAACATTTGCATGGGTGGGGTCAAGTATGGCCACTAGCTAGAGTATCTTGAGCATCTATCTCTGAAAGTATAATCATATGATGAACGAGTGTATCAGTAAGTGCACTAAGTGCATGAAAAGTTTCTATCTCCACAACATCTTTCACCATAGAGGGAATCTCTAGATGAAATGGCTTTTTGATAGGGATCCTTGCAGGTTGATTAGGTATATGATGTGTACCCAATCATTCCTATGTGGAGCATTTCCCTCAGCCCTAAAACTCACCATAGTCAAAGTAGTTTGGAATTTCATTGAGAAAAAACTTGCAATATATTTTCCTCAAAAAGTACAAAGGGACCTCATGGTTATTACAAGGTGGATAGTCAAACACCATCCACCATCACTCCCAAAAATTGGCTTTAATCAAGTTGTGTTGACATCGATGGATTGGAATATGTTTGGTCATTACAGAAAATGGGGCATTGGTGGATGGGTCAATAAATAAGGCACAATTTTGATATTTTGTTATTTCTTTCTTCTTCACCTCATATGCTGACAATTTATCAAAATTATAAGCCTTATAGTTATCCCTATATGACTTCCATCTATCAATGTGACTCATTATCAAGTCAACTTGACCTAATACTAACTCTAAGGTAATGGCTAAATAGGTGTGGTGGATGTTCATAGAAGTGGGCTCCCTCATTCTCCTAATCATCTGCTTAATTTCAATTTTGTTCTCCACTATGTGAGTAGCTATATCCTCCTAACTACCTGGGGGATCTAGTGGAACTAGAAAAGGGTTAGGCTGAGGGTTATGTAGAGGGTTAGGAGGGTTGTGTGGAGGGTTAGGTGAAGGATTAAATGGAGGATTAGGTGGAGGATTAGGTGGAGGGTTAGGTAGAGCATGCTAACCTATTGGAGAAAAATTACAAATCAAACTATGCAAAATTTTCACAAAAAATTCAAAAAAAATTTGATTTAATCTACAAAACTTACCTCTTCTTCATGGTGGCATCATTGATCTTGAGAATGCGAGAATAAAAACAATGATTTCCATCCGAGATAGAGGGAAAAACATGAGTTGGACGGTAAAAGGAAGAGCTAGAGGGTCAAATATGAATGACAAGTAGCAAAATGTGAATGCCAAAAAAAGATTAAAAGTGACAATTCAATTTTTTTTATAGTTTAAGTAACACATATGTGTTACCTTTATTTATATGAATGAGTACACATTCCTATAACATGTATGCATTCTTATAACATGTACATATTCTTATAAATAGAGTTAACGTATATGTGTTACTGTTATAACATGTATGTGTTATGGGTCAGGTATTCTGAGCCATAACATATACGCATTATAACAATAATGCATATACATTGTTGGGTATGTCCACAAAATTATTCCCCAACTCTGTGCACATACCCATATGCTCAGGTTGAAGGAATTTATTTTGATGATACTTTTGCTCATGTAGCAATAATGGAACAAATTAGACTCTTCTTGGCATATACTAGTTTCAAAGGTTTTAAGATATATCAAATGAATGTGAAATTTGCATTCTTGAATGGCAACTTAGATGAAGTCTACATCGAGTTACCTAAAATGATACTTCATGTCAAGTAATCAAGATATTGTGTGCAAACTAAAGAAGGCTCTGTATGGTCTTAAACAAGCTCCTAGATCTCGATATGATAGGTTAGATAAGTATCGCTTAAGTCAAAGTTTTAAAAAATGGGTAGTTGATAGTAATTTGTACATTAAGACATAAGGTAATCATTAATTGATAGTTGTTGTATATGTTGATGACATAGTTTTTGGATTTGACAATGATAAAGTGAGTATATAATTTGTAGACACTATGAAGATTGAGTTTGAAATGTCAATGTTGGGAGAACTATCTTTTTTCTTAGGATTACATATTAATCAACTTGATATAGGGATATTCATTTCACAAGATAAATACATCAAAGATATGCTAAGGAAGTTTGACATGATAGATTGTAAGCCAATGGGTAATCCAATGATCATAGGATGCAAGTTAAGTAAACTAGATGACTCACCAAAAGTTGATCAAACTTTGTATAGATCCATGATTGGAAGTCTTTTGTACTCTACTACTTCTAGGCCTGACATCATGCAAGTAGTGGGTCTTGTAGGAAGGTTTCAAGATGACCCTAGAGAATCTCACTTGAAATTATTCAAAAGGATCTTGAGATATCTCAAAGGCACCATAGATTATGGTTTATGGTATCCTAGGGGTAAAGAATTTTCTTTGAAATCATATATAATAAAGATTAGGTAGGATGTGTAGATGATATGAGGAGTACCAATGGTGGGGTATTCTTCATGGGGGGATGCTTGGTGTCTTGGTTAAGAAAGAATAAAGCCTCAGTATCTCTATAAACTGAAAAGGCTGAGTATATAGAAACTACCTCTTGTTGTACTCAAGTCATGTGGATGAAATAAACTTTGGAGGATTATAAGGTAAGATAAAATGGACCTTGTTCTATTTATTGTGACAATACTAGTGCAATTAATATCTCAAAGAATCTTATTATGCACTCAAAAACTAAGAAAAATCCTATTAAATATCATTTATTGAGAGAAAAAGTGATTAATCAATGTGTTAAGTTAGAGCATGTACCTATAAAAGAGCAGTTTGTAGATATTATGACCAAACCATTATCAAAAGCTACATTTGAGTATCTAAGAGAAATATTGGGTGTCATTTATTTCTGTATGAATCAATAGAAGGTATATAGTTAAGGGGGAGCAAAAAGTTCATAAAATTTCTCTAAAAGTTTATAAATAAGCTATATTTTAGATGCAGAGTTGGTGGTCATGGAAGTATCTTGAGAGAGAAGGTTGGTAAGCATGCATGGTGGTTCTTCATGGTGTATGGAGATATGAAGATGATCAAGTGGTATAATTGCTCAAAAATATTATGGGGGAGTCCCTCTAAGTTGTTTCTTGTTGAGCTACATCAAATTTAAGTTATTTTATGTGTTCTTTCTTCATTGGTTGCAGTGCCTGGTTGAAGAGAGTGTTGGCATGGATCAAGAGGAAGGTGTCAAGGCAAGAAGAGGGAGGCTCAAGGTAAGGGGGAGTTTGTATCATCTTTTTAAGATGGTAATTTCCTATTGATGGTATTTTTAGGTCTTAAAGATCACTTGGTGCCCACTTTATCACTGTGTCATAGGGGGAGAAAGTTTCTATTGTGAGAGTGCTTGAAGGGAGAGAAGGTGAGTTTTATATTGCTATAAATGATGATTTATTGACATCAATGACAAAGGGTGAGATTTTTGGAGTCTTATCATTGATGTCATGGTGATGTCATGGAGGTGTCCTAGTGAGTGGATGAAGTGCCTTGATAGTCTATGTGACAATGATAAAGTGTGCAATGTGTTTGTTCTTGTATGCTTGAAGTATGATTGGTTGATCTTCTATTTTGACATGGTTAGAAAGGATCAAGGATGAGTATGGTGATTTGAGAATATGAAAAGGGTCCTATAAAAATTCAATAATGATTTGATTACTTATGTGCATGAGTGGAATTCACCTAGTTTATCATTATTCTCATCTAGATAGTTTGGGTTTAGTGGCAAAAAAATTGAGTAGGTAGTTTTATGATGTCACCATTACCACATGAGAATGATTCAAGGAAATTTGGTTATATGGTTGTGATAAAATTAGTCCCTAGTTGATATGTGATAAATCTCAAGTCATAAATTGAATCACGATCAAAGATATGAGGATGCAAAGTTGGCTTCTTAGTCATAATTCATTTTTTTCCCATACTTAGCCAAATTTGCAAAGTGGCAAGAAGAGTCGAGTAAGTATTTTGATGGAGGTATATCTTGCACGTATGGATGTTTCAGGAGAAAATGATCATATGAGTTTTTTAATTTTTATTCTTATTTTATTTGATCTAAAATTTAGATCATACGATGTATCACATCAAAAGATAAGCATATGCAAAATTGGGCTCTCAGGTAGTTTGACTGTGTTTTCCCATACTTAGCCAATTTCACAATGTGGCAATAAGAGTTGAGTGATAATTTTGAAGATGTTATATCTCAAACGTGTGAAGGTTTCAATAGAAACTGATCATATGGATTTGTTTAATTTTTTGCATAGTTGATTTGTGCTAAATTCCAGATCATGCGCTAAAGCACAACAAAAGTTATGAAGGAGCAAAGTTGGTCTCCCAAACAAAATCTAGACATAATTGGCTATGAAACAAGATTTTGAGAAGGCAATTTAATGGTGTTATATCTCACATGCACAAGGGTTCTAGGATATATTTTTTACATGGCTGGATTCTCCTATGTGAGGATATCATCTGGTCCAAATTTAAGATCATGTGTCGAAGTGCAAAAGAAGTTATTAAGGTTCAAAAATGGCTACTCATGCATATTTGAAAGGGTCTCCATACTTAGTCAATTTTTAAATTTAAAGCTCAAGCAAGATCAATGGTACATGTTACTCCAAGAAGTCAGGAAGTAACGAGATGGGGATAGGTGCATGATTTTTAATGATTGAACAAAGGTAAGGATAAGAGATCAATGGTGAGAAAATGTTTGTATGATTGAGATCAATGGAGCAAAGTAAGTCAAAATGGTCAAAGTAACTGAAGTTTAATGGAGTTAAAGTTAAGTGTAATTTTATCAATGGTGCATATTTGATTTGAGCAGCAAGGACATGAGATGACTGCAAAATGTCTGAAGTTTAATTGTGACCGCTACCTTTTGAATTTTTAAATTTTCTAAGGGAAAAATCAGTGCTCAGTAATTGGTCCATATCTTTCGATAGAATATGAATTTGCTCATGAAGTAAAAATCAAAGTGGTAAAGGGCTCTAAGGTGCATTTATAGATATGGATTTGAAGATTTAGAAGTGTACACAAGTAAATATATTGAGTTCCAAAGTTGACTATGTTTTCATGCATGTTCTATAAGTGACCCGAGAAGGATGTTTAAGCTTATGTAGATGTTGTTTTGATGTTTCATGGTTAATTAGATATTGAGGAGTATTTTAGAATCCATGAGGATGCTCTATGTATATTTTATAGGTGTGATTAATCTATCTTGTAAATGATCAATGCTTAAATAGTTGACTTTATGTTTGCTAATTTTTTTCTTGTGTATAAGTTCTATGTTTGAGATGATTGAGCATACGTAGAGGTGAGCCAAGGTGACTGTGATATGTTGAGGATGTCTTAGGGGACATAAAGAGTGGACCTATGTTTTTTTAAAGTGTTCATATGTTCTTGATTTTCTTAGAGATGTTTCAAAAAAGGGGTGAATGGGTCTCCATAAGACCTAAAAGTAACTTAGGCCTATTTGAAAGTGTGTTGTGTTTAAGTGTGACCCATGTGAGATGCCTTACAGGTGAAGGCATGTATTGTGGTTGACAAGGATTATTATGGACTTGATAATTCATGATTTCTCTATATATAGTGAAATAAAATGTGTTGGGTTATGTATTGGTAAGCGAGAGACTTGGGAGATATTTGTGAGAGGCTTATGTGTGTGGCTTATGGAGCCAAGGATAGGTAGTGTGTCTTTTGGTGGATTTAATGTGGAGAATTTTTTTTTGAATGTGTGTATGATTTATATATCATGTTCCTCATGTCATAATAGTGCTCTTACAATTTGAGGATATGTGAAGAAGTCTGAGTGTGCATATGAGGACAATTTGAGTGAAGAAAGAAAGAGTTTGTGACATGCCTATGTGAGAGGTCTACTTGAGATAAAGAGAGAGTTTGTATAGAGGTTATAAATTAGAGGTCAATCATCAAGTGTTGAAGACATCAGCTTTAAGGTGGAAATGTTCTTCTCAAGGAGGGTCTAAAGGATTTGATCTTCCTTAGGAGCAGTTGTTCTTTGTGAAATAGGGTCTCACCAAAGACCTTTGATTAGGACTTGATCAAGGTTGTAGGTCAGAAAGACTTGATCAATCTCTTATTTATGATCATATTATTGGACATTAGTCCATGTGTTTGTAGGCTTGAGAGTGGGTTTTATTCCCCAAGAGGGTTTCCCATGAAGATCTTGTGTTGTGTATGTGATCTTTCATTATGTTTATTGTTCACTGCTATGAATGATCTATATGCTTCATGAATGATTGTATTTAATGCTTAAGTATTTGTAAGGGTTTGGAAATTGAATTGGATTATTTACCACCACTGATTCACCCCCCTCCCCCTCTCAATAGATTGTACCTCTAACAACAGATGCACCTGAGGACAAAGTTTGTTTGGCCCTTGACCACGAATATTCTCCCTCCATCTCGAATGAAGATATTTCTAGCCATGAAATCAAAGAGTTTGTTGCAAATCTCCATAATTCATTGTAGAGGTAGTTAGATCAATGATTTTTTTCTTAAAAATGGATGAATACTTTAGGCGTGGCATGGAATATTTTCCAGCTAGGAGCATCTTGGTAGGATTTAAAAGCTTTTTTTTTGTAATTTTGCAAATTGCAACCTACAGGGGGCATCCCCTCTATTCAAAGGTTGTTGGTTGTTGTTGGTTTTTTTATTTTTCTCTCCAAGTCCAGGCTCTTCAAAAGTTTTGGGATCCATTGTTGTGTGTAGATCTTGTCTCTCTTGATAAGGTGGTTGCAGCTGTATAGCCATTAGCAAGCTTTGAGAACATGTTCATGTGTCTCCCTTGTCAAAAGAGAAAACTCACCATTCTTGTCCCCTTGATAGTATTTTAAGCAACTGATGTATGTAGGATTTCCTTTCAAGATCAATAAAAATGTTTGTGGTTCTTTGCTCTTTCTTGTTGATGAAGTGCAGTAATATGTCTTACAAGACTGTTGATTGGATATTTGGGTTTGTGTTCATTACTGGTTGTCATCTTGAGCACAGATTTAGGTTTTAAATCCCTCTCTACAATTTAACTCTGGAAGTATATTATTGAATGATCTTTTAGGGCACCCTAGGTCTGCAGATTTGACAAGGAAAAGTTCTTGAAATCTTGGTTGTAGTGTATGATATAGGGTTTCAGGGACCATCTGGTATTTCCCATTGGCTTGTGTTTGAGTCTCTTATACATATTTTACTAAGGATAGTGTCATGAACATTGTAAGAGACCCTGTTGTTTGAACAAGTCTCGAGCACACCACCCTCCTTTTTTTTAACTATTGCATAACCTTGTCCTACCTCGCATATAATACATCTTTTGCATATTATAAGTGTTATTTGCCTTGCAAATGCATGAGATCTTTCATACTTGAAATGTGTTTATAGTTTGTGTTTTAAAGTTTAGAATTGCAGTCTTTTATTTGACCCTTATATTTTTGAAGATTCTTCAGAATGAAAGTTGCAATCATATGCATATATGTCTTCAATAGCTTGAATGTGACTTAGTGCATTTGTGCATTCCTTGTGACAACCCTTCCCATGTGGAGTGTGCAAGTTTAGTTGTTGTGTCCAGGTCACATATGTGTCTCTTTGTGCCAATAATCCCCATGAGAGTTGAATTGCATAATTTATCTATATGAATAAGCTACCCCTTAGGTCCTCTCACCTTGGTTCAGACAAAGCCAAAAGTAGTAGAACGCCGACCATATCCTTTGTCAGTTCCTCTCAGTCATTTTCTCAGTCTGGTCTATTCTTGATGTCCAACCCTCCCCCGACTATAACGACATACTAGCGGGTTGTCATCATCGGTTACCACATTTCTTCAAGTGTGCAAGCCTAGATTAGAGAGGTGTACAACTGGAAACCAACACCAACTCTATGTGACTCGTGGAGTATAATGTTATGGAGCATGCACTTAAATACAAACTAGCAACGATAAACAACAAAGGATAAAGAATCATGGTAGGAGATAATAAAATGAAATCAATTAATCATTAAAATTAAAATTATTTTTTACTATCTTAAAGTATATACAACATTAGGCCCTGTTGCCTCTATCCACATAGATTCCAAAAAATTAAAAAAGATTTGTGAAAAAAAAACTATTATAAACACAATAATAAAATTTTAAAAATATTTTATTATTAAATTTGAAATAATATTTATAATTCTATTTATATTTTTTCATATAATAAAATGTGAGATTTCTAAATATAATTTATTTAATTTTAATAGCATGTTAAAATAATCTTAATTGTAAGTAGGACTCTTGATTTACCGTGTGTTGTGGGTGAGAGCCCATTTCAATACTGATAGTCCCACTATAACCCTCAATTTCCCTCTCATTACCAAAAAAATATATATATAATAAAATGTCTATCATTACATGGGCATTTAAGAGAAATTAGCACCCGACTATTTATTATGAGGGTACCCACATGTTTGTGGTTTCCATGTGGAGAGCGATTGATGGCATCTGCATTTTCAGAGCCCCGTCTGAAAATAGAAATTTATAACGATTTCGCTCATGGGTGTTTTTAAAGGGGAGATTCCTTCCGCAAAGAGTGGGTTTTATTTTCAATTGTAAAAATCTGTGTAAATTATCAAGAGAGATTATAAATATGTAAATTGTAAGAGTTTAAAAACCAATTGTTTTATTGTAAAAATCTGTGTAAATTATCAAGAGATGGATTATAAATATGTAAATTGTAAGAGTTTAAAGAAAAAAAAAAATTGGGTGTAGCGTATTTTCATGGAGAAGGCAATATAAGTTTTAGATGAATTTGATGAAAGGGATATTTTAGTCAAGGACGAGGCTATTACGAATGAATCAGTTCAATATAATTTTTTTGGTGAATTCAATATAAATTGAAATTGTATTTATTATGTTTGTAAGTATTTTACAATGACACTAAAAGGTAGGATGTAATGGTGTGAGCGTGTTCACAATTATATTTGATTTTAAATTTGACGTTTATTTTACCATCATATGAATATTTTAATCTTAAATTTGATGTTTATTTGACCATTACGTTAAAAAAATTATTTTTATTTCGAAAAATCAATAATATATTTTCTATATGATAAAGCTATATGATAGAGTTTGAAACCCTTGACATAATAGTGTACTTAAATTGTTGTCATTTATCATTAATAAGTAAAAAAGAAATTGACAGAAAAAATAATAAAATTATTCATGAGTGAAAAATTCAAGAAAATAATCTTAAAATTAATATATTTTGATATATCTAAAATGAATATATTTAAGATATTTATACTAATTATTAATGTTCACAAATAACCACAAAAAATTTATAAAATTAAAAATAAAATGTAGAACAATAAATCAAAAGAGAACTTCTAATACCCTTATAAACAAAAATATATATATTACAAAAATTCAACAATCAAAACTAAATTCAAAATTAAATCCTTTAGTGTTTCTATTAAAACACATGTGGATAAGTCTCCTAAATTTTAAAACCTTATTTCTGACATCCACAATCGCATTAGGTGTAAGGATAGAGCATGCGATCTTTATGTAACTCTGAATTTGTGAGAGAGATTATATGTTACATCATTATATCTAATGTATTTTAATTGGAATTATACAAATAAATTTAATAAAAGGGATATATATATATTTTTTTTAATTATATATTTTTGGTTATATGGGAGAATCTATAATATTTTTTATTTTATAATTCCTTTTTCTTCTCACTAAATATAATTCAGAGTGAGAGAGACCTCCACTAACTGGGATAATTCCTTTATTTTCAGTAAATATAATTTAGAGTGAGGGAGACTTCCACTGACTGGGTTTCTTCTCAGTAAATATAATTCAGACTGAAGGAGACCTCCATTAACTGGGTTTCGAAATATCATCATGACTTACCTTCAAAATTTTATCCCAAAATCTCCTCTTAATAAATACCAAAAACTCACCAATCCATCCAACCTTAAAACCCTTGAAGAAAAATGAATTAGTTCCCACATGGACCTTAACGTGTTTGGATCATCAAATGTGAACTCTTTATGTACCCGGACAAGTATTTTTGATATATACTTTGTGTGTATATTCATTTTGTGATGAATGAATACCAGCACTTAATCTGATCCCATGCTTGTCTGGAACAGTCATAATACATTTTCCCTTCAGATCTGTAAGAGGGCTGCGGCTCACTCTTCATCCCTTCACAATCAATCATTTCAATTTGGCATGCGCGTGCGATGGGTTTACCATCCAATTATAGCGCAGTTTTAATGGATAATTATTTCCCTTGCAGAGCAAGTTCCAATCTCATGAATCCCATTCCCCACCCAGTCCTGGCACATAGTCTCTACTATATCAGATGCTTCGTGAATTGCAGCCATATGAGAATGTAGACACCTACATTTCTTCGACATTG
Source organism: Torreya grandis (assembly GCA_037957365.1). Taxonomy (NCBI): domain Eukaryota; kingdom Viridiplantae; phylum Streptophyta; class Pinopsida; order Cupressales; family Taxaceae; genus Torreya; species Torreya grandis. Next base: position 27,517 of record JARHVA010000796.1, read on the forward strand.
CTTTGCATTACCTACATAATAGTAGTTTCTGGGATGTCTACGGATCAAATCTCTGCAGCAGCAGGAGCGCCCAGAAAGAGGAAGGCGAGCGAGGATAATGAGGACGTGGGATTCCCTCCTGCGTTGAAGCCCATTATCACTGCTTGCAAACCCAAATTATTATTATGTACAGAAGATTCAACAAAGGACTACAAAGATGATAGTCAGGTTGATTTGGATATTACTACTACTGGAAATTATGATGATAAACTGAAAGGCAATGAAGGGTGCCACACCCCAAAGGGTGAGAAGCACCAATTACCCAAAATTTTATCATGTCCTCCTGCTCCGAGGAAACCCAGTTCCACAGCAAAGAAAAGCAAATCTCAGAATTGTTTCATGGTTAGTCATCGGGAGCTGAAATTCCTTCTCAATCTCTCCCAGCCCAAAAAAATTCGGATCAGGTGAAAGACAGGATTTTAGATTTCTTGAACAATATATGAAACCATGTATAATGGTCTTTAGATTGATAATCTTTTTCATTTTCTTATCTTTCTGTATACAGATCAATGAGAAGTGTATACACTATATTATACACTATTTTTGGTTCTTAGGGATGTAGAACCTAGATCAGCATAAATATATGGCAGTGATATTACATGTGCTGCGAAAATTCAGACATTAGAGATTGGAGGTATTTTTAGCAGTGAGGAATTATTATAGAAGTTTATTCAACCCAATATGTAGTCATATAAAGAAAAATCTTCTGCAATAATTTGAACATTATTTTCCACATATATGTAAATTGCAGTCCTCTACTGTGCCCATCATTAAAGAGTGATAAATCCAGTAAAGGAGTGGAAACCTAGATTTAAAACCAATGTGTATTTTATATGAAAAAACAAGAACAAGAAACAAAAACAAACTTACTTTTATAATAATTAAGACATTGTCTTCCACATAAGTAAATTGACGTTTCTGAGTTCTCTACTGAATCCATCATCAAGAAGTGATGATGAATTCAGTAGAGGAGTCGAAGCCTAGATTTAAAGCCACATCATTAGGGAGTGATGATGATTCCAGTAGAGAAGTCAGAAACCTAAATTCAAAACCAATACACAGTCATATGGAAAAAACTCTTCTGCAATATTTCAGACATTATTTTCCGTATATATGTAAATTACCAAATTATCTACAATATCAATCATCAAAGGGTGATGAGGAACCCGGTAGAGGAGTTGAAACCGAGATTTGAAACTAATACCCGGTTATATGCATATTTTCTTTCTACAATAATACAGGCATTGTTTTCCATATATATGTTTGAGTTAAACAATGGCAGCCTGCAGATCCTTGTATGGAAAATTGGAAGGCTCTGTGTTAAATTAAACTAATTTCAGTAGTGGGTAAATGGATAAGCTCTTCTGAGCATGAAATCCTAATGTTGTATAAAATTCTTCTAGATTCAACTGGGGTAAAATTGTATTTATCTGACATTTCAGATCTTATTACTGGATCCATCTTAGAGAAATAATAGATGGATATAAATCTACACAGAAACATCAAACCGAGGTTTCAATTTGCTTGGCAAAAGGATTTAATTCATTTGAACAGGGATCAATTTACTTGTAAATGTAAATCCAGACCAACACAACATACATGGGTGCTTGGTAAGGCACTCAAATTTGTTGATTTGGTGACAAGAATTATAATTAAGTGGGCTCAACAGGCCTATCTGAATGGTCACATCCAAAGAAATTTCTCAAATAGCGAAACACACAATTCAATGCAATTGCCCTCTATGATTAAATTTTGAGATCTGAATTCGATTTATCATAAAGCATAGTGTTATTTTCATAGCTAAAAAAACTACAGATGTATTTAGAAATTTTATATTTTACATGTCATGATAAGTATAAAAAGAGACTTTTGCATATAAACTGTATAAAGAAGTTTATATATTTTCTCTCTGTAGGCCATGGTCCCACAGAATTACAGAACCGAAAAAAAACACGGAACAGTTTATAAAACTCAGACCGAATTAATATATGGGCATGATGAACGTTTAACGTGGTACAATGGATATGTAATTAATTGACTGAAGCAAAAATACTGTTCCCCAAAATCGGCAAGTTTGGTAGCTAGGCTTTGGTTCTTCTCTGGTAGATTTCTTCTCTGAAGTGATGAAGGAAGACAACACAATTACCAAGGCAAAATATTTAAAAAAGTAAAAGGATCTTCTTGCGCTCTTTAGCACTATTTTTTAAATATTTTGTTAAAAATATTTTAAGCTTTTGCAATCCATAATTTCATGAAGAGATTTTTTTGAAAAATTTGATGCAGTTACAGTTAAGATGTCAAATAAACAATAGCCTTAGATCTTGTAGGATAGGTTTCAATATCCACAAACAGAGAAACATATAGTTTATGTGCAGGAAGAAACCAAGAGACGTCATCTTTATTGAATGAGGATATTATAATGCGTGCACACAAAAAAAATTACAAACTTATTCAGATTACAAATGCAGTTTTACAATATAGATGTGGCTGAATCCTACAGTTCTCTACTTAGATTTGTACACTACAACAATTCTCTACTTATACCTCTGTAATGACTTCTCCATAAATTCCTCGCCAATCTCTGGGTATTTCTACCCTTGTAGACTGAACTCCTTCTAAAATGACATTCATCCCTTTATCAAGGTGTTGCACAAGAACCGTTATGGAAGTCAAAATGCCTCGCATCCATTCGACAGACGTTTCATCTTCCCTTTATAACTTTTCAACGTCCATTATTTCTGCGACTTCTCTGACAGGTGCATGGAACTCCATAAAGTGTGTTGGCGTATTACGAGCCCTAGCTATGATATTGAACATGATGCACCCTACATGAATATGTGATGGTTATTTATTTATTCGACGTTTTGTCTTGATTTTAATGTTTAGTTTGGATCTTTTTTACATAGTCGTTTTGCAGTTTGCATTAATTTGAATGTTTGTAATATGTACTCATGACACAATCAAAGTAATAAATTTGAGGTTTACAAGCATAAAAAATAATGTAAACTAGTTTTTGTTAAAGATTTTAATTTTTTGTAAAATTATACGATCACAATAATATTTCAGGTAAGAGTGGTAGTAACATGAATTTTGTTCAAGTTTGACATCACAATTTTTTTTTTTTAAATTATCGTTGTATATTTGCATAGATTCACATTACAAACATTCGAAACAACGTAAATTAACTCTATCAAATACTTCAAACCCTTGCTATTGATCATCGAACATGTCAACCAAGCATTATTTTGTAGAGAATTTTCATTAGTTCAATCGCACCAGAATTTCAAGTATTGATTGAATGCATTTTATGAAAAAAAAACCCACAAATTCATAGATTAACTAAAACCTCAATGAATAAAAGCTCAAATGTCTTGGTTTTATAGTTTTGTAAGAATGTTTTACATAATTACTTTGTAGTTTGTACTAATTTCAATCTCTATAATATATATAGATTTATTATTGTGATTGTGTCAAGGACACATTCAAAGTAATAAACTTCAACTTAGGTTTATAAGCATTCAAAATAATGAAGTTTGCTATATGAAACATTTCAAACCATTGCAAAATCACAACACTTCAAGTAAGAGTAGTTGTGATGCTCCATCTTGTCGAATACCAATATGTCAACTTCACACATGCACACACACACACCATTTTATAATTGCATGGATTTATATTATTGCTCGACATACTTTCATTAATATCAGCGATGTCAACTTTACAAATATTGAATAAATGAACTTTATGAAATGCATAAAGAAAAACTATTAAATTTATGATTACACTTCCAACATGCATTAATCAACACTGTAAGTCTAACATTTGATGTGACTTGAATGCATACCATCATAATCTCAATCTAATATAGAATATATAGTTTTCCTCAAACATGATAGTTTAGCTTAAGTTATTGGTCGACACTTCATTTTCATTGACTATTAAAAAATTATTATTTTCAATTAATCAAAAGTATATTTTTCCTTGAATTTGCCATGGTTTTGCTAGAGTCTGCATTTAATTGATTTTTTTTCATTTAGTCATAGACTCCTAATTTTAATATTTATAAAATTTTGTTTATGTGAATTTGTCAAGCACTCTTTAAAAGTGTTGATTTCAAAAGAAGTTTTTTCTGAGCTTTTAGTGTTATGACAATTTGTGTTTGTTTGATCTTTGTTTAGGTGGTTGTTATTAACTTTGAAGTCTATATTCTTAAATTTAAATCCCATAGCATTGTGTTGAAGTTCATTAGCCCACAAAGTCATTGATCCTAGAATGTTTTGCAAAGAAATAAGGTTATATTTGTTGCGGTCTCTTAATGCAATCTTGGCATGGTTCTATTGATGCTCATTTTTTTAATTTACTTTACAATTAGTCTCATGAGAGAGTTCTAGTTGAGTTGTTCTTTATTCATCGACCTAAGAAAGAAAGTATTTGCACTTGCCATTGTTACTATAATTGTTTTCCTTTACTTTTTTGTGTTATGGTGTAAATAGTTCATATTGATCTATTGTATTTATTCAAATATCAGAACAAAAATATTTATTATTGTGTGAGATGGTCTTAGATTCTATTTGGTGGTTCATCAGTGCTAATAGATAAGTGCAAGGAAATGACAAGCCAAAAAGGGGTCTTATGTGGACATTTTTTCATTCTTAAAAATGAGAAATCTCAACTTCCATAGATTATTTGAGATGGTTACACTCAAAATTTGAAGATGATATAAGAACATTAATTGAAGCATTTCGAGTCTAGTTTCCAAAATATTACTTTTTTCTAAAAATTGTCATGTATAAGTAGGTCAAACATCTAAAATTTAAAGAGGAACTCCTATTTTTTTTTAATAACATAGTAAATAGTCAGTCGGGCAGCCCTTCATTTTTTGAGTGTTGTTTAGTATTTTATGAAACACTTTGGTGTAAAGTTAGATGAGATCATAAAGTTTGTAAAAAAAAAATTAATGAATATTTACTTTTTTATTTTTTTACAAGTAAATAGACTCTATAAAATGATTTTTAAAAATTGGGTAGTCGACCGTGCACCCACCTAACTACCTAAAAAATGAAAAAATAGTTTTTTTTTTCAATGTGTATATAATTAAGCTTAGTTTGTAATCATATAAGTTTTTTTTTATTTGGATGACCAAAAAAGAGATACATAAACAAATATAGACATGTATAGTTATGGTATATAGTGGCATAAAAAAGACATACTCAGAAATCAATATAGATAGAACCCTTAAAATAGTCAAAAAAATATAAACATAGTATACTTAGAAGAAAAAAAAGTGTGCTCGACATTGTAGTAAAATGTTTTGGAAATGTCTTTATAATAGTCATAGTGTTTATAATGGCAGTGGTTGGATTTTATTATTTTTAATCAAAAACACGGATTCAAGTGTGTGTTGGCAGGTCCAAGCCTTAAGCTCAAGAATCCAAGCCATTTTCAAGCTTGTAGGCATGTTTTTGAAACTATGTAAAGAAAAATCACGTACATGTTATAATGTGTATGCACTTTTATAAGTGTTATAGGTTCTTATATGTATTTATCTATATGTATCTATAATCTATTCTCATTTTTCATCACTAGAAACATTGAATGTTATTATTTCATGTGATTTGTGATCACTAAAAACATACACAAAGATACATACAATGTTTTCATTGTCCATATAGCTTACTACCTATTATCCCTAAAGATGAACTGTATGCCATGAGAGATGTAAACGTTATACTGAGGACATAGTCAATATAGTGATATAATTTGGGCCAATTTGAGCTAGTTAGCCTAATTTCGACTATATAAGATGTGATTTGGGGTTCAAACAACCCCAATTTCATCATAGAATGAACCTAAGAGTCATTTTTTAAAATAATGGAAGTAATTAGAGTGAATTTGAATACCTTGAACCTAACTAAAACTATAGGATGTGATTTGGATCTAAAATAGCTCTGCTTTCATGACATATTGAGCCAATTAGTTAATTGGTGCAATCATTGATGTAATTTGGATGAAATTGATCCCTATTAACCTAATTTTGACTATATAAGATGTAATTTGGGGCTCAATCAACCCTAATGTCATCATAAAATAAACTAAATATTTGATTGGCTCAATCATAAAGGTAATTGCAACTAATTTTATCCCCTTCAACCTAATTGCAATTATATAATGTGATTTGGGGATCAATTAGCCCCAATTTAATTAGATAATGAACCAAAGAATTGATTAATTCAATGATAGATGCAATTTTGATTGTATAGGATGTAATTTGGGTCTCAATCAACTCCAATATCATCACATAATGAACAAAATAGTCAATTAGTAAAATCATGGAGGTAAATAGGGTCAATATGGGCCCATTGAACCTAACTACGACTATACAATGTGATTTAAAGTTAAATTAGCTTTGATTTCATCATAGATTGAGCTAATTATTCAATTGGTCCAATTAGTGACGTGATTTGAGAAAATTTGAACCATGTGAACCTAATTTCAATTGTATATTATCATCACATATTGAACTAAATAGTTGATTTATTCAATCATGGAGGTAATTAGGACCAATTTAAGCCCCTTCAATCTAACCACAACTATAGGATGTGAATGGGGGCTTAATTATCCCTAATTTTATCATATATTAATCCAATTAGTAAATTGGTGTAATCAATCATGTGATTTGTGCCAATTTGAACCCATTTAAAACCTAATTCCCACTATCTAGGTGATATGGGGCTCAATCAATACCAACTTATCATTGTATGAACCAAATAATTGATTGGTTCAATCACAAATACAATTTAGGTTAATTTGAGCCCCTTAAACCTAACTACAAGAATAGGACATGATTTTGGGATAAATTAGCTCTTTTCAAACCTAATTCCAACTATATAAGATGTGATATGGGGCTCAATCATCACTAATTTTATCATTGCATGAACCAAATAACTGGTTGGTTCAATAAAGAATATAATTAGGGAAAATTTGAGCCCCTCAAACTTAACTACAAGAGTAGGATGTGATTTGGGGCTAAATTATCTCTAATTCCATCATGAATTGATCAAATTAGTTGATTGGTGCAATCAGAGACATGATTTGGTCCAAATTGAACATAATAAACCTAATTTATGGCTCAATCAATTGTAAAAGATATGATTTTTGGCTTAATCTATCCTAATTTTATTACAAATGTAATCACAAAGGAAATTGAGGCCAATCTGAGCCCCTTGAACCTAAATGCAACTATAAGATGTGATTTGGGCTTAATTGAGCCATGTTTACCTAATTTTAATTATATAGGATGTGAGTTGGGCATCAATAAACCCCAATGGCATTGCATAATGATCCAAATAGTTGATTATCTTAATCATAGAAGTAATTAAGGCCAATTTGAGTCCCTTCAACCTAACTATGACTATAAGATTTGATTGGGAGCTGAATTAGCCCTATTTTTTCATAGACTAAGCTAATTAGTCAATTAGTGAAATAAATAACATGATTTGGGATAAATTGAGCTACTTTCAAACTTGATTACAATTATATAGGATGTGATATGGGGCTCAATTGACACCAATTTTATCACTGTATGAACCAAATAAACAATTGGTTCAATAACGAATGCAACTAGGGCTAATTTGAGCCACTTGAATGTAACTACAATAATATTACATGATTTGAGGTAAATTAGATCTGATTCCATCATGAATTGATCCAATTAGTTAATTGGTGCAATATGAGATGTGATTTGGGCCAAATTGAGCCCTGTGAACCTAATTTATGGATTAATCAATTTTATAAAATGTAATTTGTGCTTAATCAATCTTGATTTTATCATAAATTGATGAAATTATAAAGAAACAAAAGGTATAAGGAAACCCTTGAAAAAAATGTATAAATAACTCTTGAATAAAAGGTACAAACAACATATATGAAAAATGTGCATGTGTTTGTTGCATTACCAATATAACACATTCTCCAACATTAATATTTTATCTCTTTCATGATTTATGTTCCCGTAGTTATGCTCTACATCATTTTGAACTCTACATAGTACAAGGCAAAATGTAACAACCCCACTAGGTTAGACATAGAAAAACATGATTTCTTTTATTTAAACACATATACCAAAAATATATTACACCATGGGAATCTATAGAGACCATAGTAAATACTCAAGGTGTCATAATAGCAATAAGCATAATACATCACATATCACCAATATTTAAAATCATGAGAGAACATGTCTTAATGTGAATATAGAAAGTAATCACAATAACTCAGCTATAACTAAAACAAGTCTATAACCACCATTATCAAGTATAGTAATAATTAATTACAAATACTCATAACAATATTCAATGATAAACACAATATAATACAATGTACATATAGATACATGGATCTCTCAGAGCATAGTTCCTGAACTCAAGTATTTATGGCAATCTCAAGTGTCATCTTGATAAGTAGTACTATTGTGGGGATGGAGAGAATCATCCAAATGATTTTTCACACCAACCATGGACCAATGATCCCCCACACTAATCCCATCAGGAAAGGGCCCTCTCTTCATGGATGAGTAGATAATGATGACACATGAACACAAAGAGACAAATAAGTATTGGTGTGTTTTATGATTTCTAAACTAAACATGCAGTGTATCATATAAAACCATTCTATTACAAAATATCACACAAACATGTAAATCATACTCATGAAATGATAATGTCTCACTAAATATACTTTGGCCCAAATTTTTAAAAATAATAAATAATAACGATCTATAAATCAATCAAATTCATACACACCATTTGATCGGACTCTTTCATCTATTATTGTGATACTAGTAAGCCAGTGAATTCCATCTCACTCCTTACTCCATATCAATAATACAAATTGGTCAAATACGATTCAACCAAAATATTCATATAATTTACTTCCTACTAGCAACCACATCATAGAACATGCTAAACATAGGAGTAACCAAAGCATACATTTATTTTGTCAAACATGTGAATGAATCTTACATTATTATCTATCTCATACTATAAATAATGATTATAGTTCATACCACCTAGGTAAAATACACATTAACTATAGATTTCAACTACCACAATTTATTTCCAAACATACTACACCCTATGATAATCCATATTACCATAGTCTAGTATTTTAAGACATAACTAATAGTTTTCCATAATCAGTCATATAATGTAATCATAACTATATAGAAACATAAGCTTATATCCAAGTAATTAAACATAACAATCAAGTCACAGTTTTCCCAAAACACATAATATTTCATCTTAGCATATGCTACACTATTAAGATTATATGCACACATACACAAAGTCTTACCAATTGTTACAAAACATGTTATTCACAACAATAACCAGCATGTATACAGTAAATCAGACAAATATAGATGTAATTATAGACATATCAATTATATCATGTACCATATATATATAACATACATATATAATGTATTACTCTATGATATCTCATACTATCATAGTTCATAACTACCAACTTATAATTTCAAGAATCAAATGATCACATACATAACAACAATCAAACATGTGTAAGTTATACCACTTGGGTATAGCCTAAGTTTAAATTTATTACCAATATTCAAAGTAACACATCTATAAGTATGCATCATGATGCACCATTATATGCTAGATATAACCAAACACTCTCATAATCATGTACTGCACACAACTACTCAAAACTGAATACGTATAACTAACACTCAACTTAAACATTTATATAGAAATAAAGAACTCATAAAACCATTATAAAATTCATTTAAATATCTCATTTTATTTTATAAAAGACTATTTTAATATGGTTATAGTTTTTTATTTTTATATAGAAGAACTTGTACATCATAAAATGACACCACATGTAAGTTCTCCAATGCTATGTAAACACTATATAAATGTTTACTTATATGTTTTAATCAAGAATCTCTCATATACTTAATTTGATTTTGAGTGAACAAGACCTTACACCAGGTTGGAAGCTTATGTTTATGTTGACACAGTTTCACAATTTTGAGGTCCCTTGACCATTTGTGTTTATATTTGTCAACAACTTAGAGGTATATAACCCAATATACCGTATGAATGTTAATTATTAAAATGAATCCTAAATCCTTGGATACATTAATTTTCATTTTATATAGATATGATCAACAATATAATAGACATCATTAACTTTTACGATTCACAGATAGATATTCAATCAATATAACTTTATTGAGAGGCTAAACATAATAATATTTATATAATATTTGGAATAGTTAATCATATTTATTATCATGATACTACCATACACCAAATTATTATGGACAACTTAGTCTTTCAATTCACTACACTTCTCGTACATACCCCATCATATATATATATATATATATATATATATATATATATATATATATATATATATGATGGTGCAACTAATGGAATACATTTTTTTAATTCATTGGTGGTTGAATCATTTCTTAATGTTTGCTCATATGCCATTATAGTTAAATAAATCACTATTGTTTATATTATAATAATATAAATCTATAAACCACATACAAAACTATTATTATAGTCCAAAATAAAAATGATGCAACGAGTTCATATAACATCAATGAATGTCAAAATATTTTAACTATATTCCTAGAAATGTTGGATCATACAAATTTAGTATTAAATACATATGTTTCACATTACTAAAGGTAGTATAAATAGATCGTGATATACTATGAGGAATATGACTAGTAAAGATGTGCCTAGAATATTTAGTATTTCATAGATACTATATGCTTAAAGTATTATGACATAATGCATGAGTGGCAAAAAATAATTTACTCAATATGGTGCATGTATATATAGAGTAGAAATTATGACTTGTTAAATTAAGCATTGCATTGTCAATGACCTCTTAAATTAAGCATCACATTTTCAATGAAATGTTAAATTAAGCATTTTGCTAAATTTAAGCACTATATTTCAACCACATCTATATAAACTTGGCTTAAATTGTAACTAAGTTGTAGTGATCAGATTACCTTACATAAGCTAGAATGTATTATAGTGAACCACCATCTAAAATTTATAATGACACCATTATGCATATACCCAAGGTACAAGTGGTGATTTTAGTGACCAGTCACTTAAATGATGACCAAGGTTGAAAAATACCATGATTCAAAATGGCTAGGCAGTCATTGAGCAATGCTTAAATGTAGAATGCATGTTGTAAGAAATAAAAACTAAAAAAACTAAGATAATTAAATAGTAAATCCATTATAAGGCACTAGAAGGAATCATTTCCCATGCATCGATCTAAATTTTATATTGGCAAATAATTCTTCACATCGAATCACAATTTGCTTCCTAGGTTTCCTTATCCAATGATGCTATAGCTAAAACACCCCTTGTGACAACATACAATGATGCCATAATTGAATTTAAAACATTGTAATATGTATGCAAGCATCTTATATGTAAATATAGCCTTATATAAATCATTACATAGTGACATATATATCATATAGCCTTATATAAATCATTACACAGTGACATATATCATACAGCCTTATATAAATCATTACATAGAGACACATATATCATACGACCTTCTATACACAATGACATATATATACAAGTTGAAGTAGGCAAAATGACTACATATATCTACTCCATAGAATAAGAAATGCACTAGTTACTATAACTAGAATATAAATAATCTATTAATATATGTATTACATATTTTCTCTCAATTTCTATCTATCTTTTCACAGTTTGAAATAAATAAGTATTTATATAACTCAACCTTATATAACCACTGCCACAACTTTTATAACAAGGGTGCTATACAGTTATAAATGTATTCACAATTTTAAGATTACACATAGCTCACTGTATAAGTAATTTATACATAATTTTTACTAAATTCCATACTTAATTTTAATGGATTTACGTACCTGATAAAAGTGCCTATACTGGTATGATCTAGTGGTTTATTACTTAAATCAATTTTCTCTCACCTCCACTCTATGCTTCCCTTATCTCCATTTATTTCTTCTTTGTGCAATACCTTTGTCTTATTTGGCTTCTTCATTTTTCTCCCAGACAATACTTATGATATATATTTCCATTCTTCTTAATTTTTTACTACTTAAAATAGGTGTAGCCTTTACGTTTATTTTAAATATTCTTCTTTGATTTTTGATTTTGTTTTACTTTATTATTTTTTATTTTTATCTATTTTTATTTCTTTTATGGAATTTTATTTTATGTTCTATTCTTTTGATTTTTCCTCTTTTCCTTGTTTTTCACTTAATTAGAATTTATTATATTTCATTTATTTTATTCTAATTTCAATAAGTAGAATATTTACTAATTAAATTAGCATCTCTAAATGCCTTGGCAGTTTCATGATGCATCATTAATCAACAACTCCAATTTAGTCTAATTAAGCGAAACATGTTATCAATCATCTTTAATGGACATATTTTCAAGTCACACGAGGCAAATTTCTTAGAACCATTAAACTATACTAGAAACCATGTTAAACTAGCTAATACAAATAGCATCAAAACATGTTATGCTAACCATTAAATATGCATCTAATCATGTGCCAACTAATGTGGTGTGTGCAGGGTTCTTATCAAACCTTTGTCGACCTCCAACGTCTCGATATACATCACCCTATCTGATGATGTTTTCCCTCCATCATGCTTTGAGGGATGAGTTCTCTTGCATCAATCTTACAAAAAAATAGGGAGTTAGATTATAGTAGTCATGATATACATACGTCATGAAATATAGCTAAAATGACAAATCAACATGATCATAAAGTAAACATATACGTATAGCTAACTCATAATAGTGTGATCATATATCATAAGTGTATACATAATATTTTAAACTTTTATCAAATACTGACACTTTACATCTTGCAAAAACCCGTGGAGAATCAATTTATCTAAGTGCACGCCAGGAAAGGCTCAGCATATTATTGGTGCTTCACAATATTGTTGTACTTTATTACCACTTATTACCTATCCAACCAGCTCTTAAAAACCATTCTCTAAGCTATTACTCCTCTTTTGCACACTCATCCAGTTTTTCCCACTTTCCATCCCTCTTTTCCTCACCTTAAGTCCATTTTGTCAGTTAGTTATGCTAGGTCGAATGGATCAACCCTATACAATTTTGGGATATTTTCACTTAGGAATTAGGTTAGCCCTTTGGTCGACCTAGCTCAAGACCTAGTGAATAATTACTTGAAATTATGTTAGGTCAACTGGGTTGACCCTGTCAGTCAAGATTTTTGGAAGGGTCATGGGTCAAATATTCCTATATATAAGATCATTTCATCATTATTTCAATATGAAATCAAGAGTTATTATTTACTTGCACTTATTTACAATTTTCTCTTCCACCATTCTACTTGAGGAGTCTGAGCTGAGGGTTTCTATTTAAATAATTTAGTCTTGTGGATAAGTCTTGGATGGTTTGCCCTTTCTTAGTGGTCCTTACAAACCACAACAACCTCTTGTGAATCCCCATTGGCCAAGGGAGAGATTGGGTCTCGATGGATTCACATTTAGGTAAGTATTCTCTAACTTTGCTCCTCTCTTTAGTAGATATAAGTAGCATAAGTATTGGCTTCAAATAATATTACTCTTCATATTCCATGTATTAGGGTCTTACTCATACTTAACTTAATTGAGATTCTATTATACATGTTTTGATTCTTTACTAACCCCTCATGTTGTGCCACAAGCTTTGGTGAGCACTAGATTAGTTTTCTTTTACTTGTTCGTAGTATAGGTGGCATATCAATATCTAGGACCCCCTTAGGGTTATTGCATGATTATGTTAGACTAGAGGCTTTGAAACCCTCCTTAGCATGGTGTAGTGTGATAAATGATCCCATAATTAGGTCTAACGGATCCCCATATTGGTCATATCCCCGCTTAACAAATGTGTTTCCAATTGGAAGTGTAGGTGTGCTCTATCTTCTTTGAGCTAGGATTGATTTATAGACATGATACATTTTTGATTGCATACATTCTAGTGAACCTAACGTGAATCCTATTCCACCACTAGTTTTATTATCTTCACATTTCCACTTTCTTCTTAGTATTTTATTCACTTTGGCTTCACCTCCATAATATATTCTGGTGAACTTGATGTGAACCTAACCTTTGTAAGTTTTATTTCACATATTTCATCATTTTATCATTTCATTTTTATACTATCTATTTTTCCCCTGCTTACTATACTAGGTCAACCCTGTCAACTTTGTTCAATTTTTAGCCTCTATTTTATGTACTAGGTTGACCCTATCAACTCTATACAAATTTTAAACCCTATTTTCTATACTAGGTCGACATATTTGACTTTGTACCTTTTTCTACTTTCCCTGTTTGCTGACCCAGTTCTTTGTTTCTCTTTCTTAGCATTTTATTCATTTCTCTCAAGCATCATGTTCCCTATCAAAATATTTTTGGATAGCTTGAATCCATTTAGACACTATATGGGGTTTTTTCTTCTTCTTATATTTTCCTATCTTTTTTTCCTCTTTTTCAATTTTGGGGCATCTTGTAATGCCCATGCACACATTACTCTAGCCTTTGGGGCATCTTGTGATGCCCACCCACATATCATTTTAGACTTTGGGGCATCTTGTGATGCCCATCCCTACATCTGCTTCCCCTTTAGGGCATCTTACAATGCCCACTCTTATTCTCCATTACATGCTACCAAACTAATTCAACTTGAAAAAACCTTTCGAGACACATAGGCTTGTATTTTACATGCTCATCCTTGAAATAGATGTTAATGTAGGATCCTTTCCTTATTTTCATGCTTTATATCTACATCTATCTAACACTTTGTGTAGGTTACTTGAACATATCTCTCCCTCTGTAGTAGTTCTCTTTTATCACAAACCTTTAGTCCTTCCTTTTTGGTCTTTTGATTTTTCCTTTACTTTCATGAGTTACATTGTAAAACTGTGGATAGGACCTAGTCTTCCTTATGATGTACCATAGTCTTCTTTATTTTCATACTCTTTTTACACATCTTTTGTCATCCCTTGGATTTCTCTTTTGTGAGTTGTATTGTAAGACCATGGATATTACCTAGCCTTCCTCACAAAATATCATATTTCTTATCCCATTTATTTTTCACATGCTTTTTGGCACCCTCATGAGTTTCTCTTTTATGAGTTTTACTGTAAAACTATGGATAATACGTAACCTTCCTCATTAAACTACCATCTTGTTATTCCTTTTTTTTTTAAATGTATTTTTGATCCTTATTCTCAACATTAGCTTTTGCTTCTTTTGATAGATGGAATTTGCACAAAAATCTATGTTAGCATGTTTTCATTCATTTCCCTCATTCTTATGATAAGGAATCACACTTTAATATCATTGAATCATTTTTTACCCTTTGTCATATTTTTGTGATTTGAATTAATTCAAATTGTTCCATGTGTCACTCCTCTTGATTTCCTTTCCTTCCACTCCTCATTAGATAAAACAAGGTCAAAATCAAGATAGAGATTTTATTTTACCTATATTTATAAGAATATTATACCTCATTTTCTTTGAAGTTCTCTCTCTCATCAATCAAGTCCCAAGTATTCAAATGAAATTCATCTTTAACACCCATGTTTGCTTTTCTGGATCCATGTGGTGGAGGAAAAAAAAACCATCAATTAAGTTAAAAGCCAAATCATTTGAAACAAAATGAAATGATATAAAAAATACAACATACAAATTTCAAAAGTCAAAATCACACCAAAAGATGTGATTCCAAACACATCTCTTATCTCTAATCGAAGCTCAAACTCCATAGTTGGCTTCACATAGAGACAAAATCCATTGGGGTAAGGTAGGCCAGTAGATTGGAATAGGAAAATTCAACAAACTCTATGGTACTACCTAATTTATCATGCAAGTACCCCAATCTTCATAGTAGACTAATGAATCTGTAAGGGGTCTTGAAGAACAAGGAACATGTTGTGGGAAGGTAGGTCTATTTTAATTTTCATGCATATATCCTTCATGGGATGATCTATATACTACATTTTTTGACCTAAGACTTGTGTGGCTAAGAGAAGTTTTTTAGATTCCTTAAGGTCAAAAGTTTTCTTGTTTTGACATACCTAATTTGAGTGTCTTGACTTCGATAAAAAATTCCTCTACCTTGGTTTTTCCTTCATTCTCCCCTCCACCCATTTCATTTCCCTCCTTGACATGTAAATTGTGATTCCAAATCTATTTTCCCTTCTTCTACATTCCTTTTTTCTTCACATCTTAAAAACATGTTAGCACTACTTTGGTTTTTAGTTTCATCTATCCTTAAAGCAAAATAATATGTTTGAGAAACTTTGGATTACCTTTCTTTACACCATAGAATTACATTCCTAGACTTATTTTTCTTCCTTTCACCATTTTTCATTGTTGAACTATCATGTTGTTATGGACATCTGAGTTCATACCCTTTTTCCATTGTTGACTGAGTTTGAATTGTTAATTCTCATTCTTGTTTTCCCTTTTTATGTACCTTTTTTCTATTGTTGAGTGAGATAAGGATTGTTACTTCTCATTCATCAATTTTGTTTTACCATTTTGTTTTTATCTTTTACATTTGATGTTTGATTACCATATTTTTGACATGTATCTTTGGTTTGACTTGGTGAGTTTTCCTTTCTTACTTGAGGTTTACTTGTTTGAGTTTTTTGGTCTTTAGTAGCCTTATATTTTCAATTACCCGATTTACTCTTATTTTTTACTTAGTAATTTAGTCTAACATATCACCTATCACCCTAGCTTGCCAAATTTCCAAGCATGTTCAGTCCTCGTAAGACTAGTTATCTTAGCTTTCCTATATTTGATTATTTTTTCTCTTTAGTTTAGTATTCTCAAGTTTATCGAAATAATCCTTTGTTCCCTACACAATCAAAACTAAAAACACAATAGACAGCCATCCCACGATAAAGTTAAGTCATGGTATGCATTATATTTACTTTTTAATCATTTCCTTTTTAGTTATTTCTTTTTTTATCATTTACTTTTAGTTATTTTATGCTTTAAAATACTGTAAATTTTTTTTAGCATCAACAATATGTGTTCCTATGTTATTTATCAAAGCACCATCCCTTGTTGTATACATATAATATTTTCAAAATTAATCAAATATTGATATTTTACATCTTGTAGGAACCCATCAAAACTCAATCTCTCTAAGTGCACACTTTAAAGGGTGCACTAGGAAAAGGGGTGGACAGACCATTTTTGATTTACAAGATTGTTTTCCCTTATTTACACTTATTACTAATCCAACTAGCTCCTAAAAACCATTCCCTAAACTATTACTCCTCCTTTGCACACTCCTCCAGTCTTTTCCCACTTTCCATCCCTATTTTCCTCACCTTAAGTCCCTTTTGTCAGTTGGTTATGCTAGGTCGATTGGGTTGACCCTTTACAGTTTCAAGATATTTTCACTTAGGAATTAGGTTAACCCTTTGGCTGATCCTTTGGCTGACCTAGCTTGGGACCTAGTGAATAATTATCTAAAATTGTGCTAGGTCGACTAGGTCAACCCTGTTGACCAAGATTTTTGGAAGGATCAAGGGTCAAATATGCCTATATATACAATATCATTTCATCATTATTTCAATATGAAATCAATATTTAATATTTGCTCGTACTTCTTTATAATATGCTCTTCCACCATTCTACTTGAGGAGTCTTGGCTTAGGGTTTCTATTTGGAGAATCTAGTCTTGTGGATAAGTATTGGATGCTTTGGCATTTTTTAGTGATCCCTACAAACCAACATAACGTCTTGTGAAGCCCCATTGGTCAAGGAAGATATTGAGTCTTGACGGGTTCACATTCAGGTAAGTATTATCTAATTTTGCTCCTCTTTTTAGTAGATAGAAGTAGCATAAGTATTGGCTTGAAATAATATTACTCTTAATATTCCATGTATTAGGGTATTACTCATACCTAACTTAATTGAGATTCTCCTATAAATGTTTTTATTATTTACTAACCCCTCATGTTGTGCCACAATCTTTGGTGAGCACTAGATTAGATTTATTTTACTTGTTATTAGTGTAGGTGAAATATTAAAACCTAAGACCCCATTAGGGTTATTTCATGATTGTATTAAACTTTAGGCTTGGAACCTTCCTTAGCATGGTGTATTATTATAAACTATCCCATAATTAGGTCTAACAGATCCCCATATTGGTCATACTCCCGCTTAACAAAAGTGTTCCCAATCGAAAGTGTAGGTATGCTCTATCTTCTCCAAGCTAGGATTGATTTATAAACATGATGCATTTTTTAATGAATACACTAAGCAATATCCTACTACCCCATAATAGTATATATCTAAGATTAGTTTAAAATAGCTAAATTTTAATTTATCATATATAAATATCTATAGATAATCTAGCAAGTTTGTCAAGTGAAAAATTGAGATGTAACACAAAAGCTATCCATTTTTTTTGTCCCCCCCCCTCAAAATATATTAACTTTGTCTAATCATAGGTAATGAATTTCATTTTAAAATGAAAAAAAAGTTAAAGTACAAAATGCCTGAGCAATTACAAGTGTTGAGAGGGGGGAAAGGAAATGAATGCAAACATTTCATTCAATACAAGGTTTATATACTATCCCCAATGAACAAAATGTCATGAATAATGATGAAATTATTAATGACAATGAATGTTTACCTAAAAGTCTAAATTATAATACAATTCCACAATCAAAATATGATTTTTTAAATTTTGGTGATGATGATAATATGCATGATGATTTACCCCCTAACAATGAATAAAATTCCTTGGAAACATAGAATGGTGAAATTAATAATGAAGTAAATTTCATGAAAATACTAAATAGTGAAAGTAAAAATGAAGTAAATTATATAGGAATTGAAAATCAAGAAACTAGTAGTGAAGATAACAATTTGGAAACACCAAATCAATATATTGTACCTTTAATAACATCTCCAAGGATTTTGTGTAAAAGACCCATGTACTTAACTGAAGTTGAAGATATTTTTTTAAAACCAATACCTAATAAAATATGTGACCACCCTTCAAGAAGAAAAGATGAAATAATTTGGGATTATTACTTTGAATATTTGAATGATAGTCGAAAATGTCAATTAGTTCTTTCACTATTGAAATTGCGTAAGATGAGACCTATAATGAATGCCCTAATACTAATAACATCTAATATTGATAATACAAACATGATAATTGTTTAAATTCAACATGATGTATACCATATTGTAGGTGTGAAAAGACACACCAAAGATAGTAACATTGCCCAATGTATAATTACAACTTGTATAGTAAATGGTCAAACAAGGAGAAAACACTTGATTAGAAAAACAAGTAGATAACTAAACATAGAAAAAAAAATTCTAATTAAATTAATATGGATACATAAAATACTTGATGATCCTAACAAAAATGAAATTTGAATGTTATCTAAAAACTTTTCATGAAAAGGCAAGGTTATATCCAATGCTCTCAAAGATTTAATTGCACAATTTTGGAAAGATCACACAAGATTTTGACTCAATATAATTGATGTAGTGAAAATAAGTGTTAGTTCTCATAATCATGAACCGTGTCTAAAGCATTTATTAGATATGATCCAAACACAATTGTACTCTAAGTTTTATAGAAATATCTATGAGTTTTTATTATTAAAATATATTTTGAGATGGCCAAACTCTTCTATATCAAAACAAATCACACATAAACCACTTGTTGTAGGTAACATGTTGAATTTTAAATGCATTATGATGTTTTTTGTCATGTATGTTGCACTTTTCATATTGAAAACATTTTACAGGAGTGTGACATCGAACTTCCACCAAATTATCAATGGAATTTATTCTCACCATTTTTTTGAAAGACCAGACGGGCATTTATTGTGTCCATGAGGAGAGTTCAAGTGGACTTACACAAAAATTAGTTGGTTTTATCAAATAAAAATATGTGACATATCAATTAAAAAGATGGAAAGGAATCTAAAAGTTTTGAGATTGTTACGAGCAAATACCTATTTCAAAATTAATGGTAAATTTCATTGAGAAAATTATTTATGAGTATGCAAGGCACACACATAGAGCTATATGGTTGGATGAAAAATTCAAGTTAAACAAGGACACATTCCCACTTGGTTCTATTTTTTCAATAGTCCACTTTTCTTAGAATTAAAAATTCCAACCACAAATGGAGGTTCAATTACAATACTACAACTCTATATAGGTTACCATTTTATTTCATATAGCATTCATGCATGCATTTGATTATACATATCAAGATCAAAAAATATTAAGGGAGTTTATTTCTATGTCAGTGATGATCTATCACATTCTACAAAGTATGTGAAAGGATATTTTGAGATGTTCTATGGAAAGTTGAATGAGAGGATCATTACTTTCAATCAACATTATATTTGGTTAGATAATTGCACATCATAATTTAAAAATGCAAGGGTGTTTTAGTAGTTGAGCAGGATGCATGTTACTAATGGAATAGAACATGTTTAGAGTTTCACTAAGGCTAGCCATGGAAAATGGTAACATGACAGTGTCAGAGCATGTTTCAAAAGAACCCTTGCAAGAGAGGAGTTAAAGTTCAAATAAGGCATTGATTTGACTGATGTAAAAACCATTATTGAATGGTGTAACAATAAAATGGCCAATGGTTCTCAACAAAACTCTAGTGTTTGTAGATATTTTTGGTTGATGTAGGAAGAATAATTGGCAAGGTATGAGGATTGTATGACCGTAATAATATCAAGTGTTCTCCACTCATTATATAGCTCAAATGTAAGTTCATGTATTTTTCATAGAAGGCATATGACATGTTTTTTTGCATGCATGGACTTTGTTTAGAACAAGTGCAAGTCATAAGAGTGGATGAATGAATCAAGCTATATACCTCTAAGTCTAATTGACACATCATGTTTC
This sequence comes from Torreya grandis, assembly GCA_037957365.1. Taxonomy (NCBI): domain Eukaryota; kingdom Viridiplantae; phylum Streptophyta; class Pinopsida; order Cupressales; family Taxaceae; genus Torreya; species Torreya grandis. Next base: position 48,578 of record JARHVA010000796.1, read on the forward strand.
ACCAACATTAAAACGTATATATATGACATCATCACATGACTTTGACCATGTTTTTGATCTAATGTAACTAGGCATAAGATTACTCATTATGTACTTAATTCTCATTACCTATCAAAATCATTATTAAAAAATTGTTTTATTTTATGATGTAGGGAATGTTTTTGTAGTTATTTCAGATGAAGACAATGAAGAGGGGACATATTAATACTTATGTTGGTGTGTAGTGGAAAATAATAAAGTGACTTCCCTAGTCATAGATAGGAAAAACATTGACAATCCCACTAGGTCTCTGATAGTTAATGGAACTTGGCTTCAAATATATTCTATCAAAAAATTAGATGTATGGTTGTTTGAAGAATATGAAATACATAAGAAGATACTGCACTATTCAAATTTGGTTCTTGCAACAAATGTTCAATTTCTTAAATAGTTGGGGAGGCCATTAAATTATAATCTATGGAAGGTTTGTGAGTCTAACCATGAATCAATTATTATTAATATCAAGAGTAGAGCAGATCCTATTGGTCTGTTGGATTGAAATTATAAGGTGTGTTGAGTTCTCAAATGTAAATGAATTTAATTTTATCAAATTTTATTGATATTGGATACAATACATATAAATTTCAATTTAATTACTTACATATTTTTTTAGGTTAGTGGTGCCAAATAAGCTTCCATCTTCACATGGTTAGAACTTTTAGTATATAATTTTATATTATTGAAGCTAAGATAAGTTTAATAAAATATCAAGAGAAGTTTGGTACCATTATTAGAGAATTATATATTCTCTTCAGGCCAATATCAGAACTTCATTTCATAACATTGTGGATTCAGAGGCAAATAATGTGGTCCTAGATGTAATTCATCACCCTTGACATGGTGGTGATGTCATTTTTATCCACAAAGCACCAAAGGTAGATATCTCCATCTACAGTTTTAACATTGACGACATTTATTGTAAATGTTTTTATATACTTAAGCAATTGTTAAAACATGTATTATTGTGGATTTAGAGTTTGTGGTTATTGTAACACATGTGATTTTCCCATCCACACAAGTTATAAGTAATGGAGTTTTAAAAGGAAGGTCTTAAAAATGGAAATGTTAATTAGAGGACTAGAACTTGTCTTTTGACTGCATAAAAATTACATTTCAACACTAATTAATATACCATCTACCACAAATTCATTTCTTATGTTGGATTATCATTCACCTAGGTGAAAGTAGAGGAATTTGACATGTATGTGAAGGTTCTTTTGGTTTTTGCACATGAATTATGTTATTTTACACACGTTTGAATTATGGTTTAAAAAATACAATTATCTCATATTAGGAAGATTGTTCTTGAGGTTGGAATGAGTTTATTTCATATATTTAATGGGAGTGATCAAAGGACAATAATGTAATCCTATATATTGTTTTCAACTTTGACATGGTGAAGATGCCAATTTTTAGCCATAGCACCAGATGTGGACATATTCAACTATGACTTGAAAGTGGATAACCTTTTTTGTCAGTGTTTTTACGTGTCAGAGAAACTGTAAAAATATGTATCCAAGTGGATTTAGAGGTCATGATCATTGAAAAACATGTTATTTTCCTACCTTTTTTTTTAAATGATGGAATTGTAAGAGGAGCTCCCAGAAGTAGATATGTCAATTGGAGGAAAAAAATTTTCTCTTGACTACATAAAAATTATATTTCATCACTGATCAATATAAAATTTTCCATGGATTTGTCTCTTATTTTTTATTTTCATGATTTGGGGTGAAGGTATATGGCTTGGACACACACATAAATTTTCTTTCAATTTATGCAAATCTTTCAATTTATGCAAATAACTTATGGTTTTCATTTTACACAATCTAGAGTTCACCTTAAAAACTATAATTTCTTTGAATTGGGAAGGACATTCCCTAGACCTTATTCACTACCATAGATTTGGTTATGATTTCATTTTTTGACCATGAAGCACTGGAGGTGGATATCCCCACCTACAGCTTGAATGTTGACAACATTTATTGTTAGTATTTCTGTGTGCTAGAGTAAATGCAAAAATTCATTTTTAGGTGGCTTCAAAAGTATTTTTCCTAGGAACACTATCCCAATGTGTTGGAGATGATTTATTTTCAAGGGGAGGTTTTAGAAGTAGAAATGATAATTTGATGACAAAAACTTGCCTCTTAGTGACATAAAAAGTGAATTTCACCATTGATTAATATAACACCTACCACATATTTGTCTCTTATGTTTGATATTCATGATCAAAGGTGAAATTAAATGGATTTGACACACAAGTGAATTTTAATTTATTTCATGCAACTAATTTATGATTTTTTTAAAGTGTGTTTGAAGTTTTCCTAAAAAGCTACAGATTTATCATATTGGGAAGAATGTTCTTGAGGCTAAAATGGGTACTTCATCTCCTAATTGGGTGTGATTAGATGCCAATAACATGTTCATAAACATCATTCACCACCTATGACATGTTGGTACATGGTGGTGATGCCTATTTTTAGCCATGAAGCACTAGTGGTGCAGATCTCTAATAGTGGATTGAACACAAAGATGAGAATTTGGCCATTTCTACATATGCATATCTTAAGTCACTTTTATCTTTAACGATGCAATGAAACATGAAAATTTATTACCTAAAAAAATTTGAGAATAATTTAATGATTCCACTAAGTCAATTCAATTAAATCTTTGTGACTTTCTATATTAATTTTAGTACTATGAAACCTTAGGCAAGGCTGGTGTTAGGACTGTTAGCAGTTAACAATCAGTTTTAAATGTTATTCAATAGTGTTTGATGGTAGAGATAACCTTTAATGATTTTAAAGTATCATAATATTTTAGGTCACCTTTAAACATAATAATTAGGCATTAGGTTTTGGTCTTACTACACATAAATATGAAAGACACTTTTACTAATAACTTTATCGAAATCTAAAAATTGGTTGAGTGCTAAGCTAGTTAAGAAGAATGTGATGATAAATTAAATTTTTTTCATGTCAAATTATTTAAATTATACTCCTTGTATATTAATTACCTAACTTTATAAAAAAATAGGCTATAATGTGAAATTTTTCCTTCATGCCAAAGACATATATTTAGGTTCTTAATAAAGACTTATCATGTAAAAAATATTAAGTTTTAAAGGACTTGATCTTGTTACCTTGAATCTAGGTTAGTCTTTACCCTAAAAAATAGATGGTTTCTTGGTATTAGTTATAAAGTTTATATACTTTCAAAACCCATCAATTATAGTAAAGAATGATTATTTTATTATTCATTGAACTATATAAAAATATTTGAAATATTTATCTTTATATTGTCATTGATAATTGCCTTTATTTATAATAAACACACATACTCTTGATTGAATATAATTTTATCCTTTATGTATGAGTTTATTGATTGCATTAAATTTATAGAATTTTTTTTGATGATAATGATTTATTCAACATTGTACAAGAAAGAAATATTAAATATGGTCAAATTTAAATATGCCATACAACCATCAAATTTAGTTTTATAATAATAATGTGGATCAAATAGTATTAAGAAATATGATCTTTACAAAATGTGAACACACACACACACACAAACCATAAAGGCATATAAAATGTGAAGATAATATAATTTCAGGTCAATCTCATATAGGCATACAATGCCAAAAAGGCATACATGCCCATATAGGCATACAAAAAAGTACATCGTTTAAGACATATCCTACTCATAAAAAATCATCCCTCTCTTTGCCTTGTTCATAGAAGGCTCTCCCTTATATGCCTTGGTCATAGATTAAGATACCTCAAATGCCTTAGATTCCTCTAATATCTACCTATGAGTCATTTTACGATCATAGATTGTTTATAGCTAAACATGTTCATATACAAATATTGTTACAAACTTTACATACTAGACATAAAACCAAGTTTAAAATTTAATTTTTAAATGATACAAAAACTATTTACACATGTACTTATCACAATCTCTTGGTCATGTTCAATTTTATTCTAACACTCAGTAGGTTTAATGGAAGGTTGAGTTCATGCACATGAGTGTGAAATGAAGAAACACCAAGAGTTGATGCCCTACTAATCATCTCAACAAGACTATCAGTTGTCATCAAATGCCCCTATGTAGATAATACACTCACGTTAGTTATATTTACACAAGTACACATGAAAATTATTTAAACAAATCTATATTTACAATTAAACATTACAATTTATCATATCTGATTGAGTTTTTACATAAATGAAATCAAAGTAGGAACACCTATGTCTATTCCTACCCATATAGATGGAGGAATATCCATTGTGGTCATCAACTAAAAAAACAAAATATGATTGTTAGTTGAGTATACCATATAAATAAATACATGTACATGAAGTATAATATTAATGAAATATTACCTTTGTATATGTATACATTTTATGAGTAAAAATAATATGTGTACTACTTGATGGTCCAAAATCTAGTTGTGAAAAGGATGAGATTGTCTCCTCTTGCAACATAAAAATTACATATATATTATTGAATTTAATTTTTTTGTTGAGTAACAACAATATGTGTACTAATTGATGGTCCATAATCTAGTTGTGAAAAGGATGGGATTGTCTCATCCTGTAACATAATAAATTACATATATATTATTGAATTTAATTTTTAAATTAGTTTTATCTTTTAAATACATATATTTTTGAAATTTAACAAGTCAAATATTATTAATTTTTATTCTATTTTTTTTTTAACATGTCAAATTTATAAGATACCTACACAAGTGAAGTTGACATGTCCAAACCAGATGTATATGCTAAAAACTCATTAGTAATAACCATAACATCTATCCCACTAGAAGCAGCATCATCCTCATCTAAAGGTCTAATGCATATAACACCATACAATATTCAATGGTGTGGTCAGGCATTAGTGTTATCTGGAGCATCCCCATGTTTATCCTTTCCAACATTAATGTGTAAGCTTATTCGTATGCATAATGAGGGTGTTAATAAGTGCATTAAGAACATGAAAAAATTAAATTAATATAATCTCTTTTTTTGTATAATATATTGTCTTAGGATGACCTATATTTTGGATACAGACACTCGTATGTTGATTACTTGGTCTATCCTATGCAGAGCCTTTTCCTGGACCATAAAATTCTAAATAATCAAAATAATTAAGAATTTCATTTAGGATAAACTCATAATAGATTTTTCTAAAAAATTACAAAGGAACCTCATGGTTTTTACAAGGCAAGTAATCAAATACCATCCACCATTAGTCCCAAAAAATTGTCTCCTATCAAATTATGCTAACACCAGTGGATTGGGAACCATTTGCCTAATAATCTAGGTGGTGCATTGGTTGATGGATCAATGAATATTAGATAAATTAGGTATTTTATTATTATTTTTCCTCTAACATTAGTCTTTGATAATTTGTTAGCATAGTAGGATCTACATCTCTCTATAAGATGTCCATCTATCAATTTAACCTATTATTAAGTCAACTTATCCTAGTAATGAATCTAATGTATTTTCTAAATAAATACAATGGGTGTTATCAAAATTAGGTCCCTCATTATCTTAATTATTTCCTCAATCTATATTTTATTTTCTACTATATGTGTGGTTAAATCCTTTTGACTACCTGAGGGGTCTTCTGGAATTGTAAGAGGGCTAGGAAGGTTAGGAGAGTAGGAGGGTTAGGAGGATTTTATGGATTCTTTTTTTCTTATTAAATTATAACATTTTGTCTTACACTTGAATGGTTTTGATACACTACACAAACTAGAAAAAAATTGTTTTAACAAAAAAATAATGCAAATCCAAAAAACTTACTAAATTTGGTGTTAATTGGTAGGAAATTAGTTTACCTACCTCTCTTCTAATATGACATTGTTGATTATTTCACTAAACAAGCTTTTCAAGAGATTTCCAAATATTTTTTCAAGTTAATTGGCTAACAATGGTAATTTGTCTCCTCTTGGCTATAATGTGAGTGTGGTGTGAAACTAAACTATGGGAAAGCAATGATAAATGGCATAAGTTGAATAAGAGTTTTAAAGGTTTTTTTAACTATGTTTAAAAAAACATGTTCATGTTTTTAACCCTAGAAATGTGTACATGTTTTAGGCTTTGTATTTACCAATCCTAAAAAAATAATTCATAGCCATTATTTTAGTAATGTGTATGTGTTTCTATTTAATTCATGAAAATGTCCACAAATTAGCCCATCACCTTCCTGCACTTACCCTAATATGGTTTATAGCTTTAACATTTACTTTATTTAATTTTTTAAGGTGTTATGTATTTAAGGCTAGTTATAGTTGATCTAAAATTTAAAAAGTGTGGTAAAATAGCCTAGAATATGTGCATCAATATCAATTGTAAGACCAACCAAGATAAATTATAACTAGACATTTGATACAAGTCCAAATATTTGATTTTGAATTATGTCAAGATAGATTTATTTCTTATTCTAGATGTATATAGGTAACCATTTATACTAAGATGCACTTTAGCATCAAATGCACTGTGAAAATTCAATTTTCCCTCCCCTTGTCCCCTTACTTTTGTTATCACATAAAAAATTCTATCTAAAAATATATATGATAAAAAGGAAAATAGTGACTTATCATACACTACTATAAAGTTAAAGGAATATAGACCAACCAAAAAATCATGAAAAAGTATTAACAGTGCACTATCTTAAAATCATCTTTATAGATACCCTACATTCAAATATAGATCCGATGATCTTTTTTTTTGTTGCATTTTTTATACACTTCTACTAAAATTATAAATAACATTTTATATGTTGTATGCATAAATTAAATGTCGATGCATTGAATTCACTAAAATAAGAATTGGATCCTAAGATTCTTTACACTTTGCATAATATTCATGACATTAAAACGTATTTTTGAAGAATAAAACATTTTTTAGTTATTGAGTAAAATGAAAACAAAGCTAGATTTTGGGTGGAAATTTGTGCATACAATGGTTGTCTAAGTGGTTAAACATACCAATATGTCTATGGTCAGTGATAAGTGTGAATAACTATCTTTAATCAAACATATAATATCATACACTACCATATTATGTCATGTTTCATGATACGAATCCCCTTCATGGTTATTAATAACTATTGTATTGGGATTTGTTTTGTTTCAATACTACAGTTAGGAATGTTCAACTATGAAATTCCTTAAATGGCTCTTGAATCTCATTGAAATATAATTTTAAATGACCTATAAATAATAAGTTTTTTTAGAATTAAAAGTAATAATGGATATTTTTATGATAACTTATTCAATTATATTTGCTAGCGATGCAATAAATAATTTGATATTCCAATATCATAAGTACTATGTAGCATAGTCATTCTAAAATGCACATTTATCTTAAAATAATGAAGAGTTGTCTTATTTCCAAAAAAATATTGTCATCAACATCATAAGGAGCATAGCAAACATTGTAATTTAGAAACTATATATTATTAACATGGCCATGCCATATTGAATAATCGAAATTCAACGTAAAAAAATTAATTGCAATTGTTATCCTTTTTACTTATTGTTAAAATTCATCTATGGTAATCAAATCAATATGTATCATTATAATTTACTCTATATAATTAGAGAACCAATGTACATATAATAATAAATGTTTGGTATCAAACACAATCCATGTTCATTACAAAGCATTGGAAAAAATATTGAAAACCACTTATTGATACTTTGGTCGAACAATAGATGACTTCAATAACAATATTCCATAAATCCTTACATCTTATAAAACATTCATAGTGATACCAAAAACTCTCAAATACAAATCATTTCATTTCATAAATCAAAACAAACATTAAATAAAGGACATGCCAATACAAATTTCTAATGAGCATGCTATTATAAGTTTTTAGAATAAGAAATAAAATCAAAAAATTAATCACATATTATCTTTGGTATCTAAAAAATACAATACAAATTAATCAAAAGATCAATTCAAAGTCAAAAAAAAATGACACACCAATACATGCTTTCTTGAATTGTAAACAATTATATTTCAAGTTCAATATGATATATTTTAAAACAAAAAAAAGGAACATACATCAAATAGACTATCAACGATATAATAACATAACAAAAAAAATATTGTAATGTTTTTAGGTCTTTAAAAAATAAAATATTACCTAAATTTACATTATGTGAGCATATTATCGTAAGTCCTTTGTTTCAATATATAATACTGACATATATTTAGGACAGGATAGTTTCACTAAGACTATAACTTTCACAACTTAGGCATCACTCATTTAATAAACCTTGGTTTCAATTAAAAATATAAATAATTAAAATCCCAACAAACATTGATATAGTACAAAAATCTTTTCCAGAATGCATAGAAGAAGAGAAAATATTGTTGTCGAGCTGAAACACCACCTACAATATAAAACTCTTTTCCAATTAGGTAATGTCCATGAAAATGTCACCATAAAATCTTTAAAATAATTGTGCAAAAGAACATTGTATTACATACAAAATGCCCAAATAAATTAGGACTAGGACCATTCCTCCATTCCAAGTGTGATGAAAATCTGAGCTAAACCTCTATTTGATAATGGTCTTGTAGATGCAGACACTAATGATAAGGGCATTAATGACACTTTGATTCATGGATTTATAGATCCATCATGCATTCATGACCTTCAAGATAAATTAATAAAAATTTCTCCACCTGAAGAAAATCAACCACTTGCAATTTTCCAAGACAAAATTTAAGATAAAATGAACTTCCCTGCCCTATTCTTTGGTGAACCACATGACAAAAACAACATGAAAGTAATGTCATACAAAAAAAATTTAAAATGGGGATTAGTGCATTGTAATTGTATAGCTTCTTACTAAATTACCAATTTTTTTTAAAGTAATTAATATTATTATTGAGCAAGTTGGTAGGTGCATATGGATTCAAATAAAAAAAGGGAAGTTAAAAGGCCAAAAACTATTAGAAAAATATGTGAAATAGAAACCTAATCTAGAAATTTTATTAAGATCTAATATTTGATACATTAATTTCAAATGAAAATGTATCTCACGTGACTACATGCAACAAATTATAAAAATTTCTTTACCATGATGTGTCAAATAGATCCACCAACCTTTTTTCTACTTTTTATTTTGTAAAGTATTATTGACATCTTCTCATAACTACTTTGGCACAGTTACATGAACATCATTATAAATTATCACATATGATAAAGCCATAATCTAATGATATTGAATATCACAATTTCCTTGTGAATATTAATCCAATCATTACCTTCTCATTACTTTAAGCACATATTAAATTCATTGAAATTTTTATTTACCAATATAAATCATTTTTTAAAGATATTATTGACTTCTTTATATTCACTAAATTTCAAAACAAAGGCAATGCCCATATTCACTAGTTTATATGGACTAATGATGCATTAGTGTATTGTAATTGTGTAAATTTAGTCATTTAATCCTTTGTTCACAAGTACATATCCTCCAACACTGAACCATTTACTCTAAACATTTCAAAATTACATGAACATCATCATACAAAAAGTTTCAAGAAAACCAAACATATAAAATGTAGATATAAATTCCTTAACCACCAATGAAACATACCAAAATATTTGAACCAAAGATAATGATGAATTTGCTATTTCAAATTCAAAGCACATTTTCATGGCTCTTGAAAATAAAGAAATGAAATTCCCATTTCATTTTATGTGTTTCTTAATAAATTTAACATTAATGAAATTGAATACATATATGTCATCCATACAACACTAAAATAACCAACATTTTTTTGGAGAGGAAACTAGCACAAGTATGGGCCAATAGATTTGTAAAATATAACTTCACAGTTTGTTCTCAATACATATGCAACAACAACCTATTTTAGCTTGTACAAGACTAAAATTGATAGATTATTGAAGAAAACATTTATAAAAATATGTGTAAGACACCATACATTGCTTATGGATGTTATCCAAATGATACGTAAATTTTGAAATGAGGTGATAAATAATCAACAAATGTCTGCATAATAGGTTTCACATATTTTTTTGGCCACCCCATTAAATAATAGTTCAGTAATAGGCATGTTCATAAACACATATTTCTGAATAATGCACATTCATTGTAATATTTTTCTGGCCACCCCATTAAATAATATTTCAATAGTATGTATGTTCATAAACACATATAATTCTGAATAATGCACATTCATTTTAAAACCTCTAGTTTTTCTATATCAAGAACCTAATCACTCTTAAAACTAATGTATCGATCTATATAGATTATTATATTATAGTTCTAACATCTATCAATAATATCTACCTTGCAAAGTTGATTTGTAATACAACAAAATTGGGAAGAAAATACAAGCAAGATCAAATCCATGTGTTATATGCTTTGTCAATTATAATAAACATTTAGATAATGAGAATTTTTATAGATAAATAGTTATGCTATATGATCCCTTTTCTAAAATAGAAAAAGTCCAAAAGATGGTTTCCTAACATGGAAATATGCATACACATTTCATTTCAAAACCACAAGACAAAATTATTCAAGTTTTGATTATGACATAATCCTAAAAAGGGATGATATGCAATCGGCTATTGAGGAATTGGAATCTAATATCCAGTCCTTTGATACAATATCTTTGAATCAAAAAATCCAAAATAATTTATATGAAAATTATGAATAAATGTTGATCTTCCTATCCATTATTAAAAAACACATAAAATTAAAATAAAACCATTTCAAAGTGGTAAATATCCATTCATAAAATACAATGTAACATATTATAGACAAATGATAATGTTGAAGAAAATATAAAAAGAAATCGTTAAAGACATTACATATAAAAAAAAAGTTAAACCATGTAAAACCATTATATCTTTTCTTAAAAAGTGGTGTACGTACATGGTAAACCTTTACTACCAAATTTATCTTTGAAACTTTGGTTCATATATATAACAACTCAATCATAAAGACCGTCTCAAACTAAAAGGGTTGATTGTAGCATTCACAAGAAAGTTTGCATACAATGGAGGTGGCCTCACACTTCATTCAAATTTTTTAATTTAGTTTGACAAATCTAAAAATATTTCACTAAGTTTTGAATGCCTTGACACATTGGAAAAATACTATCAACAATTACACCTTGTCTTTATAGATGAAATTTTCCTTGTCGGTAGACAACTTTTGTATTTTACTAATAAACGATGAAGAGAAATAAAACACACGGAAACTTCATACTTTGGAAACATTGATGTGATACTTTTTGATGACTTTTTTCAAGCATATCATGTTAATTAATTCCTTACATTTTAAAGTCTCTAAAATAGTAAAACAACTAGCTCTATATAATTTTTGGAAAAAATACATGAAATTTTACCAATTGACTGAAACTATGTGACAAAAAGATCATAAATTATTTTCCACCATTAAATAATCCTACATTTACATATATTTTCTACAAAAATTCTAATGTTGACAATCACAACAATAAAATGTTTGTACTTGCTCATGAAAAATAAATTGCAATCAATTCATTTGATGAAAAAGATACAACATATTATGGAAAAAGTGGATATATATGTATAATATAACTTCCAAACATAATAATATCAGAAAAAAAAAATGGTTAAGCTCTTTGCTATAAATTATGATATACATGATGGCCTGGTGAATGGCTTTGATGGAACTTTAAAATCATATACATCAATAGAAAAACTTGATATGTTGTGGATAAAATTTAATGATGTAAACATTGGTAATCATCAAATTATAAAATATGAAGATATACATACAAATTTTATTCATCTAGATTAGGTTCCCATTGTGCATGTAACTAGACCATTGTAAAAATAATCATGTAAAGGAATTTTAACAATTCAAAAATAATTTCCTGCAAACATTGCTTGACCAAACTATTTATAGAACGTGATGAATTATAATGGATGCATTTGTGTTTAGTCCTCTTAGAGTTACCAACCATGGATTAGTTTGTAAAATACTCTCTTATGTAAATATTTCTTGAAAAAATGTATTTGATACATCCTTTGACAAGGAGAAATTTCAAAATCAATCAAAAGATGATTGATGAGGTGTATCACCTTGAGGCAGAAGCACAATGGTAATAATTTTTTTTACTCTTGCTCTAAATAAATTTATTCGTTCATCATTATTTCTTCACTAATTACATGCAACATTCAATCTCATATATAAGATATATGTAATCTAACATACTTTCCTTGAAATAAAATTATATGTCATTTCTCATAATAAATTATCTACTCTCGGGTTTCCATTGTGTCTTCATATACCATGTACATCAGATCATGATGTGGACCCAACAAGATATATCCTTTTTAAAAATAATATAATTTGAAGATGCCAATGTTGAGATAATTTTGGCAACTATACTAGTCCACGATAAATTATTGACAATAATAAATTTATATGTTGTGCCAAATGCACAATTACATAATATCATATCCATTCTTGACTAGGTACTGAAGAAAGTGTCTCAACAAAATTCAATCTACATATTTTTGAGACTTCATTATTGATATGAATAAATACGAAAAAAAATGCAAATCTTCTCTATGACAACATGGCAAGTCATAATTTATAATTTTGTATCCAACACCAAATCACATTCTTGAAAAATAACATAGATAGTGTATGGTCAAACTATGACCAATTATGATATCAAACATTTGAAAGACTTGCATATTAAAAAAAATATTTTGCATTCTTCTTAATTGTTAAGAATCACATAAAACAAAACTAGTTAGTAAGTCTCTTTGTTCTTTTTTTTCAATTCCTTTTTCATTTAAACTTCATAGTCATTTGCTCATTATTTTTCAATTTTTTTAGTATTCACATTGTTACTAGAAGTGGAATCAGACAAGCTTGCAAATAAAATACTAGAACATACAAACCAATAAGCAATGACCAATATCTTTATGTAATTTTTATATTTTTCCAAACCAAGTAACAGTGTTGTGATATAAAGTTATCTTCTCTAGAATATGATATTATTTTATTTTTTCATAAACATATATAGAATGCACCATACAATTCCAATGACAAACTTGTCTTCTTCTTCCTTTGATCTTGGAAAATTTTGTATAATACTATCTGCATATATTGACAAAATTTATGATGAAAAAACACAAGTTTATGAATCTATTATCCATGAAATTTATCCATAGAAAAGAAGCACCTTAACCAAATAAAAATTCAATCAAAATACAATCAAGAATATTTTTCAACTCTTTTTTTTGCTTCAAGAAAACTAGGGAAAATGCATTATTGTAATACTTTGTTTGTTTTTAAAAATTCTAAAATGATTTTTTCCAAATGTAGTCATGAGCAAGAATCAAAACCTGAACAAACCCAAATATCAAAATGGTAAAATAGTGTTTTTTTTACAGATTAAGATGCCATTGTCTTTAAAATAGTATCAAAAAAACAAGATATTTATTTTTGTCTTGATTATTTGCTTTTTTTTAAATGCAAAATTCTCTTTTTTTCCAAATTCAACTTAGTCTCACATGTTCTATGCATAATACTTGAACTCTGCATAATAAAACATTCACACATTTTTTAAGGTGACATACTAGTAGTTTATGGTCTTGCACAAAAAAAAACACTTCACATGCTAAATAAAAAATATTGCATGTTTATATTTTTGATAAAAATGGTCAAATGAAAATTACAATTAACATCAATAATTACTTCATAAATTTAAACAAAAATTGGTCCCAAACACAATTGTTTGCATCATAGATTTCTTACTCAGAGAGAAATCAAAATATGAAAGAAGTGATGTCAATTTTGTTGGGAGGAGGATAAACCGGAAGCACACAATTTGATTACCAAACCAAGCAACTTAATATGCGGAAATTAACCAGATTCACCAAGTAACTAGAATTCAGAATAACACAGCATATGAGAGACAATACCAAATTGTATTAACACTTTATACAGAAAAGAATACAATAAAGAAGATGCCACTTCTTCTCCACCACCTTACAGAGGTTTCCCACACCTCAAGTGAACAGTAATTCTCCTCCCCAAAGCTCTCCCTCTCACAGGTCCCAACACCCAACTCAAATACAGAGTTGGTGTTCACCTCCCGTGCTCCACGCACAACACAAGTGCTCCACGCACTCCACAAGCACTCCACGTGCTCCACAAGTACTCAAGGTACTTCAAGTAGATCTCCCATGAATCTGCAACAACCTGAAATTCAACAGACCATACTTATGGAAGGAACTCCCTTGCCTTCCTCTTGCTCTATCCGAGTACACACCTGTACTCCAAGTAGATCATGCCTGATACTGCTCCCTGTTGTGTTGCTGTCTATATGACCTTGCACACCTGCAAATCAAACAATGGTTCTGCTCACCTGTGAACCTCGACCTTGCACACACATACACCTGCAGATCAATGATCTTACTTACCATGTAGATCTCCTATATAGGCCATGCAACTGTGACCAAGATCCTACACTCTTGAAGAACCCAGCTGGCTCTCCAATCCAGCACCAACACACCTGGTACTGTGGCACTAGGAGGAACGCACCATTGCTCTACCTCACACACAAAAGGAGCTTATAATTATGCTCTCTTACTCCCTAGCACACTTTTCCAATACAACCATGAGTCTATTATATAGATCTCATCCAAACAATGATTAGACATCTAATTACAATAATTAGATCCGCAGCTATGAGTCTAAAATTAGCACTCATCATGCAAACACTTGGTTCGTCAACCCACTGCCCGTAATTAACTCGCAGTCGAACCACACAGGCGACCGACGCCGGTCCCTGTCCGCCTGGGGTCGCCGACGCCGGTCGATATATGACCGACGTCGGTTGCCTTCCTGTCTTACCCTGCCGACGCCGGTTGGCCAGACCAACGCCAAACACTTCTGACACTTCGGCAACTCATTCTGCAACCTCCTCCATGTCTACATCAGTGAAGCTTTTAGCTCCACAATCCTAAAAATCTCCCACTTGGAGATAAACAGCTGCACTGTACCTGTACCTGTACTCCGTCTAATCTGTTTCCTGGTTTGTATCCCTCTTCAAGCTCCCACCTGAAGACAACCCACCACACATCCCGTGGTGTACCACCTGTCATCCGAGTACCCTGCCACATCCGAACCTACAACACCTGTAGTGAAGTCCTGACCCTGCATAGCAACACCTGCTGCCGGTCCCTCTCAAAAAACCTGAGAACCACTTCCCCGAATTGGCTCCTAACTCTCTGATAGCTCCCACTGCATGGGAATACTCAGGTCTATACCAGACCTCATGTGATTTCGGACACTGTACCTGTCCAGCCCTTAGTGTGCTCCGGCTCTGCATCCTGAACCTCGCCAACACCTGATTCACATCAGCTCCCACTCGAGACAAAATCAACCTTTGATCTCCATGCCTCCCATGTCAAAGAATTTCGCTGCTCCAAACTCCCCCTGACATGCCACTGAACTAATCTTACCCTTAGCTCAACAAAATCCTGTATGTACACCCCTGCTAGCTAGCATACTATCCACATACAGCAACAGAATGATGTCGCGACTCATCATCCCCCTGGTAAGCCAAACCACAGTAGTTACCCTGACATTGACTGAAGCCATGCTCCGTCCTCCACCTGTCAAAACCTGTACCACTGTCCTGCAGCTCCACAAGACCACATAACCTGGTCTTCCGTCTCACGTATCCATTCTCTCTATTCTTCTACTAAGGTATCCATTCATCTCTGTGCTTTCATACCTGTTGGCATCTCTACCAAAACACACATGTCTGGTTCTCCTCCAAGGAATCACATCCTCATCCATGCCAAGCTCACACCTGTTTCCTGGATCCTTCCTGCTATAAAATCAGCAACAAGTATGAAGAAGAGGAACAACGAATTTGAGGGCCTACTTACGCCTTCAGTCCTCCGTATGGGTGTTTGAGACTCCTTGACAGCTTGCTGTCCACCCAAAATCTGTTACAGTAACCAACCTCGATCACCCCACAGTCTGCATCCGACCGACGTCAGTTCCATGCGTCTGTACCTGACTACCAACCTGCCTACGCTGGTGTCCCTGCTGCCGACGTCGGTCCTCTTAACCGACATCGGTCTTACATACTGCCGACGTCGGTCCCTTGACCGACATCGGTCTTACCCTGCCCGACATCGCCGGCTTCGGTCTGCACATGACCGACATCGGCACCTGTCTGTTCGACGCCGGTTCCTCCTGACCAATATCGGTACCTATGTTCGCCTGTGAGTGATGACTTTTTACCTGCGAGCTTCTTTGAATCAAAACCCATGTCCAAATTGCCCTGCTCAGAAGTATCCAGCCACATCCACTGGGTTCTGTCCGCCATCTCCTCCATAAACACCAAGGCTTTCCAGTTCTTAAGCCTGTCAAATATATCTGTCTTCCGCTTAAGAACATGCATCTCCTTCCTGCTCATGTGACCAAGCCTACGAAGCCACGTCTCCGCAACAAAAGAAGAATCAGTAATATAAACAAGTAGATAAAGGATACCTGTTTTCTTACCACCAGCTAATTCAAGTGCATCCACTGTGAGAGTTCTTGTGCATCTCTCATCACCCAATCTTTCTAAAGAAATTAGCCATATCTCCAAACCTGGGACCTGCATGACCTTCATCAACACCTATGTGTTGGCCGCCTGCAATTTCAGCTTCACTTCCCCTTTGCCAATCCTTTGGCAAGGCTCACCAGCTCCTCTACCTGGAACTGCATGGAAAGAGGCAACCGAATCTTTTATCCAAGATTCAACTTTATCCAAGAAACCTGTAAACACATCCTGTGCAACAACACCTGCTACATCTGTATCTTCAGTTTCTTTATGCTGATCTGCTACCAACCAAAAATAATCTTTTACCTGCTCTTTCTTTCCATAGGACCGTGAGTGACCATCTGTGCTTTTCAACTCCTCCATTCTTAGCTTACTTTGATCTGCTGTTGCTCTACTCCCACTCGATCAGAAACCCCTGAGAGTGCCCTGTAACCAAACACAAAACTTGCTTCCTCTAACCTTAGCTCTGATACCACTTGTTGGTATCAAGCTATGAGCCAACAACCTTGCTCTGATACCACTTTTTGGGAGGAGGATAAACCAGAAGCACACAATTTGATTACCAAACCAAGCAACTTAATATGCGGAAATTAACCAGATTCACCAAGTAACTAGAATTCAGAATAACACAACATATGAGAGACAATACCAAATTGTATTAACACTTTATACAGAAAAGAATACAATAAAGAAGATGCCACTTCTTCTCCACCACCTTACAGAGGTTTCCCACACCTCAAGTGAACAGTAATTCTCCTCCCCAAAGCTCTCCCTCTCACAGGTCCCAACACCCAACTCAAATACAGAGTTGGTGTTCACCTCCCGTGCTCCACGCACAACACAAGTGCTCCACGCACTCCATAAGCACTCCACGTGCTCCACAAGTACTCAAGGTACTTCAAGTAGATCTCCCATGAATCTGCAACAACCTGCAATTCAATAGACCATACTTATGGAAGGAACTCCCTTGCCTTCCTCTTGCTCTATCCGAGTACACACCTGTACTCCAAGTAGATCATCCCTGATACTGCTCCCTGTTGTGTTGCTGTCTATATGACCTTGCACACCTGCAAATCAAACAATGGTTCTGCTCACCTGTGAACCTCGACCTTGCACACACATACACCTGCAGATCAACGATCTTACTTACCATGTAGATCTCCTATATAGGCCATGCAACTGTGACCAAGATCCTACACTCTTGAAGAACCCAGCTGGCTCTCCAATCCAGCACCAACACACCTGGTACTGTGGCACTAGGAGGAACGCACCATTGCTCTACCTCACACACAGAAGGAGCTTATAATTATGCTCTCTTACTCCCTAGCACACTTTTCCAATACAACCATGAGTCTATTATATAGATCTCATCCAAACAATGATTAGACATCTAATTACAATAATTAGATCCGCAGCTATGAGTCTAAAATTAGCACTCATCATGCAAACACTTGGTTCGTCAACCCACTGCCCGTAATTAACTCGCAGTCGAACCACACAGGCGACCGACGCCGGTCCCTGTCCGCCTAGGGTCACTGACGCCGGCCGATATATGACCGACGTCGGTTGCCTTCCTGTCTTACCCTGCCGACGCCGGTTGGCCAGACCAATGCCAAACACTTCTGACACTTCGGCAACTCATTCTGCAACCTCCTCCATGTCTGCATCAGTGAAGCTTTTAGCTCCACAATCCTAACAAATTTTTATTTTGTTCCCATAATAATAATTATAATATAAACCATTCCATTCATTTTTACCTAATGTAATATCACACTAGACATGAAAATACAAGAGTTTGTTGAATCAAAAAAGGCACATTTAGTTGGGTCTTTTATTGTAATAGTTACAAGAACCCATCAAAATAATGAGGAATATAACCTTTATGTGAAGCATGACAAAACTAATCATGATATTACAATTAAAATCCATGATTTTTATTTTATTTTTCTTCTTCATATTTTAATTCTTATTCCTTGGTTTCATGGCTTACAAGTATACAATTGTCATTTTTTTCATTTCAGGTACAATTATACTATCTACATGCACAACTTTGCCAAAAACTTCAAGAAATATTGTCTTCTAGAACCATACCACTTTTATTATTCATTTTTTTATATAATAATGGGTCTAAAGTTTATCTAACTATCGATACAAACCTTGCCTCCATCATTTACCCCCTTAATAATGAAATGAATAAAACATATTTACAATCTATTAAAAAAAAACATAGAGACATGTAGTCATGTATTTATTCATCTTCATGCATTTTTAACATATTTTGTGATTATATTTACTTCATTATATTTATATAATTACATGATTTTTTAAACAAAATGGATTCCTAAACTCATAAATCCAAAAATCATATGCCTCTCTCTATTCCAGCTAAGTTGCATAAATTATGGATAGTTAGTTGATCTAATTACAATTGAAACCAACAACTCTTTTATTGTGAAAAATTCACACACAAAATGTAGTTTCACTATATGCATGTATTTCAATGTATAATCCAAAATGATGATGCCTTGGATTTCACTCTGAGACACAACCATTGCTTAACACATTGTTTCCAAAACTGACCGAAATTTAATAAGAGTAGCATCACAAAAATCATTTCAAATATAGTATTTTATTCTATGACACTTTCAAATCAATGGGAATTTTTATTTCATAATTGAAAAAACCATTACCAATATCAATAAATCATGAGTATATATTTTATACGAGTGAGCATTTCCAATGTACACATTTCATAGAAACTAGTGTTATGTTTTCCTTTATAAGACCTAATAGCTAACTAAAATTTTCTATGTAGTTATTGGATACATCTCACTATTCTCACTATGATTTATATATAACTCTTTATCTTCCATTAGAAAATAAATGGTTCCACACTATGCACCCCTATATTGGATAGCTTAGGTTTCATTTCCATACTATTGTTTCAAACATACTACACATATAATACAAGTCCAAATTAATGGGACTTTTTATTTCACAATTGAAAACACCATTACCATTGTCAATAAATCATGAGTCTATATTTTATACAAGTGAGCATTTACAATTTACACATTTCATAGAAACTAATGTTATGTTTTCCTTTATATGACAATCACTAACTAAATTTTTTTATGTAGGTATTAGATACATCTCACTATTCTCACTATGATTTACATATAGATCTTTAGCTTCTATAAGAAAAAAAAATGGTTCCACACTATGCACCCCAATATTGGATAGTTTAGGATTCATTTCCATACTATTTTTTCAAACATACTACACGTATAATACAAGTCCAAATATTATATTTCAATTTTTGGATATAATACAAGTCCAAATATTATATCTCAAATTTTTGTCAAAAAGATAGTTATTCTTTCACATTTTTTTATATTATTGTTCTGACCAAATATAGTTAACCATTTCACTTATGATGTGCACATATAGCATATGCATTTCATAAGTTGATGAAAATACATTCAAATTTACAAATGTAACTCTCAACTAGCAAAATAAATTACTATATATTCAATTTTTCTTACAACTTTAAGGTTCATGCTAAGGAATGTCAACTTTTATAACTAAATATATAGATCACACCCTATTATTTCACCTTTCTTTTCATGAAAAATAAATAAAATATATTTAAATTTAAGTATATATTGAATTTTTACCTTTGCATTGTTGCCTTTACATAACAAACAATCATCTATACACAATGAGTCTTGTGTTTGTAAAACATCCTTTTTTAAAATTTTTTTTTTATAAAGTCATTTAGAACATAGGGATCCTTTTAATTCATCTTGATTTGTAAAATCAAAAATAAAAAAAACTTTATTTACTTAAGATGCATAGATTTTGGGTATCAGTTTTTAGTACAATATTGAAACTAAAATAATGCATATAATTTTGTTTCTCATATATATTCAGTTATAACCTTTGTATATTAATTGATCATTTATACAAATTAAATATTATAAGCATCAATTTATCATGTGCTTTATTTTAGTTTTTCTTACTTTTTAATTCCTCATTTTGGTGTAACATTTTTCTTTAACGTAAACACACTAGTTATGCACATAATTTTGTAAGACTAGTATTTCCCTTTATTTCTTACTTTGCACATTTTATTTTAAGTATTTTTCCTTTAATTATTAAAACTAAAATAATGGGTGTCATTATTGTTTCAATTATATAATGAGTTCTTTCCTATGCATGCCAATCAATTATTTAAGTTCATCCAGTCTGGTGGTTCTACAACATAATTCTAAAAAAATGATACAATCACTGAAACTTACCAAGTGAGAGGTTTCCAATTTGTTTCAACTTCATGTTGATGAAAAGTATAATATTTTTTGTTTCCTAGACATGGAAGTGTCATTGTCTTATTAACATAATTTTGTATCACTCTTCTCTTCATAGTAGTTAATGTTTCTTGAAAAAAATGTATATGCCTCACTAAACATCTACGTTTCAAATTTTGGTGTGAATTTACATTTACTTTGTGATTAAATAGATCCATTTTTCAAATTTTTGAATCCAATAAATTCCATGTTCTATTCCATACAAGATTAAAATATTTATTTGACAAAGCTTACAATAATTCAAAAAATTATATGTGGCTCACCAGGCATCAAATTGATCCATGTTGAAATCCCACAAATGACATGTGCTATGCTAAAATGATTGATGTTCAAATCATATAAATGACATCTATTTAAAATTGATCCATGTTCAAATCCTTCAAATGACATGTTTTAAACTCAATAAGATTAAACCTTTTGCTTGAGAAAGGATACAAAATTATAAGTTTTTTTTTTTTTAAAAACCTTTTGCTTGAGAAAGGATACAAAATTATAAGTTTGTTTTTTTAATTGTAAATAATCCATGTTTAAATCTAGCACCATAAATTTTGGTGTAAATTGATCCATGTTCAAATATCAAGAACTCCACTATTTTTTGGTGTAATTTAATCAATGTTCAAATTAAAAAAATGGAATACTCTATACCAAATTCCAAACAAGATTAAAACATTAATTTGACAAAGCCTACAAAATTGTAAGTGCCTTAGAAACACCTTAGTTTGATGTTTTATTTTGAATTAAGACTTTAAGATAAATTTATTTGTGTCAAAATACTATAAATAGAATTTTATATTATAATAAATTTGTCTTATAAGCATATAGATTTACAAGTTATTTTTTCTATCTTCAAATCTCATAAATGGTTATTTTGGTATGGAATTGCATATAAGAGCAAAGTAAATTGATAAATTTTTAAATAACATAAATGATATACTATATGCAAAGTAAGCTTAGAACCTCTTGTTGAGAGAGGCTAACATATATGCCAATGA
This sequence comes from Torreya grandis, assembly GCA_037957365.1. Taxonomy (NCBI): domain Eukaryota; kingdom Viridiplantae; phylum Streptophyta; class Pinopsida; order Cupressales; family Taxaceae; genus Torreya; species Torreya grandis. The sequence goes on from JARHVA010000796.1 coordinate 70,616, forward strand.
AAATTAAAACCTCCATTTTAGAGAGGCTACAGAAAATTATAACTTCCTTAGCCTAGAACCCATGTTTGCTTACTTTCAAAAGAATGCATTCACATCAGGAAAATAACTTCTCATTAACATACGTTTTTAATCACTTTTATCTTCATATTATTTTTTTATGCTAATTTGGATTGCAAACCCTAATAGGATATAAATAATTATAATAATTACTGAATTTAGATTTACACAATACATACAAATATATAAGTTAAATATAGTAATGAATGTACAATAAGGGGTATAAGAGTCTTAGCTCTTTTACCTCATGGATTTGAAGTCTAATTATTTTATTTTTATGTCTCAATCTATACAAGTGTTATGTATGTGATTTGTTTTTGTATGTTTCCTTTTGGTTGGTTCTGACTAATTTGGTTAGTATCAACAGTCAGTACTTATTATAGTGGTCAGAACAGACCCTAAAATTAGTGAGTGGTTGTTTTATTTTGAGGTGATGTGAGTGTATATGTAATGTATTTTTATGATTTTATCTATTTTTAGAATCACGTAAATGTACCTATATATCCAAGCCCTAGTTTTACATAAGTAATCATTTATAAAATGGGGGTGTCAAGCAAAAGGGGTAAGTTAAAATGAATTTATCAATCCTCTTTGATATACCAAGCTTTGCACTACATTTCAAATACTTATAAGAAGGATAAAACTTAAATGTAGTTTGTGTGTGATTGTGTATGCAAGCCTAGATGTTCTTTCTCCTATCTTTCCCTTCATATGAACATATAGATATGAATTAATCCTTGAAAACTTCATAGTTAAATATTATAATTATGTAAGTTTAATATGTAATCTTGTCTAACTCTCGATAATGTAGTGTTCTTGTTCAAAAATAATTTACATTAGTTTTGTATATATAGGAGCCTCTAAGTTTGAATTAAGGACCTAGTGGCATGTAAATGCCAATTAAAAAAACTTGAAATGTGCCCCAACAATGTTCATAAAGTGAAACATGCCTAAAATAAATTAAAAAGGGGCCATGGTTAGTTACACTATTTTTGGTTAGTACCATCATGGGAAATTTATTGTAAATTTTAGAACCAACTTTCAACTTAAAAGACACTAGGATGATAGGGAGGTCCAAAAAGCTCTATAATATGGCATGTGAAGTTGGTCATGATAGGATAGGGATGCCATGTAGCTAAATATAATCAATAAGATAATAAAAATATCCATATAAATGCACCACTAAGTACTTAGTTCATAGTTTGAGAAATATATATACAAAGTTTCCTAAAATTATTATGAAATAAGGCTTGTAACAAATCTAGGTATTTACATTCCCCCTAGTAATGTATAATTTTAGTGTAACTAAAAGTACTAGTTAAAATGGAAAATTGAATGCAAATTTACATTGGTGATTGTGCATCTAGACTTTTTATTTGAATGTTCATTCAATAGATGATGTATGGGATAAATAAATATGGTTATAATAAAAAACATATTCAAAGAAAAATTACATCTATATTCATGTTTTATGGTATCATTCATGGAGTATGATCATGTTGTGAAGATTAGAGATACCTAGGATCAACATCTAACCTAGTAATTGTGGATAAAAATAGGGAACTTGTATTCATGTTCACTTCATGGCCAGGTAAATGGACAAGCTTACAAAAGGTCATTTGAAGAATAGTTTCAAGATGAAAATTAAAAACTCTATGTTGGGTTAAGAAGTGATGTGTTAAGCATCATTGAACCTTAACACATCACTAAATATGAATTAACAACTGTAGATGGATTATATATTCAATTTTATAGTTTCGCTTAAGTTTTCCCCATGTAAACAAAAACCATGATCAAAAGGGAATGAAAAATATTCATGCCCCATCATGAACACATATTTCATTGTGTAGTTTTTTCACTTAATTAGGATAGAATGCATGATCAAAAGAGCATTAACAATGTGCATACCCCCATTCAAATATAAAATGTGTTATTGTGCATGAAGATGACTCAGTATCATGACCTATATATCTGAAAATGTGTATGTGTGCATGAATTAGTATCATTCCTAAATAATATGTAAGGTGAATTAATAAGTATCATAACCCATAAATATGTAATTTTACATTAATTATTATCATTCCCCCTAAATCTATGAGTGTGCATAAATCAATATCATGTCCCATGAATCTACACCAGCAATATAGAAAGATAATTATCTATGTATTTAATCTAAAAAATTGTATCTTATATGTATGTGAATTTATAATCTATAATTCATGTTCTTGTAAACCATGTACATATTCCCATGCATATGCACCCAAGTGTGTATGAATCTATGTTCAAGTTTTTGTGAAGTGAATTATATGCATAGTGTATGCCCCATAATTTGTACTAATGTGCCAATATCTATCATGTAAGAGAACCATTTGATATCTAAACCACTATGAATTAAATATAATGTGCCAAATATGACAATCTGAATAATGTGTAATATGCTAAAATCTGATTATATAAATCATATATAATATTCCAATTTTTTATAATATATAATAATCTCAATGTATGCCCCCCTTTTTGATGTAAGGGTTATGACTATCAGATCAATTGTATTGAAATATAGATGTAATTAGATAGGATTAATGATTTATATAATTTTTATGAATTGGTTTGAATTAGTTATTTGAAATATTCATTATATGGATATGTATTGTTGTATTTTAGCTTTTTCTTGACTTGATTACAAGGAGGGCATAGAGATAATATATATTGATAAATTTGGTCCTTATAAAATATATAATAATTATTGAAGTCAATGGCATATATTAATATTAAAAAAAAATCCCCATTTTGAAAAAGTAGAGCAATTATTTTTTACAAGGAGAATATTCACAAAATTTTGGCATATTATAGATTGTCATAAATAATATTTTAAATATTATCATGTGGGAAAAAGAATTGTGTGTGTTCCAATACAACTAACAAGGAGTGATTTTGATACTCTATATTTGAGATACCATGTGAAAAATTTTCATAGGTATTAATTTATAAATTGGATTAGGTATAGTGCATAGTTGAAAAACAATCATATAAATAGGTTGAGTTTTTAGAATTTATAATTTATTTGCACACTGTTGATTTTTATGTTGATATTTGAGTCATTAAAATTTTGAGTCATTGAGATGTGTTTCTTATCTATTTTTATCATCTATAGATTACTTTACAAGCCCAACAACCTGAGGACCTAATATGATAAAATTTTCACCCTTTTGAACCAATTTTTTAGTTTAGAAAATAATTTGAATTTTTTTAATTTTTATAGTTTAGGCATTTTTATGTGATTTTATTCATTTTAAAATAATATAAATATTGATCCTAGGAGGTTAGTACCATCATGTGTCTAATGGAAATGACCTATGTTTCAATAATGTTGACTAATAGAAAAAACTAGCTCTAATAGTAATGTCTAATGATAGTGACTATATTTGGTCGTATATGACCATAGACTTTAATTGATTTTAATATTTTATGCATTTGATTACTATTTTATTTGATTTTAAATAACATTTTTTTCATTTAATTATGCTTTCAAAGGAACTTACATGCTAAATATTTATGGTATGTCATCATATGGATACTATGATCGAGCTTAGTTTAGATGATGTTGATTGGCATATTCTTGGTAATGTCAGTCTTGGGCCACATTTTTTCCTAAGTGGTTGGTAAAATAAATTTTGTTCACCATAAATGATTTATTATGGCAATTTCATGGATTATTTTCACACACACACACACACACATGTTTTATGCTTAAATTCCATACCATTATACATATTTCAATACAAAAACAAGCAGAAGCATTTCCTCATCGATCCCCACAACCACCAATATTGGTTGTTACACATATTCAACATTATTCTATAGATACAGTTATTAAACCTATTTAATATTATGTTACAGAGGAAGTTAACCCACATATTATAATTCCTTCCACACAATCATTTATACATCCTCCTTAGGATCATTAGATGCACACCATTCTATGTAGAGTAATGAACTTTCATAGATGACTAATGTTACAATATCCATTACATCAGAGGGTCATTCAAGACCCATGACAACTAGTATTTAGTTCATGTCCTATATGATATTCCAAAAATATTTCAATATATTTCATAAAAACCATTAGAATTGATACATTCTCATAGTATACACTGGACCCCACATAATCCTAAGCTTCTTATAGTTACACATCATACACAAGATCATATGCATCATGATAATAATAGTTACATTATCACACCCAGTTCCTTCTCAAATTATGATATGATTACATCTAGAACTTTTTACTCATGAAAGGTTACCCTTACACCATATGACACAAGCATTTCCCATGACCTTCATGGGATAATTGGTTAGCATTTTCATGTTTTAAGATAAATTCAAAAATACAAAAAAATAGAATAATTGAAAAATACCAAAACATTCAAATATTTAAAAAATAAAAAATCAAGAACTAAGCATGAAATTATTTATAGTTACATTATTTACATATGTTATTTATCACATATTTCATAAATGGCATATTATTTTTTCATACTCATGCATTCACGACATATGAGTGTGATGTAGGATATACATATTATACAAGGATATATAGATTTTAGACTTTCCTATACCCAAGGGCCATGCTAATGTTGGCTAAATCTTATTCCACATGTTACATTACCATAGTTTATAATATATTCTTATGACCTTTTACCAATTTGAGCTACATAGATTGATTACATGTCTTGATAGTTACTCATATCTTACATAGTGTTACACAAATGTTTTATTTTGCTATTATGTAGCATTAATATACATGGATGGATTAAAAAAAAAATCACTTATTCTATGTTTCATTGATGTTGTTTCTCTTTCATGATAGGCTAATAATTTCTTGCATATTATGTAGCTCTTAGCCTTGTGTGTGTGATATTTATTTATCCCTTTTTGTAACATCTTCATAACTCTTGATTACAAACCTTGGCCTTGCTTTTTATGACATGTTCATCTCCATTGAAGGTATCCCTTGGCATTGTTGTTGCAACATTTTTATGTCCCTTGTTTTTTGCCATTTTCCTTATTTTATTCTGACATTTTCATCTCCCTTGTATGTGGCCCTTGGCTTTATGTGTGACACTAAGTGCTATTACATTGCTGCAAGTTATCTATTTATGTGACCTCTTTACCATGTTTAATTACATATATTTATTACACATGCCTTACTAGTTATTCATTTACTACATAATATTAAATGGATATGATATTTTAGCATGATGTGGTACTGACATTTATAGATAGTGTAAAACTAGTTTTCACTGGTTCTATGATTCATCAATGTTTTCACTTTTGCATGATAGGCTAGTTATTGTTCGATATGGTTGGTGGCCCCTTATCATTATTTGTATCTCCTTATCCTTATTTTTTTTTAGCATTTTTACCCTTTTTTTCCTTACCCTTATTTTTATAGCATTCATGCCTTTTTTATATGTATTCTTAGACTTTTTTTGTGTCATTTGTGCCCCTTATTTTTGTCTCTTTGGCCTTAGATGTGAGTGACATCTTTATTTTCATTGTATATGTCACTTTGGCCTTATGTGTGGCATTATATGTTATTGTGTGACATTGTGTGTTAATATTTCTAAGCTTGTGTGATTTATATGTTTATAGGTTTCATAATCCATATCATGCACCTCATCTCTATATGTTATTTCATTATTTAAATCATGCATTTTCCTTCTACATAGTCATATTCAGTGACAATTACCACTATGTGTTTGATAGATACATCTATTTCGACATACCAATTACATTCCCTTGCATTACATATGTTATATACATGCCTTGATATTATATATTACTATGATGACATACTCTCCACATGTTGACATTATTTTACATGATATTATCTTCATACATGATGTGATACAGTTCATTGATCTTTTGAGATAAGTGATTTACGAGCTCCACCCCTCACCTCAAATGGGGAGAATACTAGTGGATTTTGTCACTGCTAGTAAATCCTTCATAATCATATTTGAGTACATTATACATATTTTAGAGTTCATATATTATTCAATTATAAAATTGGTATAATTATTTGTAGTTTTTAGATAAATTTTAGGGGCATATGCAAGGAATATGTACTCAATTTTACAATTTATGAGTGACATATTTCATACTAATATAGAATCAAATACATTTTGAGGCATGTTCAAGGCATGTGTACTACAATTTACACTTCATGAGTGACATATTTCATATTGATATAGATTTAGATACATTTGGAGGCATGTTCAAGTCATGTGTTCTCCATTTTAAAACATATATACACCATTTAATATTTCAATTGGGCATGATGGTGGTTCATGCACATAATGCAAGTTTATAGTTAGAACCAATTCAGTGGGGCATAATTATGGTTCATGCACATTGACACATTTTCACCTTTGTAGTTATTTATCAATATTTTAAAGTGTGGATAAAAATTGAATCTATAATTCCATATACAGTGGTTGATTCAAGATTTTTGAGGTAATGTATGTTGAGGTTCAATGACACTCAATGGCCCTAACATTACCCATAATTAACCCATTATTTGGTTCCCACTTTATCATCTTAGGGTTACAAGATCAGTGTTGGATTAGTTACATGTGGATTGGGGGGAATTTGTATTCCAATCCATGACCCTTACTTTAGTCAAATTTTTAATTGGTGATTGATCACCCTTTAATTTTTTCATGTTCTCTATGTGCTTTATAAAGAAATAAAAATTATTTGATGCTTCAATAAGGAAACATCATCTCCAACAAGTTTTAAGGAAACATTTTTTATTCATATACATGTGTACTCCTTCCTTGCTCTTTCAATTTTCATTTTTCAAGTATAATTCAAATTTAAAATTTTATTATATGGATATTGACTACTACATTTTCATTGCAGGTATATCTTGAATAAGCTAAATATTTAGATCCTTTTCCCAAAGATAAATTGTGTTATTCACACTTAAGTATATCATTATCAGTTTACTCTAGTATTTTTAATGCATTTTAATACTTGAATAAAAGGGGGGCACTTTTAGATGCCAAAATATAGTTTTTGACACTTAGAAATGTCAATCTTGATCTACGCTTATCCTACATGACATGTTCATCTCCAAATAAATCTTATTATACATTGCCACACACTGATTGTTAATTATGAGCTTGATCCATTATAATTTGATATCAGTCACCTAAAATAACCTCTCAGTCTATGCTAAGTTGGTTAATTATCCTACTCAAATATTTCCAAATCACCACATTTATATTCATGTCTCCAAAATAGTATGCCATGCATTGATAGTAATAGTGACATTATTTTATTAAGGCTAACAGTATTGTATTTCACCTAGCAATGGATATTTTTCAAAATCAAATCATTCCCATATGTTGACTCATTCACCTAACATGTTGATAACATATGAAATTACCTAATTGAGTGCATATAAACACAACTCAAGTTCAATATTATTATCCATCTATAAATCTTAAGTATTTATCGAATATATTTTTGCATATTCATAAATTCTTCCCTATTCTTATAAAATTGAAAATAAATCAATAGGAGCAATCATTGGCCAAATTTGAAGCACATAAAACTAGGAAAAGAGTCAACATTATCAAGTTCAAAGTAAGTTTATAGTTGCATTCATATATATATATAGTAAACAATTGTATAATCATGCTCAGGGGAAAAACTACATGTGGTTTGACTTCCATCTTAGAAGTATTGGATATGCGCATATAGGTAAATCATCAGTGAGGGTGATTGAGGTCAACTCAATCCAATTATACTTCCTCAATTTTATAGGTTTTTATCCTTGATTAGTGGACCTAAGATTTTAAGGAGAAGGAAGTTGATTTCTAAATCTGCATGCATAGTCAAGTGTCAAATATCATATATACATAGACACATATAGTAGGCACATCACATTATATAGTTACAAAGAAGAAAATATCCTAGGATAGTAACATCGACCTCGGATCACTTTCATATAATATTACTGTCCTAGATTATTTTACTTATTTTTTAGCATGCAATGTGATGAACTTGCCTAATATGTATCTATATATTTGATATTTGACCCTTGATTGTGTGTGTAACTTCATAAATAAAATTCATTCTCATGAAACCCTAGGTCCACTTGTGAATGATAAAAACCTATAAAAAGTGAGGAAGTATAATTGGTTTGAGTTGGCTCTATTCACACCATTGATTATTGATTACTACCTACATATCCAATACCCTAAAGAGGATGGCAAGCTAGACATAGTTCTTCCCCTTAGTGTGATTATGTAATTATTTTATTTCACTATATGAATACACCTATAAATTTGGCTTTGATATTGACAATATTGAACTTTGACCTAGCTTGGTGTGCTTCAGACATGGTTGATTACCTGCTCCTAGTGACTGAATTATAATTTGGGAAAAATATTGGATATTTTCTCAATGTGTGTTAGTATATTTGATAATTAATTGAGAATTCTATATGGATAACAATCTTGACCTTTATTTAAATTTATCTATGATTAATTAGGTAATTTCTCATGCCATCAATATGTTAGATGAATGGGATGACCTATCGTAATGATTTTATTTTAAAAAATAGTTATTGTTAGGAAAATAACAATAATGTTGGCCTCACTAGATTAATGTTAATGTTATTGTCTAAGTCTAACATTACTATCTACAATATAGGAATGAAAATTTGGTTACCTAGAAATGTCTAAATAGGATATTTAACTAATTTAGTAGAGGTTGAGATAATATTTTAGGTGGTTGATAACAAATTAAAATGGATTGGTCTCATAACTACCATGTGGGTGTGTGGGAATGGTGAATGATTTTTATTTTTGAGATTCACAAGTCATATATGATAAGTGTAAGTCAAGACTAACATTACCAAGTGTCAAATACTAGATTTTAGTATTTAAACTTGTAACATGGTGAACACAACCTTTGTAAATAGGGACATTAAGCTTGTCACTATGGTGAACATGTTTTCTATAGTATTCAACAACATTACAACCAATCCTTCCACTCCAAGGATAAATTTGAAAACAAATCCTAATGTATCTCGTGCAACCCAAAATTTTTTGATAATGGATTCTTGACATGGAGACTTGGTTCAATTATATTGAAATTCATGCTACAAAAAACATTATGTTTTCAAAGTTAAACTCTAACATTACTAAGGTCCTCACCGCCTATCAATTAGATACACAAAACCCTCTCAACTCCTGTTTAAATATTTTCATAGCCCTTGAGTAGGATTTATACTCATTGCATTATGAGAAATATTTGAGCATAAAATGTATTTTTTTGCTTTAGGGAACTCAAATGTCATTCTAGGGCTACAATTATTGGTTCAATTATTTAAGGATATTGCTCAAGGTGCAAGATGAATTTGCATATCTCATTATGAAATTAAAGAGTGTTCTACAAACACCCCTATTTTTTATTTTAAATACACTCATATTTAGACTCTTAATGTTGCTTTTAAACAAGAATATCTATCTAAATAGAATCTTGTTGCATATTTCAAAGGATTTTGTCCTTCAACTTCTTCCAACAAGTCCAAATCACTACCTCACAATGTCATTGTTCTTCATCAACTTAAACGTGACATTCCTATTATTATTATTATTATTATTATTATTATTATTATTATTATTATTATTATTATTATTATTATTATTATTATTATTATTACTACTACTATTACTATTATTATTATTATTATTATTCACACGTTCATCATTCTCATTATCATAAATATATGAAATATTGTAATTATCTTTAAAATAAGGGACATGATGAGTCTGAATGTTTCAAGTTAAATAATAAAACATTGATTATACAACCTTCTAATGAGAAACTAAAGGATGTTCCCATTCTAAAATTAGGCGATGATATAAGTTATAGTGAGTTGAATGGTCACCTTAACAAGGTTACCTTGATGTATCATCATAAAACCAAATTGTGTTAATTTTTTTGTTACAAGGGCACATCTCACACAAATTTTTTTAGTCAAATGTATCATCAAAAGTGGCTTGTAGAAGAAATTAATTGTGAGATACATAGTATAAAAACTAGAATCACCCATTAAATGTCATCCTCATCTATATTCACTTGGTTGGAATGATATTAATTCATCTTCAAAGATCATCCACACATTTGGTTCTAAGTTTGTAGACAAGGTCAATTATAGTAACACTCTATGTATTTTGTAGCTTTTTCTTGGTAAAACCAATGAATATGATAGGAAAGCATAATATGATTCATACAAAAAAACTTATATGCTATATTAAAATAATAATAATAATTAGATGCACTACTACATCAAAAAATATACAACTAAGTTATAAACAAACATGTAATTTTGTGAGTCAAGCATCATAACTTCTATTAATCAAGCCAAAATCTATTTCAACTCCAACAAAATTCAATACTTATCATGTAAGTCTTGATAAATTGATGTAGTCATATTTATATGTCTTTAAATAACTAAGACACTACCTTTTAATAAATAAATCAATCATACAATTGATATTATTTTAATTGGTCATATTATTAATGTACCATTTTATCAAAAATATATACTAAAAAGTGATGGAATTAAAAGGAAAATCTAATAATTGTGAGTTAAAGTTTTATACAACCTAGTTCTTCTCCTTTTGCATCTCTAGTTTTTCTTTTGTTTAAAATAGATAAAACTTGGCATATAAATCAAAATCATGGAGCCAAATACTTCTCTAAAAGTAATCTAATAATTGGTTAACATCAAGTTGGATTTTTAGCTAAAGATAAAAGGAAGTCATCTTTCAAGATCAAGATGGGTCCTTCTTAGTGGTTGGTGTTGCATTTTGGCCTCAGAAATGCACTAGCCTATAGACAACTAATTTTGTTACAAGTCTTATAATTGTAATTTTATAGGAATGACTTGGTGCATATGGATCATTAGTTCAAATTAGGTAATTATTTATGTTTTTCCTTGTGTTCTCATTCTCAAAATATTCTCCATGTGGTCATGTTCTTCTATCTTTTTCCCCCCTCTCCTATGTGTTTTTATTTCATTGTATATCTACATTCATTTATTTCATGTTTTTTTTTGCTTTGACCATTTTTTAATGATCTATGAAAGTGGTCTGACCACTTTTTATACCATACAAATTAGTTACTTTTCTTATGTGGGCCTTTTAGCCTTTGCTCCTATTATAAATGTTGTATGGACCTTTGTTTTTTGGATTTTATTATTCTCGTGTGTCAACTTTCACATCAATATATCCTTATTTTGAATTTAATTATTTTATATAGATAAAGCTTCATAAGAAATTTTAATAATTAATATCAAGGTATTATATAATTCTTAGGCATGTTATTACAATTATATTTATGTTCATTAGGACTTTCAAGAAATTATAAGAACTCCTATTTTTGCACAATTATGCCAAGAGAGGGCATAATAAAACTATCATACTAGATTCATCTGATAATCATAGGGATAGAAGGTTAAATATTATATCCACTCATTAGGATGGTGATGTAATTATGGTTATGGGATACAATAAAGGATGCCTTAAATACTGCATCCTAGATTACTACAATCTCAAATGGAAATATACATAGTCCACATGTGGAATATAACACAACATATATGATATTTATTATTTAAATGAGAAAATCAAAATGCACACACAAAAAAACCTTACATCCTTGTCTCAACTTATAAAATATTTAGTGTTCAATCTTATTCCATCCATAGACTTCGTTTAATAATTGGATTTTTTTTCACACTTGCACACTCCAACAAGTGTCTAGATTTGATATGTCTAACGACATCATCAAGAAAATTTACCATCTTCCTTTCTCTATATGATCAATCTAGTTGAATTATTCTCTATTGAACAACCTTTGATCTAACCCCTTCAAAAAATGATGATTCGATCTCTTTATGAAGCATGCTCCAAGAGTTTTTATAGAATTAAAAAATTCTAGTTTCTCCATAGGTATTTGAACCATTTCAATTTCCCCATGTGTATAATTTCATATTCTTAAGTACTCTTCAAATTCTAGATGTTACATTCTCTAAAAAATGGCACACACTTGTGCCATGTTGGTATATGTGTAGATCAAAGTCCAAGTATCTCGTAGAGTGGTGTAAAGTTTTTTTAAGATTGTGCAAGTGTTCAATGTATTACTGTGTGAAGTAACATGATGAAATATATTGGAGACTTTTCACTTTGGTTTATCCTAATTCAATTTCCTTCCTTTTGAATGAATGTTCATTCATTCAAGCTAATAGTGATTTCATAATTGCATGGGATTGTGAATTACAATGACTTACACAAATGTTTTCAATACTTGTCTTCATTTTCTAACAAAATTTATTACACAAATAGAGTAATGTGAAAGTGTTATGTGATGAATCATGTGAATATATATATTTTCATGGTAAAAATAATAAATCATAAACATTTATGGCAAAAAAAATGACTCCTTAAGTTGATTATTGTGTATAGGATTTCATAACTACACAAAGGTGTTTGGTTCAAAGTTCCATATAAACTCACAGGAGCTCAAAATCCAAATAGATATTGCATATGACTTATTTTAAGTTTACATACTCATGTATTTTTTTGAGTCTTTACCATGCAAAACATTTGTATAGACTATGTCCATTATGCAGTCATAAAGGAACTTTCATAGAATATTTATACCCGTTAATGCTTTGTAGATATTTTTCAGATAGAAGCATGTTTTTCAAGACTATGCCAAGCATAACTATGTTTTTTAAACCCTTTTATTTATTCCTCAAATTTTATTCTTGTGTGAATGCACACTTAAGACCAAGGAACTTGATCATTATTTATTAACTTATGTTTTTGGTTGATGTAAGATTATTTTTGAGCTTGAATAATCCTACATCATAAAACTAAGGTAAGTAAAATTAACTATGAGATCCTAAACATGAACATTTTGTGAGTTTCTCTATTATTATTCCATGATTATAAAATTTTATGTGCTCATCTAAGATACATCTTCAACTTCTTGACTTGTCCACTTTACCAAATATTCTCTATACTCCTTTCCTCACATCCTTTTACTAGATCTAGAATAAATAAACTTCAATCTATTCTTTCACCTTCTCATGCATATGGTGTCTCTAATCCACCTCTCTAGAATCTATGCTTGCACTTTCATCACTATTTTTTCCCTTATGATAAGGGTATTTATTTTACACATTGAATATGAATGAAATATATACCTATTTAGTTACTCTATCTCATATGTATTGGATGGAAAATTTATAAACATTACATGCGGTTCAATCTTCTTCCATTTCAACTTTTCATATGTTCCTTTTGGTAAAATATATTACTTTGAATGTGATAATAACATGTCTCTTAATTGAAACACTTATTATCTCCTCTTCAAAAATTTCCACTGCTTGTATTGTGAAATGGTCCTTTCTAATTGTTCTCTTGCTTGTCAGTATATGTCATGGTTATACTCAACAAAGTCTTTCATTGTTATGTTGATTCTACTTTAATATCTAATTTCACTCAGTTCAATGCTCTGAAGATACACCCATAAATAATATGGAATGTCTTACTTATATTTCTCTTGTTTACTAAATTATTATAATAAAATTTGAACTTTGTCAAGACTAAGTCCCATAATCTTGGCTTCTCTCTAACCAAACATCACAACAGGTCATCGATAATTTTGTATACTACATATATCTAACCATTCATCTAAGGATGATGTGATGAACTAAATTTTACCTTGTTATTCATATTATTCCATAGTGTCCTCCAAAAATTTTGAATAAATTTTGTATCCCTATCAGATACTATGTTCCACAGGAAGCCATGCAACCTAACAACTTCCCTAAAAAAACTATATATCATAATTATTTTTTTTTCATGAAAAAAATATCCATTTTGGATAATATATATAAAATCACAAAAATATAGTCATGGCCTTTATGTGTTATAGTAAATCCTAAAACAAAATCCATGTTATATGTTCCTATGGTATTTTAAGAATAGGCACTTGTTGATATAACCCTTCATTCTAAATTCTCCCATTTTCCAATAATATAATTTTACATTCCTACACATAATTTCACACATCCGTATTCTTTTTCAACCATAATTATTTATTTTTTAGTTTCTCTAAGGTTTTTTCAATGCTAAAATGACCATCTCATCCTTCATTATGCTTATCTTTGATCAAATTATCTTGCATATACCCTTGGGATATATATAATTGTCTTCCTTTAAATAAATAAATCCTTATTATTGGAAATAGTATATCCATGGTTTTATGTCCATGCTCAATTATGTTTTGCATGCTTCCCATGCATCCTTGAAGTTCTTATATATTTTTTCAATCTACTTTAGTTAATCAAAGCCAATGACTTCTACTTGCATCTCATTCAACAAGAGATGCCTTATACTTGTTGTATCTATAAATCTATCATATCTTCCACTCCTATGCTTCAACACAAATGTATAAATCTATATAAATTTAACCCATTTTATGTATATTTGATTTAACTTACCTTGATTATTTTTTAATTATAGTGCTTGATGCTTTGTGAAAAATACAAACTCCTTGGGCAATAAATAATACCTCATCTTTTTGAGCTTGCACTATGGCATAAAATTATTAATAATAAACAAATTATTTCCACATGGCATCATTAATTTAATTTTTAAAGTAAGAAATGGTCTTACCTATTTGATTGAATATATCCCCTAATGTTGTGCCACTAGAACCATAATCAACCTAAAATGCCTTATTGAAATCAGGAAACAACACTAGTTATTTTGTCACTTCCTTCTTAAAAATTTATAATCTATGCTCTATTTATGCTACCTTAAATAATATTTTATATCATATATCATCACCTTTTTTATAGGTTCAAATATACTACTAAATTTTGCAGACACCTAAAACTAGCCATCGATGACCTCTAATCAGGTTTTTGGCCCATTTCCACCCAAAATGCACAGTTTGGCCTAAAAACACTAAAACATGCTAAATGATGTGAAAATGACATATTCAAGTGCCAATTTTCGCCAAGGTATCACTAAATGGGGTAATCCAATTTATGGGACAGCTAACTTTGATCACTTTATTTCGAGTCAAAATGCCAAATTTGCACTTAGGTGCTCTAGATTGATCTTTCCTATCAAATATTTTGCACAAGACACATGCCTTTGTTATTTGTTATTGGCAAAATTATAAATGGGAATATGGTTCCAACACATCTGATAGCACCTTCTAATTCCAATCTAGTCAAATTTTGAACCAATAACAAGGCATTTTGATCAATTTGAGTAATGTGTGCACAAAGTGTCGAATCATGATTAAGAGTTAATTAACCCAAATCAAGGCCTAATCAAAAATTCCATGGAAACTCATTGAATACTTATTTTTGGAAATGAATATTGAAAATATATATCATCAAGTGACCTCATTTCTTGGGAAGACATCCCTAAGACATAAATGCCACAAATATCAAGATTCATGCCTCTTATGCCTCATCAATCACTGCCATGATGCCCTCCATGCCTCTTAATTTCCCATTCTTCCAATTATATGATGAGGATAATTACAAACTTAATTCCAAAAATTGAATTAATCCTCAACCACACATCTCAATATTGAGATGGATGGTTCAGGTTGATTCTAATCATTCTCAAAAATCTATAAATAGAGAGGCCATGAACATCATTTCTAAGCTATTTTCATTCAAAGTTATTATGCTCAAATATCTTCAAATCTTTTTTGATGCAAAGTTATAATGCCAAATTGATGCCAATTCAAGCCAAGCTACAAGCCAAAGGTGCCAAGGATAAGAGGAGATATCCAATCCTCCTTTGATGAAGACTTCATGAGCACAATTTGAGCAAGCCACCACTACATAGGCATTTGGAGCATCCAAGGAAGGTGAAGGAATTCTTGTGTTTGATTCCTTAATTTTTTTTTATGTTTATCATTTTATTTTATTAACTAAGATATCCTTAGTGTCTAGGCCTAGAGATGTCATGCTATTAGTGTGTTTATTTCATCTTATTTTCATTTTGGAACTAACACCATACTAACCATCCTCTCTTGAGTCAAATTCTTAGATCACATAATGGCATGCCCAGTGGGACTAGATGCATCTCACACCTGAAGGAGATTATTTTTAAACTCTAAAATATTTATTTGAGCACTTAGAACTCTTGAAAATTGATTTTCTAACTTTATTTTACCATTTTTGTTTCCCATGGTTTTACACTGTAACTGACATCAGCAAGTAATACCGGCATCGGTTAGAAAAAATCAACATCAGTTAGATCTTAGTTAACTAGAGTAGCCAACATTGGTCACTATGTTTTTAAAAAAACATAGACTCGAGAGCTACTTTTTCAAAGTTTATTGTTTCAAACTCAAAAGAGCTTCAAAGCTAAAGGACATGTTAATAATTTTGTTGCAAGACCAAGATTGATATTTACTTAAAACATGTTTAAATCACCTTTTTCATGCTTAAAAATCAATTAGGAACCTATTTTTGGGTGTTTAACAAAGAATTTAGATGTTTTGATAAAAAAAAATTCAAAGTTTGCAACTAAGACCAAGGGGTCAAATGTGTTGGTTGAATATTTTGTCGATTAGCGTACTGATAAACAAAATAGGTTTGATCAGCCAAAGTAGGAAGATTAGTCATCCAAATGTATAGGTTTACCACATCAGAAGGACACTAATCTCTCCTCTCATCAAGGGGAGGTTCCCTGTAGGTATAGGTATATATATATATATATATATATATATATATATATATATATATATATATATATATATATATATATATTAGCAAAAAATAATACTCAAGGGTAGGACAAATCATCCATCTCTCTTTCTTCAGAGATGATGCATGCAGATCAGAGGAGAAACTCAAGGAAAATGATAGAAAGCACTCCTCTTCTTTCAGAAGTACTATTCATCAAGCCACAAGAATACTCCAAGTAGTAACAACAAAATGTAATAAAGGATGTAATAACCAGCAAATCAAGATGTAGCACAAAGTCTACGCCTGAATTGCTCAAGAGTAAGATACGAAGGACAATGAGGGCACAAAGTCTTCTCAAAGTCCTTTACACAAAAATGAAAAGAAAACACACTAAAAGGCAATTATGGGGGCACAAAGTCTCTCCACAGTTGACTCTTCAGGACACCTTTCTGACTAATTTCACTAATCCTGCTTGTTGAATTAAAGGAATAGAAAATACATCAAGGAAAAAGACATAAGAACAATTTCCTCAATAAAAAAGATATCATAGCACAAAGTCTGAAAAGTCACTTGCTTTCTTATTCTAGTAACAAAATATGATCAACAAACTGAGCTCAACGTCTCAGAAGTGCCTTTCAATTTGGGCAGAGTTTCGTTCTGATTGTCAAAAAAGAGATCTTTTTACAATAAAAGAGAGTCCCTTATATAGCCTCTTCAAGAAGGACTTAGGAATAGTAACACATCATGTTGCATTGGAATCTGTTAGGAAAATAGGATAGAAATTAGGGGCATCTACCCATTTGTTTTTCTCAATGCAGGGAAACAAGTCACGCTATTGAAAGTTCACATTTTTCAATGTCCACTTGGCAATCTGATCGTTCCTCCTTTCTTGGTTAATTGAATCGGGTCTTAGATTCAATTTATTGTTTTGTTCCTTCCTCACTTTTTGTTGGTCTTGGCTTTGAAGTCTGTGAATGCATTCGGGTCTATAGTTTCAAAGAATCAATAGCTAGTTCGTTATGTTGAATTTGACGTCTTCGGGTGTGTCACCCCTTGGTCTTCTTTTGGCTTTTCTATTTGGCACTTTCATAGATTGAAATTGCCCTTTCAGGCCTTAAAAAATGACCTACTTTGGTTCGAGAAGAGCCCCTCACAAGGTTATCTACCCTTCAGGCTGTCTTTGAATGGCCTTTGGGATTTTTCAGGTGACCCTTCAACTTCAAGGAAGCATTCTTCAAATTGGCAGTCGAGAGTCCCCTGCAAGGGCACCTTCCCTTCGGGGTCCTTTGGCGGCCTTTCACAAATTCTGATGGACAATTTTCATGGGTATTTTCCCCAGACTTTCCCCTAGCAAATATTTGTAGATAATTCTCGCAGACAAATTGTCCATGGAAATTCCTGCGAATAAAAGGTCCACATAAATTTTTTCATTTACCATATATGTGAATTCCTTCAAGATTTACTCCCGTGACTTCTCAGAATTCTTTCAAACTTTTATCCAAAGGAATTCCTTCAGAAAAAAAGTCTGAAAGAATTATTCCTTAGACTTGCCTTAGTCTTTTTGAAAATGACCCTTCCAAAGGGTATTTTAGTTGACCAAGTGCCCTCTGTAAGGGCACTTGTCCTTCAGGAGACTTCCTTGAACTAAGTCGATGATCCCTTTGATTGAACCAAATGTTGAACCATTCCATTGTGTTTTTAGTAACTCCACTTGGGAAATATCATACCCATTATCCATTTATAATCTATCCATTCACCTCCACACTAACTAGAAAGAACGCACAGTTTAAAGTCTCAAGCTTTAACTGAAGCAAGGTCAATTCTTTTCCATTTTTGTTTCACAATCTGGCAAATTCAAGGTATACACAAATCCAAAGGGCTAAAGGTATCATTGACCCTGTATTCGAGTTGGTACAACAAAGTGATTTTGATATGTTTCCTTCACCATCTCATCTCCAATGAACCAAGAGTTTTCTTCCTACTAAAGTCAGATCTCCATTGCTAGATGAAGTATCTACTTCTATTGTTGATAAAGCTTTGCTAATAATTACCCCTCTGAGATTTGTTATCCCTCCTTTTCATAATCCTACAATGGCAATTCAAGGCCCCTAGGGTAATGCTTTTGGTCCTCTCAATCTTACTCCACCTCTACATGAGCTTCCACGTAGTTCAAGGAAGAACTTTCCCAAATTCGAAGGTGATGGGAAAGTTCATCCTAATGAACACATTGCAGTTTTCAACATAGCTTGTGGAGCAATCGGAGTAGAATTTGAAGATGTAACAATTAGATTTTTTGTAGAAACATTACAAGGTGCTGCTGTAGATTGGTTTTATCATCTACAAGCTTGGTCAGTGACTGATTAGAATACTCTCAAAGCTAATTTTGAAGCCAGATTCAAACCTGCAAAAGATGCACATACACTTCTGGCTCAACTTACATAGATGAAGAAAGAGCCTCATGAGCCTATGAGAGACTTCATAGCCAAATTTGACAAACTGAGAAATAGAATCCCTATAATTGCTCGACTATAGCTGAAAATATCAAATGTTTTTTCATTAATTCTCAGTTACCTAAAGTAAGTTTTATTTTGAGACGTGCTGGTCAAATAGATCTTGTTGTAGCTCAACTTTTGGCCACTAAAGTAGAAGATGATCTCATCTTAACAGGGAAGATAAGAAGAGATCCAAATAGAAATAGAGCTTCATCATCTTCTGAATATGCATCTATAGGCACCATAGATCCAATGGTGCAAAAATTGGCAAATGAGTTGCTTGCTCTCAAAAAGCAAATGGCTCAAGGAATGTCTTCTACTCCTTCATATAGAAGGACATTCCCAAATCAGTCATATCAAGGCAATGCTACTAGAAATCAAGGGCAATTGAATTGCCTTCCTCCCCCATATGGGAAATTTGCCCTAGAAGCTCCTCTAACTAATTTAGCAATGGGATATCTTGAAGCAAAATCAAAATTCTCTTTCCAGCCTGAATTAAATCAAGAAAATGACACTGATCTCCTTGAAGACAATCAAGAAGATTCAGTTGGTGACTCCCACATTGGTTTCTTGAACTACTAGGATGAACCCAAAAATAAAGGAGAAGCTTTTGATGGATCATATGCAGTGTTTACTAGATCCAAGAACCAATCAGTCCAGTGGGCTGATAAAGAGAAGATAGAAGAGCAACCGCAGCCAGCAGTCACAATTGCTAAACGTGGAACCATTCTATCTTTTTAGTCAAAGGATCTAATAATCACTCAAAAAGCAAATACATCAATTTCACCTTCCCCTTCTAATTCAAATTCACAAACTAGCCCACCTCCCATCCCTCCTAAAACTCAAAAAATTGAGGTACCTTTCTCTGTACCTAGCTCGATTCAACCATTTGACATAATTGATCATGTCAAAAAGACAAAAATACAAATGTCTGAGTTTGAATATTTGTCGTCACATCCTAATCAATTGAATAAGATGGTCCAATATGTTAAGATCCAAACCGTCCCTACAGGATAAAAGGATAAAA
This sequence comes from Torreya grandis, assembly GCA_037957365.1. Lineage (NCBI taxonomy): Eukaryota > Viridiplantae > Streptophyta > Pinopsida > Cupressales > Taxaceae > Torreya > Torreya grandis. The sequence goes on from JARHVA010000796.1 coordinate 91,011, forward strand.
AGGTAACTCCTGATTGTCTAAAGAACATGCCTATTCTAAATAATCTAGTCATTACTCCACTAACTGCTCCTAGAAAAATAGAACCTTTCTATGTTTCTCTATTAATTAATGGCCACAAGTTGAGTAACTATATTATAGACTCAAGCACATCTGATAATGTCATTCCAGCTAAAGTAGCTGAGTCTCTTAGTCTCACATTGACCAAGACATTTGGGAGATGTTTCTCCATAGAGAACAAGCAAGTACCATTACTGGGGCAAATCAAAGATGCCCAATTTGCATTTGTAGCCTTTCCAGACAAGAGAATCAAAATGACTGTCTTGGTGGCTGACATCCCAGCATCCTATGGTATTTTGCTTGGATGAAATTTTTGCAAGGACGTGGGAGGATAACTAAGCATGGATCTATCTGAGGCAAGGATCCATGTCCAAGGCATAATGAAGAGGTTGCTCCCAGAAAAGGAAGCAAAGTATGTGGTCACCCAGACATAAGCCCCTGAAGCTCAAATTATTTTTGAATCAATAAGTATGGGTAATTATTTTTTGTCTACAAATGAAGTGCATGAAACATCTAATATAATTCTTGAAAGTGTCAACTCAAAAATTAGTTCAACTAGAACAGCAAAAAAACTAGTAGGCTGCAATATAGACCAAGAAGGATCCTCCATCTCTGATGAAGGAAAGTCTAAAGAAAAATTAGTATCAAATGAGATATGGACTTTGGAATTTGATGGTAGTTGTTCCTCTATCGGTTTAAGAGCTAGGATTGTGTTGATATCTCCTCAAGGAGATATGTTCCCTTCATCTTACAAATTATAGTTTAGTAACACTAACAATACAGCTGAATATGAATCTCTGTTGCTTGGCATGAAGGCTACTCAAGACAAAGGCATCAAGTTTCTTCATGCCAAAGGGGATGTTGAATTAGTGGTTTGTCAAGTGAGGAACTTATACCAAACCAAGAATGAAAGATTATGACACTACCGTAACTTGGTTTGGGACCCAATTGAAAGTTTTGATGCTTTCAATATTTTTGCTATACCCAGAGAGTCTAATGATAGAGCTGATGCACTTGATATTTTAGGAACTCTCTTAGTTCCTCATTCAGATTTCAAAGAAGATAGATATACTATTGAGCTGGTCTATAGACCAAGTGTTCCTGACAATGCTGATCATTGGCAAGTATTCAATGATGATCATCAAATCATTGCCTTCTTAGAATGAAAAGATAATTTTGAACTACATTTTGAAGGCAGTGAGTCTCAAAAGAATGAATCAACGTCTGAATCTAGTTTAGATATTAATGAAGAATTTTTATAGCTGAAAGGAAATAAAATTCCCAAAGGCCTGGTTTCTCTTGAAAAGTTTTTTGACAAGCATGATAGATTCATCAAACAATAGAAAATAGACTCAAGTTTCTCTCAGGGATTTGATCAAGTGAATCTGACCATTAAATAAAATCCCAAGATGGTTAACATTGGTAAGTGTTGCACCCCTGAAGAAAGATTCAAGTTCACCTCTTTACTCTGTTAATACATGGATGGCTTAGCATATTTTTATGAAGACTTGAAGTCTCTCAGACCAGATGAAATTCACCATGATATTCCTCTCAAGGATGACTCAATGCCATACAAGCAAAAATCTAGGCAGTACAATCCAAAAATATCAGGTACTATTATGTCTGAGATACAAAAAATGTTAAATGCTAGAATCATCTTCCCAATCCATCATTCCACATGGATTGCAAACATAGTGCCTGTAAGGAAGAATAATGGTGAAATTTGCATTTGTGTAGATTTCAGAAATCTAAATCAAGCATCTTTGAAGGATAATTATCCTTTGCCCATTATGGATCAAGTGCTCCAAATAGTGACAGGTGCAGAGATGTTATCAATGTTGGATGGCTTCTCAGGTTATAATCAAGTTGAAGTTGGTAAAGTAGACCAACACAAGGATGCATTCACCACATCTTGGGGTACATTTGCATATAGAAGAATGCTTTTTGGTTTAATAAATGATGGTGCTACTTTTTAGAGAGCAATGGATTTGGCTTTCAAAGATGAGATTAGTAAATTCATAGCGGTATACCTTGACAACTTAACTATCTTTTCAAAGCGTCGATCTGATCATGTACGCCACTTACAACAAGTGTTGGAGCACTGCCACCAGAATGGTATTTTCTTAAATCCTAAAAAGTCTATTTTTGGAGTAACAGAGGGGAAACTCCTTGGACACATTATGTCAAATGAAGGCATCAAGATTGACTTAGACAGAGTCAAGTCTATTCAAAAACTTAATTTGCCTACAAGCAAGAATGTTGCTCATTCTTTCTTCATAAAGGTGAATTTCTTACAGAGATTCATCCCCAAATTTACTAAGAAGACTAGACACATTATGAACATGATGAAAGGGAAGACCATCTTCAGCTGGACTAAAGAAGGCAAGTCAACATTTCAAGATATCAAGACCACCATTGCTCATGCCCCTACCATGGTTTGCCTAAATTATAACAAAGATTTCATCATATACAGCTATGCGTCTGAACACACTCTTTTAGTAATTCTTATTCAACAAGATAAGGAAGGTATGGAATCTCTTATCTCTTTCATGAGTTGCCCTCTCAAAACCCATGAGATGAAATATTCAAATATAGAGAAGCATGATTATGCCTTGGTGAAAGCAATCAAACATTTTTGCTTCTATATTCTAAATTCACATACTACTACCCTAGTGCCTGACACTACAGTCAAGTCTATATTAACTCAACAAAAGTTTGGCACGAAAAGAGGTAATTAGATTGTAAAGATCCAAGAGTTTGATCTAGACATCAAGCTGACAAAGATGGTCAGGGGTAAAGGCTTGTGTTAATTAATTGTTGACAATAAGCCAAAAGACACATAGCATGAAGAAACTGAAGTGGAAGAGACACCAATCGTCCTTTTTGTCTCCACTACCAATGAGTGGTATTTAGGTATCACTCATTTCCTTACCTATGGTGAATGTCCTACTCATTCGTCTTAAAAAGAAAAGAGAACTATCAAGTTTAAAGCTACCAATTTTGTCCTTTGGGACAACGGCTTGTACAAGAGAAGCATAGATGGAGTATTATTTCGCTGTGTAGACAAAGAGCAACAAAGCCAGCTTTTAAAATCTTTTCATAATCTAGCTTGTGGAGGACATTTTTTTGCTCTTGTGATTGCTCACAAGATTATGTGAGCCAGGTATTACTGGCCAACTCTTTTCCAAGATGCACATAAGTGGGTGAGAAAATGCGAACTCTGTCAACAATTTGTTGGAAGACCCAAGTTAGTTGCTATGCCTCTCAAGCCAGTGATCATAGAAGAACCTTTCTAGTAATGGGGACTTGATTTCATTGGAACAATAAACCCATCTTCAAGTCCTGGGCATGATTATGTCCTTACAACAACTGACTATTTCACCGAGTGAGTAGAAGCAATCCCAACTAAGCATGTTACTTCAAAAGTTGTATGCAACTTCTTCAAAGAGAATATAATTTCCAAGTTTGGAGTTCCCATCAAAATTGTTACTGATAATGCAACTTGTTTCACTTCTCAAGAGATTACACAATTCTATTTCCATTATGGAATTACACTCTCTCACTCTTCTGATTATTTTCCATAAGGGAATGGACAAGTTGAATCCAACAATAAGAACCTAGTAACTATTATCAGGAAGCTAGTAGATGACAATCAAAGGACATGGCATAAAGCATTGGTTGATGCTCTATGGGCAGATAGAATCACACAAAAGAGGGTAATTGGTATGTCTCCTTTTCAACTTCTTTATGGTATCAATGCTGAGATACCAATCACCTTAGAATTACCAGCCTTGAAATTGGCAAAGGCAATTGAAGATCAGACATATGAAAGTTATCTTGATAAAATAATCATGTGCCTGACTGAGTTGGAGGAATAGAGAACCATGGTGGTGGATATAATTTCTGCTCATCAAAGTTTGGTAAAGAAACTCTTTGACCAAAAGGCTAAAAATCATGATTTCTAGATTGGGGATCAAGTCCTGCTATGGGACAAAAGGAAAGAACCAAAGGGGATGCATGGAAAGTTTGACTCCTTTTAGAGAAGCCCATTTATAATTCATCAACACATTGGTGAAAATAGCTTCCTATTGAAATATCAAGATGGCACATTCTTTTATCTACCTCACAATGGGCAGCATCTGAAACACTTCAATTCTTGAAGTATCAGATCATTGCATCTGTATATATGTATATTTGTATAGTTTTTAATTCTATTTTGTTTTGTTTGTTTTCTTTTTTATTCCTTTCATTTCTAGGTAGCATGACTCCGTAACCCAATGGTACACATGAAGACACTGGAGATTCTAGATTTTACTCCTTCAATTCTTTTTATAATTGATAGAAGTTCCCCAACTGGAGCCAGCTGTTGTTCCCCAAAAATATCACTCATTTTTGGGACAACATTTGAACTATTTTGGTCTTACAGACCAAAATTGTCTCTTCCCTTTTCAAAATTTATCTTGGGCATTCAAATTTCTCATTTTTCAAGCTTTTCAGAAATCTACGGACTCTACAGGCTTAAATCTATAGACTCTGCAGGCTTAAATCTACGGACTCTGCAGGCTTGAATCTATAGGACTCTACAGGAAGCTAAAATCTATAGACTTTGTAGGAAGCTAAAATCTATAGACTCTATAGGAAGAGAAAATCTATGGACTCAGTAAGAAGAGAAAATCTACGAACTTTGCAAACCAAGTTTATTGGGATTTATAGGTTGATTTCTATAGACTTGATTTCTATGGACTCTACAAGCAGGTTCATTTCTACAAGTTCAACAGGGTTCACAGCTTCTACAGGCAGGTTAAATCAAAAGAATCAGTTTCTAACACTTGGTCATTTTTGGGATTAGTGTAGTGCCTTGGTTTAAACAAAAATCTCCATTGGCAAGCATCAGCAGTAGGTTTAATGTTTGGTTCATCCTTTGGTTCAACGTCAAAAGGTTTAAAGGCGGGTTCAATCAAGCGGTTCAACACTTTTGGTTCACTCATTTGGTTCATCCTTTGGTTCAATCAAATGGTTCATCAAAAGGTTCAAATGCGGGTTCAATCAAGTGGTTCAATGCTTTTGGTTCACTCATTTGGTTCAATCAAATTGTTCATCAATCGATTCAAGACTTCATTTGAACCATTGAACCAAAACTTGGTTCAATGGTTGGTTCAAACAAATGGTTCAAAGGCTTGGTTCATCAGCTTAAACCATTTTGGTTCAAAGCCTTGGTTCAACAAATTGGCTCAACATTTGGTTTAATGCTTTTGGTTCAAAGACTGGTTCAACATTTTGGTTCAAAGCCTTGGTTCATCTGATTGAACCAAAACTTGGTTCAACGTTTGGTTCAACCAAGCGGTTCATCAGCTTGGTTTAATGGAATGGTTCAACATTTGGTTCAATCAAAGGGATCATTGAATTAGTTCAAGGAAGTCTCTTGAAGGACAAGTGCCCTTGTGGAGGGCACTTAGTCAATGAAAATACCCTTCGAAAGGGTCATTTTCAAAAAGACTAAGGCAAGTCTAAGGCACAATTCCTTTGGACTTTTTGTCTAAAGGAATTCCTTCAAACAAAATTCCAGAAGAATTATAAGAAGTCGAGGGAGTAAATCTTGAAGGAATTCACATATATGATAAACGAAACAATTTCTGCAGACTTTTTATTCGCGAGAATTTCTGCAGACAATTTGTCCATGGGAATTTGTCCACTAGAATTGTCCACGAGAATTTGCCCAGGGAAAATACCCACGTAAATTGTCCACAGGAATTTGCAAAAGGCCGCTGAAGGACCCTGAAGGGTAGGTGCCCTTATGGGGGACTCTCGGCTACCAATTTGAAGAATGCTTCCCCGAAGCCGAAGGGTCACCCGAAGAAGCCCAAAGGCCATTCAAAGACCGCCTGAAGGGTAGATACCCTTGTGGAGGGCTCTTCTTGACCCAAAGCAGGTCATTTCTTAAGGCTCAAAAGGGAAAATTCAATCTAGGAAAGTGCCAAATAGAAAAGCCAAAAGAAGACCAAGGGGTGACGCGCTCAAAGACGTCAAATTCAACATAACGAACTAGTCATTGATTCTTTTAAACTACAGACCCAAATGCATTCATAGACTTCAAAGCCAAGACCAACAGAAAGTGAGGAAGGAATAGAATAGAAAATTGAATCTAGGACCCAATTCAATTAACCAAGAAAGGAGGAATGATGAGGAAGGATCAGATCACCAAGTGGACATTGAAAGATGCAAACTTTCAATAGCATGACTTGTTTCCCTACATTGAGAAAAACAAATGGGTATATGCCCCTAATTTCCAGCCTATTTTCCTAAGAGATTCCAATGCAACATGATGTGTTACTATTATCGAGTCCTTCTTGAAGAGGCTATATAAGGGACTCTCTTCTATTGTAAAAAGATCTCTTTTTTTGACAATCAGAACGAAACTCTGCCCAAATTGAAAGGCACTTCTGAGACTTTGAGCTCAGTTTGTTGATCATATTTTGTTACTAGAATAAGAAAACAAGTGACTTTTTAGACTTTGTGCTATGATATCTTTTTTATTGAGGAAATTGTTCTTATGTCTTTTTCCTTGATGTATTTTCTATTCCTTTAATTCAACAAGCAGGATTAGTGAAATTAGTCAGAAAGGTGTCCTGAAGAGTCAACTGTGGAGAGACTTTGTGCCCCCATAATTGCCTTCTAGTGTGTTTTATTTTTATTTTTGTGTAAAGGACTTTGAGAAGACTTTATTCCCTCATTGTCCTTTGTATCTCACTCTTGAGAAATTCAGGCGTAGACTTTGTGCTGTATCTTGATTTGTTGGTTATTACATCCTTTGTTACATTTTGTTGTTACTACCTAGAGTATTCTTGTGGCTTGCTGAATATTACTTCTGAAAGAAAAGGAGTGTTTTTTGTCATTTTCCTTAAGTTTCTCCTATGATCTACATGCATCATCTCTTAAGAAAGAGAGATGGATGATTTGTCCTACCCTTGAGTATTATTTTCTATTAATATATATAGCACACCTACAGGGAACCTCCCCTTGATGAGAGGAGAGATCAGTGTCCTGCTGATGTGGTAAACCTATACATTTGGATGACTAATCTTCTTACTTTGGCTGATCAGACCTATTTTGTTTATCAGTATGCTGATTGACAAAATATTCAACCAACAATATGAACACCACCAAACATTTTATTTGGGTTTTAAAATTGATCACACTTGTCAATTTTTGTTTGCAATAGTTGTTTAATCAAATCTTGTTTGGAAAAAAGAGGAATGTTGCATGTATGCTCTTCCTTTGTCCCCTATAGGGAACCCTTGGAATCAAAATCACCATTCCTATTGCAAGTAGCCTAGTCCAAGGATTAGAAAGAATGGCATCTAAAGCACTCCCCAAAAACTTGTCAAATTTTGGGTGACCTTGAAAATGACCCTAAAATATTTCTATTAGTCTTTTATTTTCATGCAAACTTGGCTTACAAGGGGGATATCATTACCTCCTGTAGACACCAAAATCATGTCTATCCCTTGGTCATCCTCCCCCCTTGGTCCCCTTGGTCCACCTCCTAACACAAGTCCTAACCCACTCAATTATTAAATTAAAATAAAAATCAAATATTTTAATTTAATAGCCCCCTTGCCACTTCACCCATGCCACCTCACCCCACCTCAGATTCCTCTCCTTGGATGCCCTCACCCCATGCCAAGCCTTAATTACCTAAACACCATCTTAACCCTTCCTCTTGCGCTCATTTAAGCCCCTCTTGACCATTTTCTAATGATAATTAGACCCTGGTAGTTGTAAGAATGGGCAAAAGGCTAAAATTAGCCTATGTTCCCATTCTTCAGCCACCGACTTCGGTCAGTATGCAGCCGACGTCGGTAGTTCTGCCGGCGTTGATTTCCTTTAAAACTAATTTTTTTTCTTCTGCTCTCCCTCCCCCCCCCCCACAAATGAAAATTCTCTCACTCAAGCTTCCCAACATTCTTGCTTCTCAATTTCTTGCAGGTATCAGCATTTTGACAACACTTTCCAGGCACAAAGGTTATGCACCAGTCATTCCACACCAAATTGAAGGCTACACGACATCTCCAGCATCTGCCACAATGGAAACAGACCTCCTGCATCTCTGCCTCTCCACCCACAGCTAAGTATTTATATTGTTTTTATTTTAGTGTCCTTTTTAAATATATTAGCATTCTATCCACTGTCCATTCCCAACCATTCTTGATACAACTCAACCTATTCTTCTCAGAGAGGCTGAAGAGCCTTCTCTCACCCTTATTTGCCTCTTTGCCCCTGTCATCCATTTGGTCCCTTTTTAGACCATACTCTCTATTTTGTTGACCCAGCACAAGCCATCAGACTCCCACAGACCTTCCCAAAACCATTCTGATTGACCTGACTGACCTGAAACTTGTCCAAGGCCATTGCCCCTACTGACATCGATAGACTAACTGACATCAGTGGCCTTTCCTAACCGACGCCGATAGAACCACTGATGTCGGTGACTATGGAAAATAGATTGCCCAATTTAGGTACGCATCTATCTCTACTTTCTTTTATTCAGTGTTTCAATATTTCATTTATTTTAAGCAACATTATTCTCTGTAACAATTAGTGGACTTTCATCCCTCCAAGAAGTCTTTGCACTTTTAGGACCAAGCTTTCGCTTGGTAGTCCACTTTCTAGCTATCTAACAACCTCTGTGTTTGAGTCTCTTTCTTCTACAGGTGTCATCCTCCACAACCAAAGAGGAGTTCCTTCAGTCATCTGAATTTGGTGCGCAAGACTTCATCCAAGTACGTACAAACCCTTGACCATTTTATCTTAGTTTCTCATTTCCTTTTGAATGTGAAAAGTGAAAACTTGTTTGGAAACATTCTGGCACACCCGGTGGGACCCTAGAAGTCCTTCTTGGGTTCATACTTTCTCTTCTTAAAAACAACCATTCATATAGGTGCATTAGGTCTCTCCTTGCATCTTCTTCTTTTATCTCTTCCGAAAGACACCATTAGTAAAGTTTAAAAGAATCATTCTTTTTCTTTCTTTTCTTACATCTTAGATTAGTAAACTCATACTCTTTAACCCTTTCTCCATTTGTCTACATCCGAACTCACATTTCTATTTGGGCTTAAAATCTACTGCATCTCATTTCTGATTGACTACATATTTAGTCCACACATCTAGTAATTAAAATGCATCATGAATAAAGCGTAGTCCACTTATGTTACACAACCAAACCACTTTCACAAATCACACATCTAAAATTACTTGAGACAAGGCCCGCCTAGGATTTCATCACCTAGCAGATACCTTACCCATCTCGGCAATCCCACTTGGACTTCACTACCAATTGGAAAGCCCACTTTGTTCTCTAGCAGAGGATAAACTCTAGGGGAAGTATATACTGGCTAAGCAGCCCAGCTTATCACTGGGTTCGTGAAGTGAGGGGAGCTTGCTCCTTAGCACCAGGCCATGTACAGAACCTAACATAGACTCTTGAGCACCGAAACTAACCTGAAACCAATTTTAGACTACCTCTTCTAGGACCCGCTCTAAAATCCAACTTCCCAAACACATTCTAAGGCATAAGCCAACACGATCCTAAAAATTTATTCCTAAGAATTTTAACGTTTAGGGTCTGCTTGTCTTCATCTTCTTTTCTGTTCTTATCTGGTTGTTTGAGCTAGTGAGGACATTTTATCTTGCCTTGAATGGTTTTGACACATAGTCAAACCAAGAATCTTGTCAACCATGCGAGGCAATAACTGCTTCCATCTTCACCGTCCATAACCAGTCCTCTAATGGAGTTTCATTCAGAGACAGAATGAACTCCTACCCAACCGACCCCGACTCAGCCTCCCATTGTCCCTGAAGGGGACCAAGACTTCAAAAGATTTTTGGACCTCAATGTCAAAGCCCTTCAACATTATCTCGCGTGAAGCTGAATGTGAGACTCCTTAGGCAACCTGATGTATGAGATGCCAACCTCTTTAGTCGAGACAACAGCCATATCGACAGCATCTATGGTTCAACCCATAGACACCCAGGTCGTCGCCTCGACTAATAACCATCCCATGACTAACCTTCTAAGTGTGGCTTCTCCTTCCATCTCTGGGCCCACTTCCACTGGGGTTTCGGCCCCCCATCAACCATAGACCATTCAACCAACCTCTACCCCTTTCCAAAATCTAGTTGTCTCCATCCTGCCTACTCTCGCCCCCATCAACACCAGGGTGGCTACTCATCCTTTGGCTAATGTTGTCACTATCCAACCACCTATGGCAACATCAAGCCTAGTTATGCCTTTTACCTTCATAACGCAACCACCCTTGGCCTCCACTTCTATCCCAATGACTAGTTATCAGTACGTTGCACCTATACAAGCACAATCGACTACGTCGTATGCCCCTTCTAGCACTTTTCAAGCACCCTACAACCTAGGGGGTGCTCCACTTGCAAATCTGTCAATAGACCTAATCAAAATGTTGATGGACAAAATGTCTAATCTTGAGACCTCAGTTTTGGGTTCACGTAATGTCTTGTCATATGACCAAATTTGTAATGAACCCATCTATCCCTCCGTCCCAATCAGGGTATATCCTAGTCAGTGGGAGCTTCCTAAATTTACTCACTTCCAAAGTAAGGAAGACTCACAGTAGCATCTGCGAGCATTCAGACATGCTTGTTATTTGATAGCCCATGATGATGCGTTACTTCTATGCACATTCCCCATGTCACTTTTTGGTGCTATTCTCGACTGGTACAACTCTCTCACCAGTCACTCTCTTTTCACATTCACCCAGCTAGCCCAATTCTTCCTCGACCACTTTTCGATTAATATCACCAAAATGGTCTCAATCACAGATCTGTATTCTATCTGGCAGTTTGATGATGAATCCATAGTTGATTTTATTGCTCACTGGAGAGGCCTAATCAACTAGCTCTCATTTTCTCTGCCCCAACCCGAGCTCATCGAACTCTTCTCTTAGGCATGCGCCAAACATATTTCCTTTACCTTGCAAGTCCAGACATTCTGCACCTTTGATGAAGCTTTCACGATGGCCAGGAAGCTTGAATTGCGTGCCATTGAGGAAAACAAAGTCAAGTTGTAGAGTAAAAACCCCAACACCAAGTCCAATGATTCTTCCTCTAAACCTTCTTCTTCTAATCCCAAATCTAAGGCATCAGCAAATGCTATAGTCATCAAACCATCATCCTCCTCAACAACCAACTAGCCCAAACCGTCCACATCCCAAATTATCACACGACAATTCCAACAAAGATATGTGCAGCGTCAGTATACTCCACTAGGAGAGTCATACACATCTATGCTAGACAAACTTATCAAACAGGGAGTTCTCAATCTCCCCCAAATCTGATCGCATCCTCAGTTTGATCCCTCACGTGCCATCCCTACGTGGTATAGGGAGAATGACTTCTGCAATTATCCCCGTGTTAAAGGCCATGACATGGGCAACTATAAGACTCTCAAGAACATCATTCAAGACATGCTAGATAAGGGTGACCTCATCTTAGACAATCCAAATGCACCACCCAATCAAGGCATAGACATCTTCAAACAACCCTTTCTTAACCATCTGCCTAGCCAAAACAATGTACAGACCATGACTGATGACTCTCAAGAGCATAACATATGCACAGTCAATACGGTCTCGCCTCTCATCCCTGACCAACCTCTCTCACAGTCTTAAGAGGTTAGTCAACCCATCAGTCCATCACACGTAGACGAACCTTCTTCTCCTGTTAGTTCTCCATCGAATTCCCTTATATTGGAGGACACCTCAACCATACCAGCACCACTAGCCCCACCGTCCTCCTTCTTGCTACTGATGGAGGACCCTACCCTTCCTACTCCTCAACCATAAGTGGAGGGCGCAATCATCCCTGCCCTCTACCCTCTTGAGGAGCCACATTCTCTGGTTCCTTATCCACCAAGGGAAGAACCTGTCTCTATGCCTTCTTTGACCAAAGACAAACCAGTTATGACTTCATCATGCCTTGGGTCTGATATTACTACACCTACCTCATTTTCAGCCCCGCAACCATCCACATCTTTTGGAGGACCAAAGCCTCATCCGATATCTTCCCAACCATTTTCTTGATTAGTGGAGAAACTAGGACTTCTCCATTCAAGGAAAGTGGAGCATCAAGCATTATGGGAGTGACTCAAAGCTCTTCAGCTTGCCCATTCCATCTCATCTCATGCCGTCAACCCACCCGTGACAAAATTTCCAAAAACTTCCAACAAAGACCAGACTTCTACCTCTAAACCTTCAAAATCTCAACCATCCACATAAGAACCAAAACCCTCATCCACCACATCAAAACCAATCAAGTCACTCGGTGTTCACCCCATCCCTAACCTCACTCACCCGCAAGTGAAGGTAGACTTGGATCAGACCTCGCCCAATAGTAGTCCTCAAACCAAATCAAAGAAGACTGCTAAACCACGGCAGTGAACTCCTCCTCCACCATCAACATTGCCCTCCATTTTGGGCCCTCACCCTTTGACCATAATAGGAGTGCTCCCCATTCCAACCTCTAACCAAAACAAGTTGCCTCCACTGCTTCCTTTGCCTACCACAAGCCTAACCTCTCTAAAAATTTTGGCACCTCTCACGAAGAAAGTGTCATCTTCACACGTGACCAACCACCTAACCAAAAGGTGGTACGGAAGCCTCCTTCAACACCACCCAAGCAAAAGTCATCAGCATCTCATGCATCAACAAGCACAGACCCTTTAGTGGGTTCATATGCCTTGATATTGCACTGACTTTTGTAGACCTCTAGCATAACCCTTCCGCCTATCAAACCCTTCCAACCTCTCAGGTCAAAGCCTTCCTAGTTTGATGATACTAAGATTTTCCTATATCATCGTATGCCAGGACATGATATCGAGAATTATTGTGCCCTCAATGTTGTCATTTGTCAGTACATGGAGAAAGACACTCTTCTTCTTGAGGATACTATCGACAAACCTCTGACACCTCCCCATATCTCTCAAACCTCTTCATCATCAACATCTCATCAACAAACTATAGCCCCTTCATCTCCTTCACCCCCTCTCTTTGAAATTAATGCCATCAGTATAGCCACAAGGTCAAAAAAGGATAAGGCAAAAGAAAAATCTATTATTCCTTGGACCTATCCCTTGGTCAAGCCACCTCAACTGCCAAAACCTAAAATCTCTATCTTGGGTGCATCCCAACCCTCTTCTTTAGGGGCAATCCATGACTCTATGTTAAAATAGCTTCACTAGACGCCCATGAAGATGACCTTGTATAACCTCATACAAATCTCATCCCAACATCATCAAGCTCTAATCAGAGCCTTACAGGCAGTGGAGGTCCAACTCGAGGACCCCCAACCACTAGCTGCCCTGGTCCGCTCATTATCCCCTGTTGCCTCTATCACTTTCAGCGATTCTAAAATTCCTACATCTATATCGGAATATCAAGACGCCACTCTCTTCATCACGGCCTATGTTGATCAAACCTACATTAAGTGTGTTATGATTGACAGAGGCGCTAGCATTAACATCATTTCTACTCATGCCTTTGATCAATTGGCCCTTCCCAAGAATTACGTATCAAAAATTGACACAATTTTTTGATCCTTTAATGACACCACTACCACAACCATTGGCACCATCATCCTCCATATTCACGTTGGCCCGTGCACAGTCTTAGAGCTCTTCTACATCATTGAAGGAGAGTTCCAATATAACATGTTCCTAGGCTGTGGATCTGTGCCATGGCTTGTGTTCCCTCTACACTGCACTGTTGTGTAAAATTCAAACACAATGGGCAAGTCCACGTCATTCATGCTGACTCATCTCCTTTCAAGACTTGTAACATGACCTATCGACCAAATGACATTCTCATTCCTCTCAAGACATCAAACCAGACACTGCCTCCATCCGCGGAAGCTTCGACTAGTTCACAAACGGTGGTCGCCCTCACACCACCTCTTCAAGCGACAACCAAGGACCCCATAGAAGATATCTTCCAACGACTTTCACTTGGGGAATATCAATTGCTTACCTTAGACATGTTCCAAACTCCGCAGGAGTATGGACAGCTTCACCACAGCCTAAGTTATGACCATCAGATTGGAATGGTCATTCTTTATGGTCCTCCTCACCTCTGAACCAATCTCATCTATGGGGGGCTAAATCGAGCTCCCACTGATGGGAATCCTCTCTCTTCACCTCAACCATTCACATCTGACTTCTCATTTCTTGGCAACCCTGCCTTTGCTCACACCTACCTTTATAAGTGTGCATGGAAGGCTTTTGTCTTTGAGCGCTATGAGCAAGGCTCCCATCAGCCCATCAAACCACTCAATGATGACAATGCCAAGAAACGATATGGCCTGGGTTTCCAAGAACCCACCGAAGCCTCTGCAGACCTTTGCCCTAAACCCACCATCAACCAATCTCCTCCAATCTCACCTATTCTTCCCTCATCACCTACGGAGTCAATGGTTTCCATCCCTCCTAGTTTTTTTTGCATAAACACCATCCGCCTGGAACCCCTAACCTATCAGCTAAATGGGGTGTCCAGGTCTCTCCCTCTCATTTATCCCAACATGATAGATGATGAGTCAGCAACCATCAACACTGTCTGCTACGTAGACGATGATGTCATTCTCACCTACATGGGCATTGATGACTCTTTCATCTAGCGCTCCCTCCCTTCTGAAATCTAGGTTATGTTAAATGAATCAACCATTGACATCAACCTTCCATCTTCTGATGTTCCTCACATCTTAAAGATTGGTCAATCTTTAGATGCCTAGGAGCAGATCAACTACACCTAGTTCCTCTCTGACCATAGCAAGGCCTTTGCCTGGACCTATAGTGACATGCCTAGCATTGACCCCAACATCGCCATTCATAACATCATCACCAAACCAGAGGCTAAGCCTGTCAGGCAAAAGCTTTGAAAGATGCATCCTCGTGTTGTGCTCCTTGTCAAAGAGGAGCTTCAGCACCTTCTCTCTGTCTCTTTCATCTAACCCATCGACTATCTATAGTGGGTCTCTAACATCATCCCTATCACCAAGGTAACTAGGGGGATACAGATCTGCACAGACTATCGTGACCTCAACCTAGCTTGTCCCAAAGATGACTTTCCTCTTCCCAACATTGACCAACTTATTGATCTCACGGCCGGTCATGAGATGCTATCACTCATAGACAAGTTTTTAGGATATAATCAAATCTTGATTACACCAGAAGATCAGCATAAAACTACCTTCATTACCCCATGGGGGACTTTCTATTATCGGGTCATGCCTTTTGGCTTGAAGAATGTAGGCACCACATATCAGTGTGCCATAACTTACATTTTCCATGATCTCCTCCACAAAATCATGGAGGACTATGTGGATGACCTATTAGGCAAGTCCAAGCTTCACCGTGACCATTTGACCATCCTCAAGATCATCTTCTCTTGCCTTCTTCAATACAATGTCCACCTTAACCCCAAGAAATGCGTCTTTGGGGTCCTCTCAGGCAAGCTCCTGGGTTTCATCGTTTCTTTTCATGGCATCGAGATAGATCCCACCAAAATCTATGCTATACTCGAGATGCCACCTTCAACCAATCTCAAGCAACTTTGCAGTCTGTAAGGGAAGCTCTAGTCCATCCACCGTTTCATCTCACAGCTCTCTGACCACTGCCAACCCTTCCATCATCTCCTCAAGAAGGACGTCTCTTTTAAATGGGATAA
Organism: Torreya grandis; assembly: GCA_037957365.1. Classification (NCBI taxonomy): domain Eukaryota; kingdom Viridiplantae; phylum Streptophyta; class Pinopsida; order Cupressales; family Taxaceae; genus Torreya; species Torreya grandis. The sequence goes on from JARHVA010000796.1 coordinate 106,808, forward strand.
GGACTACCAAGAGGCTTTTGAAGCCCTCAAATGCTATCTGGTCTCTCCACCAGTCCTCATTCCACCTAAAGATGACCAACCTTCTACCTTTACATCTCAGCAACCAACCATTTGTTAGGTACCATGATCGCGCACCGAGACGAGCAACACCGTGAGCAAGCAGTTTACTATATCAACCGAACACTTGTCGACTATGAAACTCAGTATACTCATACCGAGAAACTTTTTTTGGCATTAGTCTTTGCCACTACTAAGCTCTGCCATTATCTTCTTAATCACAAGACCTTTGTCATCACTCACACTGACCCTCTTAAATACATGCATTCCAAGCCATACCAAAATCAATGTATGGCTCGTTGGCTCATGCTTCTTACTGAGTTCAACTTAGAATTCATCCAGCATAAGTCTATCAAGAAGTAAACAATCACTAACCAATTGGCAGATGCTCCTCTACCTGACAATCAACCTTCTCAATGTGAGTTCCCCGATGAATCTATCGCCACGCTTTCCACCGATGACACCGTCTATCAAATGACTATGTTCTTCGACGGCTCCAAATGTCAACTCAGTGGGGGTGCGGGAGTCATTCTCATCCCACATCAAGGTGATCCCATGCCTCTATCTTTCAAGCTTGACTTTGATTATACCAATAATATGGCTGAATATGAAGCCTTAATTTTGGGACTTCAAACCGCCCTTTCTCTAAGCATCAAGACCATCAACATCTTCGGTGACTCGCAACTTGTCATCAATCAGATCAACGGTTCATACCTCTATACAAATGAAATTTTGCAAAGGTAAAAACACCGTGTTGTCACTCTTCTAGCCTCTTTCGACTATTTCCTCTTGCAGACTGTTCCTCGATCCATGAATAAGTTTGCTGACACCATGGCTTCTCTTGCCTCGCATATCCCATCTTCATCGTCTTCATCAAAAAAAATTATCATGGTGCATCATGTGCCGCTACCTTCATACATTTCTCCTAACATCAACCATGTCAACACCATAGACTCTAGTCCGCAAAATGATTGGTATAAGTAACTTATGGACTACTTATCTCATTCTATCATTCCTCCCAATCTCTCTAGCAATGCACGGTGAGCTTTCATCAAATGCACGGCTCGATACACTATGCTAAGGGGTCTTCTCTATAAGAGAGGTTTCGATGGCCTCCTTCTTCACTGTCTAACCTCCACTGAAGCATCTCATGCCATTAAAAAAGTCCATGATGGGATTTGTGGTAGACACTTCAATGGGAACTTGGTTGCCAAGCGCATCCTTCACCTAGGCTATTATTGGCCCACTCTTCATCAAGACTGTAGCGACTATGTTTGGCATTGCATCAAGTGCCAGTAACACTCTAACTTGCTTCATTTCCCTAGCCATGCCTTACAAGTCGCTCAAGATTTTTGGCTTTTTTCATAGTGGGGCTTAGATCTTATCAGTGAGATTAACCCTCATTCATCTCTTCATCATCAATCCATTATCAACGCCACCGAGTATTTCACTAAATGGGTGGAAGCCATTCCTTTCATCTCCACAAAAGCTGACAAAATTGTCGACTTCATCAGCACCCACATCATCTATCATTTCGGTGTACCTCACAAAATCATCATCGATAACGGTAAGTCATTCAAAAACAAAACCATCCAAAAACTCTATGACTCATTTGGCATCAAGCTCAGCTTCTCTTCACCTTACTATCCATAAGTAAATGGGTAGGCTGAGGCTTCCAACAAAATCCTAACTAAAATTCTCATGAAGGTGGTCAACGACACTGGAAGGAATTGGCACATTCACATTCCCTTCACTTTGTGGGCCTACCACACTAGCGTCTGAACCTCTATGGGTGCTACCCCTTTCTCTTTAGTGTACGGAATAGAGGCTGTCCTACCTCTCGAAGTATAGATCCCATCTCTACGCATCTCTCTGCATGACATTCTCTCTAATGATGACTTTCATCAAGATCACTTAGCTCAACTTGAGTTACTTGACGAACGTCATCTTACTGCCCTCAACCATCTCCATGTCTATCAAAATTATATCAAGCGAGCCTATGACAAAAATCTGAGAGAATGAGATTTCAACATCAGAGACCTCGTCCTTAAAGAAAATCAGCATGTGACCAATATAGAGCAAAGTAAACGAGGCAAATTCACCCCTAATTGGCTTGAACCTTTCATCATCATGCACAAGTATGGGTCAGGGACTTATCGTCTGTCCTCTCTCGATGGATGGCCAGAATCTGAGCCTCTTAATGCCTTGCATCTATGACCATTCTACTGTTAGTCACGTACTCATTCGCTTGACATTTAACTTGAGATCGTTCCTTGAGTGATCCCCATCCTCTTAATCCTCATTCCTTCAACCCTATTCCCCTAAACAAATTCTATGTAACCCTTTTATATAGTATAGATGCTTTGTCCTAATAAAAGGGAGCCCTTGAAATTCTATAGTCTTGTCCATGACTCAAAATTCTATCAAAAATAAATCGAGATGTCAAAATATCCAAGGTCACAAAATCAAAAGACAGACTGCTCCCTCGAAGGACAGTTGTACTATCATTACTGTAGCTAATAGACTGCTTCCTCGAAGGACAGCTATTCAAAGCCCTTAAATATATATAAAGCAAAAATATAGACCACTCCCTCGAAGGATGGCTATGACTAAAATCTTGCTACAAACAATGCTCTTTTAGAAGCTTCCCACATCGATCAGCTTCACAAATGACCACAAAGCAAATGACATCTCTATGTAGACTTCCCGCATTGATCAATCTACACAAAAAAAAAGGGTTATGGACTTGGCTTGTAGTCGTCTCAGAGTCTCTTACAAAAGAGGCAAATTTATCCCTACTAAAAAGGGTTACCCTATCCTCCCATATCACATTACCCACTCAAGGGACTTTGAGCTCATTTTAATGTCAAAGTGATTTGCTTACTTCTCTAACACAACCCATGGTCAACAACGTAATGCATGAATGGGGCTCTTGGTTCTAACAACCCCTATCTATTCTATCATTCTGGTCCTTGTCAATGAAAGGATGAATATGCCTTTCACTTCCTTCATACCTTTGGTCACATTCAACTACATCATTTTTCAAATCAACCCAACCCTTTTCAGACCACTCACATAGCCTATTCACACTAGTTTCTATGGACACCAATACACATGGAAACTATGGACCACACAATTTATGTCAAGCATAAACCATTACTTGCTGAAGCATAAATAGACCCATTTCATTTTTAGTAAACATCCACCACCTAATATGGAAAATTGCTAGGGATGAAAAACCTTGACTAATGTTACAGAATACACCATTTGGAAAAGGCTGTAACATCATCTTTCTCCTCATCATTTCAAGCATGAACCCTCAGACATATAGGGCATGCTAAATCATTCTCATGACCAAACCAACTCTTGACCACTTTGTCTCCTCATCTGAACTACATTAGTTTGAGGCCCTTCCAACCAGGGCTATGTAGGTAGCACTCAGATGACAGAATGTCTTCTGGGATTAGCTCGACCACCCTCATTTGTTTATCTACCTGATGGACAAACCCTACCCTCTTCTAACTATGACTTAACCTCGACTGACCGCATCCATAAATGACCCTCTTCCTCCCTTTCTAGGGAGAACTACATTGGCTTGAGGCCCCTAACAATAGGGGCTATGTAGGCAGCACTCAGTGGACATGGGGTCTTCTAGGGTTAGCTCGGCCATTATATTCATCACATTCTTCCATCTCATTCTCTCGTCACCTGTCAATCACATCACAATTAATCACATATTCACATCATTTTCATCATAACATCATTACATACATCGTTAAAACATAATCTAAGAATCATTAAGCATCATCATAAAAATCAAACCATCCACATCATCAACATTAAACATCATCACGTTAATCATCATAACATCATAATCATGAACATGACATCAAAATATGCATCATTAACATAATATCAAATGCTGCAAACATTATACACATCCATAACATTTCCATAGCACATTAATAGCCAACAAAAAATCATCATATATATATATATATCAATATTTTACAATGACATAATTTGTGTCTGTCTCTCTCTCAACAAAATATCATACATCTCGCATCAATAGCTCGCAGGCCGATATATACATCAAAATGCCAAAACTCATGCCTCAAGGCTGTGGCTATGGTGGTGGTGGTGGTGGCGGTTGAGAAGAGGATGTATCATCTCCGCTCTCTGACCTACACCATCTACAAGCACCCGACGTAGTCACATGCGACACAAACCTCTGACGACTCTGCTCATCCCTCATCTCTGAGTATCATTGTATCTGAGGGAACTCCTTGATAGCTCCCTCATAATAAGCGATCTCATCCAACGCAGTCTTGTACCTAGATATAGGTACAGTCTGCGGTGGACCCATCTGACCTGCTATCATGCCCTGCACCAAACCCTAAGGCTGTGAATAGGCTAGCTGCACTGATGCCGACTATGTTGGCCCCTGAGATGGCTGTTGAATTGGGCCCTATCCCCCAAAAGCCTGCCCTGCTAATGCCTGTGCCTGGGCTATGGCCAACTATCCCTGTAAAATGGTGATCTTCCCTATCAAAATAGTCACCTACCTTGTCAACTTAGCCACCTATCCTTGTAAAACTGTGACCTGCCCCTACAAAATGGTCACCTAGGCCTGGGTTGCATCCCTCTCTTGTTGGGCCATGTCTCTCTCTTGGCAGGCTATATCCCGCTCTCTGATCACAGCCTATAGATCAGGCTGTGGCCCCACCTATACACCTATATACCATCCTGTCCACCATGTCGTATAGGCCTTTATATACCCTGGGTCGGCTATCCCAGGTCTTGCTGGAAACTCCTCAAAATTGGGCCCCTCTGTCTCCTCTGGTAGTGGGAGTGATGCCTCTATATCATCCTATCTATACTATGGGAAGGTGGGTGGCACATCTTGAAGTAGCCCAAACTGGTGCCACACTCTCTCTGTAGGTACCCTCTCGAGCTCACTGACTCACCTGCCCCTGATCCATCTCATGCTCTGAACCCTGACCAACTGCTCTGCCTGGTCCCTAAAAGTTGGATAACCCAGGTATGGTCTCCAGATGATGTCCACTAGGATTAGGGCCTCGAGTATCCCTTGGTAGTAGTTGATGTCCCTGACTACTCTGTCCACCTGCATCTGTGCCATCACCTCGTGCCATCATTTAAACCCCACCTTGAAGCCAGCCTAGATCACCACCGAGAGGCTGAGAGGTTAGGTGACCACTATGTGCTCATATGCCCAGTAGTGTAGGAGGTGGCTGATGCACAAGCTATACCATCACCATCAACTAATACCCCATAACTCTCTGTACAACTGTGCTAAAAAGATAGGTGCCCAAGTAAACACTATCTACTGCTCCACCATCTCTGTCAAAACTCTGGTCATGGCAACCAAAAACCTCCCTCCCTCTACATCAGGCAGCGCATATATAGTGATGTTGATCATCATCAGAATCGCCAATCGATGCACATCCTCATTTTCCACATAGAGGGGCTCATAGGCAAAACTAGCTGAATGGTAGCTCATCTCAGCGATGTGCTCTCCAAATAGCATGACCATATGGATATCATGTGCCTCTCTCGAGCACGCATATAGATTTGCTCTGTGTACCGGTAGCCACAAAATTTGGTACACATTCTTGACCATCACTGATAGCTCTCCTATGGGTAGGTGGAAGGTGTTGGTGGAATGATCCCACTACTCGATCAATGCCACCATAAGGCTCATATCCCTCACCACTCGGCAGTAGCACCGTAGCCCACCTGGTCCCACTGCCGTCATGTGGGCCCACTCCTCGATGGTAATGCCTCCACACATTCGTGTCAGCAATGTCAGGAAGCGATCCCGCAGCATCAGCATCTACCTCACCTGCATCCACCCAAAACCAAACTCATGTTAACAAGTGACTACTCTTCCTATTTGACCAATCTACCTGACCATCTATGTCTATTCTGACACCTGAGAGCCCTTAGCGTAGCTTCGGCCCCTCAACTTAGCATTTTTCATAATCTTTTTGACCAGGCAGCCACCGACATTAGTTAGCATGCTAACGATGGTACTTTCCTAACCAACATCAGTCACTTCATGACCAATGTCGGTAGGAAAGTGACTGACATCGGTCACAGGTCGGCTGACGTCGGCAAACCCACCGACGTCAGCGATTGGTTTGGCCTTAGGGCCGAACGGGATGAGCCCTAAAAATTAGGGCTTCCCCATTTCCCACCCTTTTTCCCCCTAAAAACCCTCTTAAATGCTCCTAACCTACCCTAATCCCCCCACCCACCCTCCTAGCTACCCTTCCCCCTCAATTTCTAACTAAAACCATAAAAATTTCAAAAAACAAAACACAATTAAAATCAATTCAAAACCAACTCAAATGAGTCCAATGCGTCTCCTACCTCATCCCATCATCGCCTCCATGGTGGCACGATGGGTGCCGCTGGTGGTGGACCTCCTGTGGGACCTCCTGTGGGTCCTCTACTGCCCTCTACCATTTCCTCTGTGTCACTTTCTCTCAACACTCCTGCTGGCCCACAACAGCTTCTACAACCTCCAATTCGGCTCCAACTCACTCTCTTTCTCACCCAATCTCTCTCTGCCACCTCACACTGCTAATCCACTCACTCCAAGTCACTTTCACTTCATAAAATCTAGAGCTCCTTTTCCTCACTTGGTCAACAATCACAAATGACTTTTGGTGGGCTGCCAATCTAGTTTTGTCAGATTTGGCAGGCCATCGACGTCGGCACAGGCGTGCCCTAGGCTGTCGATTTTTGCCGACATCGGTCGCTTTGGGCCACCGACATCAGTTCTATCACTGACATCAGTGGCCTTTAAACCTCCAAATTCTTCACATTACCCCAAAATCATGCCCCAATCAGCCAGTCCTCATAAGTAGAAGTCATCTTAGCCTCTTGGGGCACACTTGAGATCACTTTTACGTCCGCCTGACTCGACCACCAGACCTTGGAGATCACGTCTATCTCCTCTGACCACAACCACTTTCAAGACAACTCTGCCTTGGTTATTTTAATTGCCTTTGCTACCTCATGACTAGTTAGCAAGTTATCACAGACCCTCACAAGTATTAGATCACGAGCAAGTTGATCCCTACTTCTTGCGACTTTTTTTGTGTTTTCTAGGAGCACTTCTTGAGCCTGGGATACCTGGAACACGATGACCCATTGGAGCTACAACTTGGATCGAATAACCCAAATAGCTACAACTAAATACTGGGGACTAGTTATTTTGATTTTGGCACTCCTCGACCCTTGACTATGACAATTTGACCTACCTATCACGTGGTGTGGTATACGTGCAATCCCACCCTTTGTAGCGTTCACACTCCAATCTTCACCCTCTCTATCCATCTCTCTGTCAAATTGACACCCAATCTCAGGTTCCCTTCCCTTGACTCCCACTTTGAGGGGGGAACACCTCATCCCATATTTGGGATAGCTTACTCCTATTTTTGTCTTGCAATTCATCAAGAACAACTAACAAGACAAAAAGTGGAAAATGTAGACACCGAAATTGTGTCTATCCCTTGGTCATCTTCCCCCCTTGGTCCACCTCCTAACACAAGTCCTAACCCACTCAATTATTAAATTAAAATAAAAATCAAATATTTTAATTTAATAGCCCCCTTGCCACTTCACCCATGCTACCTCACCCTACCTCAAATTCCTCTCCTTGGATGCCCTCACCCCATGCCAAGCCTTAATTACCTAAACACCATCCTAACCCTTCCTCTCACGCTCATTTAAGCCCCTCTCAACCATTTTATAATGACAATTAGACCCTGGCAGTTGTAAGAATGGGTAGAAGGCTAAAATTAGCCTTTGTTCCCATTCTTTAGCCATTGATGTTGGTCAGTATGCGACTGACGTCAGTGGTTCTATCGACATCGATTTCCTTTAAAACTATTTTCTGCTTCTGCTCTCCCCCCCTCGCGAATGAAAATTCTCTCGCTCAAGCTTCCCAGTGTTCTTACTTCTCAATTTCTTGTAGGTATCAGCATTTTGACAACACTTTCTAGGCATAGAGGTTCTGCACCAATCATTCCATACCAGATTGAAGGCTACATGACATCTCCAGCATCTGCCACAACAGAAACAGACCTCCTACATCTTTGCCTCTCCACCCAGATCTAAGTATTTGTACTATTTTTATTTCAGTGTCCTTTTTAAATACATTAGCATTCTGTCCACTATCCATTCCCAACCATTCTTAATACAACTCAACATGTTCTTCTCGGAGAGGCTGAAGAGCCTTTTCTCACCCTTATTTCTCTCTTTGCCCCTGTCATCCATTTGGTCCCTTTTCAAACCATACTCTCTATTTTGTTGACCCAGCACAAGCCATCAGACTCCCACAGACCTTCCAAGAACCATTCTAATTAACCAGACTGACCTAAAACTTGTCCAAGGCCATTGCCCCGACCGACATCAACCATTGCCCCTACCGATGTCGGTAGACTAACTGACGTCGGTGGCCTTTCCTAACCGACGCCGGTAGAACCATCGATGTCGGTGACTATGGAAAATAGATTGCCCAATTCAGGTACGCATTTATCTCTACTTTCTTTTGTTCAGTCTTTCAATATTTCATTTCTTTTAAGCAACGTTATTCTCTGTAACAATTAGTGGACTGTCATCCCTCCAAGAAGTCTTTACACTTCTAGGACCAAACTTTCACTTGGCAGTCCACTTTTTAGCTATCTAACAACCTCTGTGTTTGAGTCTCTTTCTTCTATAGGTGTCATCCTCCACAACCAAAGAGGAGTTCCTTCAGTCGTCTGAATTTGGTGTGCAAGAATTCATCTAGGTACGTACAAACCCTTGACCATTTTATCTTAGTTTCTCATTTCCTTTTGAATGTGAAAAGTGAAAACTTGTTTGGAAACACCTCCCATGAGTTCTTTAGGGAAGCTTTGACCTTGGGTTTCATCTTCCATCATTGACTTCACTGACTCCTTTGGATTTTCACATAGGACATATCTATAGTTGGATATCATAATACACTGAGCGAACCATAAGATGTAGTGGTTGTAAAAAGGACTAGACATTTTTACAACTAGCCAATGTTGCATTCACCTAATTTTTATGCTTTTATTTTACATCATTTAATGTGAAAGTCATTGTGCAATTGATTCCCCTAGAATGATCAAAACCTTGTTAGTTTAGTAAACCCCATTTTTCCATACCCTTGCTAGGATTTGGATGATTATACTTAGTGTATTTTGGTCATTATTTGCTTGATATGATTTGAGGCTAATACTTTCTTGTTTGTTCATAAGCCATGTCAAAACAATGTATTTGAGTTGTGAAGGGTAGTGTTATGCTGCCCAAATCATGTCAAAATATTTTGAGCCTTTTAAGTTTTTTGAAACATAGCATTGATCACATCATTCCAGCATGCTTACACCATTAGGCTACTTAATTTGTTCCAAGACTTGTTTACCATTGTATCAAAACCATTTGTTTCAAACCACTTTATGTATACCATTTAGACCTTTGTCTTGTGTTATCATGTTGTCCAATCTTGTCTAGCTTGTTTTGTTAAATCCTAATTTTCAACATTGGGTTTTCAATTATCCTTGTTAAGTTTGGATCCAAACATTGATTGATTTCTATTTAAGCCTCAATTCATGGGGATGATACATATATCTTTTTCTTTTGAGTTGCATAACCTCAGTTAATTGATTACCCAAATTTGAAAATTATTGATGGTTTGTTTGTTTAATGTTTATCCTCATCATTGTTCATGTCTTTATTTGGGAGAACATAGCCTTTTCAAAGAGCCTTTTGTCTTATGCCTTATGCCAATGGATCATGTTTATGTTTGATGTCATGTGCCAGGTCTATGTCAAATTTGCTTCCAAACTTGTTAGATAAAATCAAATCACATTAGCCTTTGTTTCAAGTCTATATTTTGACACTGTTTGGCCAAAATTCCTAGCATGACTATTTGTTTGAGCCTAGATTTTGACTCCACATTTGGACAAAAGACCTAGTAACTCAACTTTTCCCTTTCCTAGTTTAGACCTTGTTTGGAACACTTTGACCTAAACCTTTGACATGCTAGTTTTTATTCAGACACTTGACCCTTTATGCGTATGACATTTGAGATTAGACATTTGATGTTAGGATATTTTATGCCAAGTCTTAACACAAATCATTTTGGAGATATGACTCCATGTTTAGACCATATTGGAGATACATCTCTACCCCTTTGACCAAGTTAGACCAACTTTGAACCATTTGTCTTTTGGACATAGGTTTTCAGAGTGTGTAGAACTCTTAAGTATTTTTATTTTTAGATTTTTCATCATTTACGTGGATATGTCTCACTACACTTATGGTAGAGTCACTTACAATTTGACTTATGATAGAATGGTCGCATAAATTGACTTTTATGGCTTTTGTCAAGACCCTAATGATGTTAATATGGTTTGTGAGATAGATTTCTATCCACCTCATATTAATCATTAATGGGAATAAAGTCATTAAGTAACTTCTGATCCAACTCAAGACCTTGATTGGTATGAAGAGGATTGTGAGGAGGACTTTGAAGACCCAACTACAAACAATGTTGTTTGGGATATGAATCCATACCCTCTTTTCAAAAATCAATACATGTAACACAGTCAAGAACCAGCTTATGATCTAACTCATGACTGGGATGATATGGTTTATGAGGAAGACTTGGATGCTTTTACTTATGTAAGCAATCAAGTTTCATGACATCCTTTTACTATCTGATCATCAACTACCCCTAATCCTCCTTTGGATTATACACGCCATCAAGCTCTACAATATCTAAGGAATACCATTACCATTCCTAGACCTCATCCTTTGGTTTATGTGAGAAATCAAGCTCCACAATGCCCCTTCATCATTCCAGGACCTAGTCTTTTGTCTTATGTGAGCAATCAAGATCCACACTACCCTATCATTACCATCTGAAGACTTTGTCCTTTGGCTCATGGAAGCAATCATGCTCCCCAATGCCCTACCATTATCCAACTATAAATCATTCCTCATCCAGTACCAATCCCAACCAAACCTTAACCCATCCAATCATTCAAAGACCAAGCTGTGTTCAAAATTGGTATCTTCCAACTCATTGGAAACGAAGGCCAAGACAACCAACCACTCTGAGATGTTTTTTTTTTAATCAATCAATTATGATAAGTTAACCTATGATAAATTACCTATTGATCCAATACCAATTATCAAGGAGTCTCACTTTAATGAGCCAATCTTTATTGAGTCACTTCTTAATGATTATAACCACCTTTGGGAAAATCATTATCTCAACCATGTACCTATTTTTCAAGAGCCTCCTATTGATAAACCAGTCTTTAAGGAGTTTTCTCTTAACCTTTTTCCCATCTTATAGGAGTCTCACTTCAACAAACTAGTTTTTGTGGAGCCCATCATTCCATTACAAGTTGTTACTTATCCAGAACCAAATATTCAACAAGACATCATTGTAATAGAATAACCATTTAATGAAGAATCAAAATTAGGGTTAGGTTTCATTCTTAAACCAACATCAAATTTAGCATCAAAATTTAAATCAACATCTGTCTCAACATTAGATTTAGAGTTTATTGAATTTGAATCAATAATAGTTATGACATTGGATTCAAAGTCCCTTGCTTTAGAATCAGATTCAGAAGAATAATATGTCATGGCTATTACAATATTGGTTATGCATGCCTCATAGATCAATCTTAATACATTTATGATCCTTCTATGGTTTTTTAGGATGATTACTTCAGCTTTGAAACAATTTGTCCTAGTATCTTCTATGAGGATTGTGTAGCCTCTCCCCATTCCATTACCATTCCATAAGCCATTACCATCAACCAAGATATCCATGTTATTGGCATTCCATCTCCCATAAGTGTCGATTGGGATTGATAGAATCACACTTTGTTGAACTACATCCATGGTGACATATCAGTTGAAAAAGAGTGAAGAGGCTAAGACCACATTCATATAGCAAAAGAACACTCTCCTAGTGATACTTTTTTGGAGGTGCTAAGGGATAAGCAAAGTCAAAACTCATCATCTTCTAGTGAAACTTTTTCAAAATCACTAGAAGAAAATCAAAGTCAAAAGCAAATATTCATTAGTGAAACCTTCTCAGTGGTGCTACGAGACAATTAAGATACCTTCATTGGTGAAAACCTCTTTGAGGAACCAATAGCTGAGCACAAAAGTTCTTCACTACTTCTGAAGACAAAATCAAAGATCAAATAAAAATAGCTTCTAATCTATAACCTAATCAGATGGTAGCTACTCTCAAGATCAAACAATAGAAAAATTTGGTGGTCTTATTGAGAGAAAAAGTCTTCAGCCCCATCATAACTAAAGTTACTGAAAGTCTTGATCTTCAGTTGTTTCCCCATCATCATTTATTCCATTATCATCTACCACTCCATTTCATAATCAAACCTACCCTCCATGGCCACACTTTATTTTTCAAAGGCTATAAAGATACCTTATCTCGACACTTGAAGGAATCAGAATCAATGACTAATGAAGATCACAAAAGTATTCTTAGAAACCAAATCTATAGGAAATTCTTGATAGAGTAGTTATTCAAATGAGGTGTGGGATATAAATTAACATGATTAAGTATTCTATTTGTATCATTTGTTTATTAGGACATGCATCTCCCCATTATCAGGAATAATATAATTAAAAACCACACCTAGGCCAAAAACATGTACCATACCATTTCATTTCCATGCCATTGCCATTGTTACATATCCTTTTATCATTATTGAATATTCCTACTATTCACCCCATCACTTGGGGCCAACCCTACTACCATTTTATCCAATCTATCTATACCACCATTATCCTTAGGAAGACCATACCATCCTATCACTCCATTCTTATCTAGACCAAAGCCTATTTTTAGTCATCCTACCCAATCCTGTTTTGATCTTGGTTCATTTGATTCTTCCCACACTTTTTTTGAGAGGATTCTGAGCAAGATTCAAAAATCTATCCAATCCATGTTTATAATGACAGTCTATGAAAGTAGTGTAGTAGTTGATCTAGCAAGATATCTTTTATCATATCCACATTTGTTTATGTGAGCTTGATTATAACTACCTATGGGAAAATTAGTGTTTCATCAGTATTTCTACTAATTATAATTGTCTATGGACAAATTAGTATCATTGACCTATGTCATTGTATCCTAGATATAACCACCTATGGGCAAACTAGAGGCAACACTTGTTTACCATGCATTAGCACATCACCTTGCCATTATTATTTTCATTTGACTAGCCATTTTCTAGATTTGAGAACTTATTAGGACCAAGTTGGTTTTTCCCCACCTTTTGTGTGAATTGAATTACTGTGACTTGAGGTCATTTCAAGACTATGTGGGTTATGCTTAATTCATGTTGAGGTCACCTCAGTCTCCCTTTCCATACGCTCTCACCATTTTGTGAGCAACCTAAGCCAAAAGCTCTAGTCATTTTTTGAGTAGGTATCTTGTCATTCTTGATCGATTCAAGATACCTCAAAATTCCAAAAACATTTATAACATTTCAAAAATCCAAAAAAAATTGTCCTATCTAATCTTAGTCAATTATCCTTGATTCACCTTACTGGGGCATGGTCATTCTTAGGATGCTTTCTTTTGCTTTTATTTTTAGGCTTTCTAATTATTTGGTTATTTCAGTTTGTTTGTTTGTTTTTTTATTTGTTTATTTATTTTCTTTCTTATTTATTTGCTTTCATCACTGTTGCCTCGACTCAGTCTATATATATGCATTGGGTGATTCCTTGCACACATTATTCTTGAGTCTATCCATATTCATATGTCAACATTATCATCATGATTTTTATCATTAGTGTATTATTTTTAAGTGTTTATTGGATATTGGGAGTCAGTCCTTACGCATATTTTCAACAAGTCTTCATGGTGTTCTATCATGAATCCTACCATCACATGTTATAACAAAAATTAGCTTTAGAAGGTATATAATCAATGGAGCCATAGAAGTTTCTCCTTGGTACCTTGTCAAATCCTTCCATCTCACCCTTGATCAAATCAACCCAATGACCATTCTAGTTGTATCATTATTAATTAGGATGAGCATCTCCTCATTAATAGATACAATTGAATCATTCTATTGATCAATCTTATTCCTCTATCCATCTCTTTCATCACTTTGCACCTGCTCATCTTTTAATCCATATTTCAAGTTATATCCTTGAGTTATGCTTGTTAATCAGCCCTAACTAGGGCATCAAAATCAATTTTAAGCCAATCCAGGTCCACTTAATGATTATAACCACCTATGGGAAAATCATTATTTTGACTTTTATTCTTAATTATAACCACCTTTGAGCAAATCAGTATCTATTTAAATCAATGCATGCAAGCATTTTCTCATTTGGATTAATCTCAACCATGGGTTAATTCCACCTTTCTTCTTACTTGTTTTCAAGGGACCATCCATCAATAATTATAATGGCAACTCCCTTGAGGGACCATCATCATAGGCTTCCCAAAAACCATTTAGAGCTTTGTTCTTCAATCATCTTCTTTTTTGGCATACAGGTCATTTCTCATTCTTTGAGAAGACATTGCTTTGCCTATGGTTTGAAATGCCTTCCTAAATAGGGGCAAACTATAGACACCTAAAATTGGCCATCGATGACCTCCAATCAGGCTTTTGGCCAATTTCCACCCAAAATGTAAAATTTGGCCTAAAAACACTAAAACATGCTAAATGATGTGAAACTGATGTATTCAAGTGCTAATTTTGGCTACGGTATCACTAAATGGGGTAATGTAATTTATGGGTTAGCTAACTTTTATCAGTTCATTTCGAGTCAAAATACCAAATTTGCACTTGGGTGCTCTAGATTTCTCTTTCCTATCAAATCTTTTGCACAAGACATGTGCCTTTGTTATTTGTTGTTGACAACATTATAAATGGTAATATGTTTCCAATGCATCTGACAACACCTTCTAATTCCAATCCAGTCAAATTTTGGACCAATAACAAGGAATTCTGATCAATTTGAGTAATTTATGCACAAAGTGCTTAATCATGCTTAAGATCTAATTAACCCAAATCAAGACCTAATCAAAAATTCTATGGAAACTTGTTGAATACTTATTTTTGGAAATAAATATTGAATGTCTACGTCATCAAGTGACCTCATTTCTTGGGAAGACATCCCTAGGCCATAAATGCCACAAATATCAAGATTCATGCCTCATTAATGTGTTCAATGATGCCCTCCATGCCTCTTAATTTCCCCTTCTTCTAATGCCATGATGAAGATAATTACAAACTTAATTCCAAAAATTGAATTAATCCTCAACCACACATCTGAATCTTGAGATAGATAGTTTAGGTTGCTTCTGATGATTCTTAAAAATCTATAAATAGAGAGGCCATGAACATCATTTCTAAGCTATTTTGGTGCAAATTTATTATGCTCAAATATATTCAAAGCTTTTTTATGTAAATTTATAATTCCAAATTGATGCCAAGCCAAGCCAAGCTACAAGCCAAAGGTGCCAAGGAGAAGAGGAGACATCCAAACCTCCTTTGATAAAGACTTGATGAGCACAAGTCGAGTAAGCCACCACTACATAGGCATTTAGAGCATCTAAGGAAGGTGAAGGAATTCTTGTTTTTGATTCCTTGATTTTTTGTTTTGTTTTTCATTTAATTTTTTTAACTAAGCTCTCCCTAGTGTCTAGGCCTAGAGATGTTATACTATTAGTGTGTTTATTTCATCTTGTTTTCATTTTGGAATTAACACTATACTAACCATCCTCTCTTGAGTCAAATTCCTAGATCACAAATTTCTTAATGAAATTTATATAAAAACTTGTTAATCCATGGAAGCTTTTGGATTCAAGCATATTTACTGGTAATGGCCACTCGACAATAGCTCTCATCTTTTTTAGATCCATATTAAATCCCTCTTAGTAAATCACAAAATCCAAGTAAACTAACTCATCCTTCATGAGGCTATTTTTTTTCAAAATAATGAACAACTTCTCTTCCCACAGTTGATGTAACACTTTTCTCAAATTTGTCAAGTGTTTTGCTTTGGTCCTACTGAAAATTAGAATGTGATCCAAATACAAAATGATAATATTATGAATAAAATAATAGAATACTCCATTAATAAGTTTCATGAATGTAATTAGTGTGTATTTCAAGCTAAAATACATGACAATCCACTCATACAAACCATCCCATGTTTTAAGTGCATTCTTACACTAATCACCTTCCTTGATGCAAATTTGGTGATATCCACTCTTTAAATCAATTTTTATGAATTATTTCACTCCACTCAAACAATCCATAAATTCATCCATGTATAAAAATGGAAATTATAATTAATAGTTATCTTATTCATATCTTTATAACCTATGTGCATTTGAAATTATCTTTCTTAGGTGTTAATACCATAAGCACTACACAAGGGATTAAAATCTCTCTCATTATCCTTGTCTCTAATAGTTATTTTAATTTCCTTATTACCTCCTAATTCCCCATATGTGTCAACTAATATGATACCTTGTTTGTACAACTTTGTCTAGGAAGTATATCCATGTGATGACTTATACTTTGTGCAAGTGTTAAACCATTTGTAATATCTTTTAAAATGATATCCTCATACTCACCCAAAAAAATCTTCACCTTATATAGAATCGTATGCCTTTCTCTTACCTTCCCAAACTACATGGGTGTTTGAGTTAAATCATAACATGAATTCTCCTTTTTCACTGCCTTTAGGAATTAATTTCCCTAAAGCAATAAAATCCTTAGACTAATATCCATTTATTATTTTTTGTCCTTCAAAGGACTAAAAGTGTATTTCCTACCATTCTTCACCAAAGAGTATTTGTTCACTCAACAATCATGAATATATTTCCTATAAAAGTACCAAGGTCTTCCTTGTAGCATATGTCAAATGTCCATAGGTATTATGTTCTACATAACTTCATTCTTGTATGTACTAATCTGAAAACTTATCAAACATTATTCACTTGACAAAATTTGATGTCCCTTCAACAAACATGACACATTACATGGATTTTCATGTGTAATAATATTTTAAAAAAGCTTTTATACCATCTCATTATAAATAATATTATTAGTGATACCACTCTCAACATTAACTTTTTGGAACTTACCTATAATTTTTCAAATGGCTCTACTAATATATTTTTTACACAAATGTGTTTTCCTCTTTAGTTGGTTTCAAAATTACGCTCTTCATCATGAAAGATTATCTACGTTTTAGTTACTTTACATGATCGATTGATGTAACACTCTCTTCATCTACTCTCAAAATATGATTATTATCCTCATTTTTTTGTTTCCATCATTGTACAAATATGGACACTCAAACACTCCATGCCCCATTTCACATCTAAAGCATGTATCCATGAATCCACTACATATTTCTTATCCATAATATGTTATACCTATGGTAATATATCCTCTACTTATTTTTACAATATGATTACTCTAATAAGTACTTTATTCTTATTCATATGTTTTTATACTATACCACTATTTATTTACCTCTTCTTTTTGTATTTTTTCCCTCTTAGACAATTTCAACTTAGCCTTCAAATCACATTGATATGATTGTTATATAGATCACAGTCTCATCATTCCAAAATCATCTTATATCAAAATACAAAGACCATTCACATACCTTGAAATTTTCTTTGCATCATCTTCAATATGACCATCTAAAATGGTGAGCTTGTAAAAATCTTTTATTTATTTCCATATACTCATATCCTTTTGCCTAAAATTATATAATTTCTTTAACAAACCCATCTAGTAATTTGGAGATAAAAACTTAAATTTTAGTTTTATAACCATTCTATCCTAAGTTTTAATTTTATATTTTCCTCTTCTTACTCTTTCCTCTTGTACATGATCCCACCACAAGGAGGCATGTCCCCTTAAATTCATATAATAAAAGTTTACTTTATTGGGATGCTCAATTTTATTATATTCAATTTTTTCCCAACTCAAAGATCCAGTCAATGAGTTCTTTAGGACATAATCTCCCAGCATAGATAAGGGTGATCATTCTTAGTTTACTATGCACTTTAGTAATGCCCTATAAAAATATATGTCTTTGTTTATCTACCAATTTTTTCACCTAAAATTCAATAATTATTTTTCCTCTTCTCCATCACTAGCTTCTATAATAACTCCTCTATGTTTTATAGTCTCCAAATGGGGTTAGATTTTTCTCATCATTTCTATGAAGTCTAAAATTCTTGGTGCTCTTCCTTCTCTTTCATTTAGAGGTCATATTTTTTTCATTTATCCTAAATAATATAGTATTATCTTTCACAACCTAAAACTAACTCTCCAATAGTCTCATGCACTTACCCTAGCAAGAAAAAACCTTACTCTGACATTAATTGATGTATTCATGTTTAGGAGATCAAATGAAGGGAGACCTTAAACTGTGTAACCTATATTACTACACTCAAATGGATATATACATAATTCACTTGTGGAATGTAATTCAAAAAATATTATCTTTGTTATTTCAATGAGGAAATTACCATGCACACATAATGAAATTCCTAAATCCTTATATCACCTTAAAAACTATATCATGTTAACTTAGTCCATCCATAGATTTGGTTCTATACTTTAGTTTTTTCAATACTTTCACACTTGAACAAGTCTCTAATTTAGATACCTTTAATTTCACTCTAAATATAATGAGCCACCTTCATTTGTCTAGTTAATCAATCTAACTAAATTATTCTCAATCAAACTAAGTCCTCTGATCAAACTCCTTCCAAGAATGATTTGATTTCATTACAAATACATGATTGAAGAACTATTATATAATTTTAATTAGTTTCATATTCCTCATGTGACCTATTAACTTTCAGCCACTTCATTCTCTAACAAGCAATATGCATGCATATTGTGTTGGTGTGTACATAGGTTAAATTATAAGTGTATAATAGAGTGGTGTGTCATTTGCATAAGTTTTGAGAGTATTGTGTGAAAATTATCATGATGTGAAACATTGGAGACTTTGTATGTAAATTTATTCTTTGTACATTTCCTTCCTTGTGAATGAAGATTCAATCATTCAAGTTAATGGTGAATTATTGGTTGTGTAGGATTGTGAACTAACATGACTTGCATGGAGAATCATATATATATATATATATATATATATATATATATATATATATATATATATATATATATATATATATATATATATATATGACAAATAATACTGCATAAAGAGTGATGCATAAGTTATGTATGATAAAATTGGTGTGTAAAGATGAAAATATGGTCAAAATACCAAAGCAAAAAAATATGACCAACAAAAATACTCCTTGTGTTTCTTTCATTATGTAGGTTTTTATAGGTGCATAGGGTGCTTGGATCATATTTTTATAGTACTTAAAATGATTTCACAAAAAAATATGTTTTTCATGACTTGTTAGAAACTTGTAGACTAATGGACTTGTGTGTGTCTTCATCGTTTTCAAGGGTTGCACATAATATGCTTACTCTGTATGCATGAAGGAACCTGTGTGGAATTATATATACCACTTAACACTTCTCATAGATTTGAAAACACAATCATGTTATAAAAACTTACCAATTATTAGTAATGTTGTGCAAACCCTTATAGTTGTTATTTTTATATTATTATTTTGGGAATGCTTTCATGAAACCAATGAATTTGAGCCATACTAATTACACTTATGTTTTTGGTTGATATAATATTTATTGTGAACTAGGATTCACATAAATCATATGGGATACTAATAACATGATAAATTCATTTAACCTTTATTCAACTAATATGTAGTTTTAAGCAACTAAGAGGGTTCAAGCTAATTAATTTTAGACATATTTTTATATAATGTATATATTGCAAGGTGTTTAGTCTAAATCAAGGTTAAATCAAGGGATACAATTTTCTAACATTTATGCATGTTCTTGTTAACAAATATGATAAAGGCATCTACACATTTTCTATTATCAAAGGTTTCCATGGAGTTTTATATTGTGATAATCAATAAGGCAATTTTTGGTGAAAGAATTGGCATTCGACCAAAACTACGATTTTAGATAATATAAGAATTTACTTGACACTATTTTATTCCATAATAAATTGATCATCATCAAAAATCATAGTCTAATTTTTAGGATTCATTATGAATAATTCTAGTTACTTAATGCATATCTAGACACTATCAGGATCTAGGTGAGTTAGTTTCTATTATTTAGTTTTTTCCTTCTCTTTCATTTCATTGTTATTGGTCATTTATAGTTCATGGTACTTCCCATTTCTTTATTTTATCACTAGTCATGTATGATTAGGTGTGTTCATTAATTGGTGTATATTTTTGAACACTTGTGCACCATTTTTGTAAAAAATCTTGGATAACTTAATCCTTGTGATCATCCAACTTCATGGTTTCATACCCTTCTCTCTCTAGGCCTAATTTTATAGACATAATATTATTTAAGGTTTATATCAACCCTTAATTACTTGTACCTTATCATTTGGCTTCTCTTTTATTGAATCATGTTGTATTTAACAAGCCTTGGTTCTCTTCATCTTATTATAGTTAGTTCTTGTTCCTTTGGTAGCTTTTGTATATGCTTGTGTTTCTTATATTTTCACATGGGTAAATTAAATTTACATATATTATTTATTTCTATGATGCGTATACATTTAAGGTACATATTTTTTAAATGTTTTTTATAAGGGTAAAGGTGGGTCTTTTAAAGGGCCCAAACCCTTTTAAAAAAAAGAGGAAGAAAAATATAAAATACAATAAATTAATAAAAAAGGAATGCAATAATTAAATATTTCCAAAGAGAAAAAACATTGTCATAGACTAGAAAATAATAAAAAATGATAGCAGGCAGCCAACTGACAGTAAATTATAGACTCAAGTTACTGAGGGTTTTTTTTATGATATAATGCTTTAAGATATGTTTGTTTTTTAAATTTTATCATTGTTTTCATGTTTATTTCCGTGTAATTATAATATAATATCAACATATGGTTTGAAATACGATAGGCTTGTATATGATAATGATGCTTTATGTGTTAATACCCTTGTAATTGTTAACATTACTTCCATTCCCTCTAGTGATACATCTTTTTTTATTTTTTATATGATGGATTATCATGTAAATGTCATAATAAAATGTAGGGGTACATAATTAGATACTTATATTCCTCCTCTTTACTCTTAGCCTAGAGGTGGGGTAAACCAAAACACCCCTCCTAAACTTCTTCAAGCTCCTAGTGTTAGATTACAAGTGGCTAGGGATTGTGATATTATTTATCAACTTAAGAATAACCATCAAAAATTTCTATCCTAGATTTTTTATAAAGAAAAAATATATAAGGATATACTTTATGAGACCTATGATACTACTTTACCACATGATATCAAACCAACTTACTTTGCTTCCATTATTAAAAATTTACAACATATTGAGAACTTAATCTCTTTTGAGATAGAGTTTTTACTCCATAAATATATTTTGAGCCAAAATTTACCCTTGTAAATTCAAGTTATCATCTTTAATAATGGAATAAAAAGAGTACTCATATATAATAGTTAAAGTTTGAAAGTTTTTAGTGAGGCATTTATTAATGCACTTGGTCTTGGTATTCATTATTTTACAACTTTAAATATGATCACAAAAGGGTTTGAAAATAAACCAATAAAGGCTCTAGAATAAATTGCATTGAACATAACTTTAGACCTCTATTTTTATCTACAAGATGTCAATGAATATATAATGATGTGATCTATAATATTTTACTTATTAGGCCATGGGTTCATGCTATGAATATGGTTCCTCTACATTATATAAATGGTTTTAAAAAATTATGATATTTACATATATACATGTCCATTGTATGATGTTCCTTTTCAATTTTTCAATATGGAAAAACCTACAAAAATAGTCATTCCAACATTTAATACACCACTACCATCTATTTTGGCACCTAAACAATACATTACCATATAAATATTGAATGAATATGATGTGGGTGAAATTGTCGAGGCTAATGAGGATAATGTCATTAAATGATAGTGTAAAACATTTTTCCAATCTAAACTTTACCCCTGTTGGTATACAGGAATATAGATATGGCATGCATACATTTAGCATTGGCTAATTATATTTCACCCCTCAAGACTATGAAAGACCTTTCCCATCATCCATACTTAATGTTACACCATCATTTGATGATAAATGTAAACAACCTCTGATGGGCACTTATTTAAATACTAATAAACCAAAATAACCTTTGGTTCTAGCTCAAACCACTTTGTTAAAATATGGTTTCATATTGACATGCATAGAAAATGTGGGAGACAAAAGTCAAGGATTAGGAATACATAAGAAAATTATTAAAGAACCAATCATTCCAACTACTCAAAAACTAAACAAGGTCTTGGATATAGTGAATATTAATTCAAATAAGTACCCTTCAAAATGGATCATGGGACTCTTAACACTCATAATCATTATAGTTCTTCAAAGAAAAATGTTTAATTACCCATTTTTCCAAGTGTAGTATAATTCATTAACATGAACTAAATAATTTTATATAATTACAACCTTTCTATATAGACTTTATTGATGAAAGCACTTCACCTAATATTTTAACTCTTGATAACTTTGCTAATGATGAACATATTTAATAGTATGTGGTATATTATGAATATTTACCTTATTTTTATTATAAGTTATATTTACATTTAATTTGAACAATCATGCATATTTTTGGGAGTGTGGAGGATTTTGTTAGATGATATTGATTACTTACTACTACATATTTTAAGGATAAATCTATATTATTAAAGGAAATAATAACTAAAGTCAAAAATTGGTATTAAAGAGGATCCTAATATTATATTATTGAGTGGATTAATGAAACCTCAAGAGTAAAAATACCTTATATAGCTACTACATGATTTTCATAATTTATTTTCTTGGTCTTATTCTCTAACATTCCTAGTAGTGATCCATCCATTACGGTTCATGATCAAGTTATTTGTCTTGATGTTAAGCCAACTAAGGAAAAGACTAGAAAGTTTCATCCTTAATTTTTTATATTGTTTAAATAAAAAATCCAAAAGTTATTAAATATTTTATTTATACTAATTATCAATTATTCACCTTGAATTTCTAACATTGTACTAGTTACAAAACTTGACGAACACATTCAGATATGTATAGACTTTAGAGACTTGAGTAAAGCATATCACAAGGACTATTTCCCATTACCCAAAATTCATATGAACGTTGATCCCATAATTTATTATTAAATACTCTCTTTTATGGATGGATTTTATGGTTATAACAAATTAAGATAAATTCTAGTAACAAAAAATTGCTTTCTCCACTTCTTGGGGTGCATTTTGTTATGTTGTCATGCCTTTTGGTCTTAAAAATGATATTAAATTTTATAAAAGGGCTATGACACATATATTTCATGATTACATGTACAAAATTTTAGATGAATAAGTTGATGTTATCTTGATAGAATTAAAGAAACATGAAAATCATGTTAGAGACTTACGAAAAATATTTGAAATACTAAAAAATTGCAATGTAAGGTTAAACCCTAATAAATGTATCTTTGGTATTACATTGGGAAAGTTGTTGAGTATTATCATTTACCAATACAGTATTGAGGTTGTTCCTAATACATTATAAGCTATTGTTGATATACTTTTCCCAAGGGTCTGAAACAATTGATAAGTCTAGAAGGAAAAGTATAAGATGCTAAATGATTAAATGTTCAATTAGTTGATAAAATCAACATTTTTTTTAATTATTACATAAATGAACTAATTTTGAATGGGATGAACAATGTCAAAAATATTTTTATGAAATTACATGATATCTAATTAATCAACCAATTATGATGCCACTTATACTTGGTTAGCCTTTGTTATTATACATAGTTTTCATCAAGCACATCTAGGGAAACTTTTTAGAAAAATGTGATAATGCATATAAAGAGAGAGATATTTATTACATCAGTTTCACATTCGTTGACTATGAAAAATTTTGTAGCTCAATGTAAAATTTATGTTTATCAATTTTTTTTACCATATTGAAACTTATACATTACATGTTTAATACTAAGATACATGTTATTACAAATATTTATAATTTTAAGTATATCATTTCTAAGCCTTATCTATTTGGGTGTAAAATGAAGTGTGTTATGCTACTCATGGAGTTCAATCTTAAATTTGTATCACAAAAATAAATAAATAAAGTTGTCATAGACCAATTAGTTTTAATTCCCTTATTAAACCATACTCCTATGGATGACATTTTTCATGATAAGTTTGTTATGTGTACCAATGTGAAAAAAAGCATAGACCATTGTTAAAACAGGTTCCTATAAACCCATCATAACATGTTAATACAGGGATAATTTTATTATGGGTGATATAATTAGAACACATACAACAAGTTAGACTAAATCAATCCATTCATTAGTAAAAATAGATATATTTATGTATGAAATGCAGACTTGATAGTTATAGAACATTCACTAAATCTACATGATGAATAGATTTAGACAAATATAAAATTCATTATGCATAGAACAATAATAAAATACATTTGAGAGAAACCATTTTCAAATTTCATATTAATCTGAGGAGGAAAATAAAGGGTTGAATCTAAAGGCATTGGAGAGCATGGTGTTTATGTGGTCCATCATGGAAGCTTCATGATGTATACAAGAGAAAGGCTATGCCTTTGACTATGATGAGTATCATAGGTATGCCTCAATGTTATGCATGCTATTATATTTTCAAGATTATTTTTACGATAATGATTTTATAATTCATGAAAATGTCGATAAATTAGCATTTATTGAAAATTAATTTGTTATATTTTTTTAGATTCATTTTTTACTCAAATTTATTCTTACTTTTCCCTTCCTTAAAAAAAATCTTTTTTATACGATTTTCTTCATGGAATATTTCCATATGAGAACCTTAAACTAGACCTAATGTTGAAGAACTTATTATTAAGCATGCCTCAATGGAAAATTGCAAGTTCATATGAGTCATGATGCTTATAGTTTTTGAAAACTGAATGTAGTCTTAAATTCTTATATTAGTTATTTATTTGATCATGATACCAGTTAATATAGTATCCTAGTTCTTGAGGACCCATAAAATGCTTTTAAAGTTGAATGCACACAACTCAAACTCTTTATTTTGTGAAACATATATTTACAAATGTTGACAAAGTTCATGCTTTAAAAGTGTTGAGCAAACTTGTGTTGGAAGATTGTTTAGAAGGTGTGATATGCTTTGAACCACTCAATTCTCAACCAAAAACTTAAGAAAATAACAATGGTTGGGATAAATCCATTTTTTATATCCCCAAGACATTCATTATTTGTAAGCCCTCAAAAGAGGCTATAGATAGTTCTCTTTACTTTACAAATGTTGATCCCCAAAGAAGTATATAAGTCCATGTACCTAATGATCAGTTTATTTCTAGATTATGCTCTCATTTTAAATATTTTGTAAGGTAATTGACTCTATTTTTCCTCTATGTATTTTATTTTATAACAATTTTAAAAATATAACAACAGGAAAACATGCAAGCCTGCATACCATTCTAGTAAGATCATTTTACAATGAATGTGATGAATTGTAATGAAGGTTATTTGTCTACAATTGGTTTAGCTATCCAAAATTTTATTATGGTGTTTTAATGTTAATAGGTTGGCACTCCAATTTGGATAAAAAGAGCAAACTTTACACTCAAAAGCATTCAAAATATAAAGGAATCCCTTTCTAAGATTTGGGAAGGAAGTGAAAGCTCTAAAAATGTTGTGCAATCAAGAAGAGTAGTTTACATTGAAACTATTAGAAGTGTATAGAACATCTCATTGCATAATATGGGGCACTGCCACCATCTTGGGATATTTTATACTTGGTAAAGAATATTTTCCACATTTAAGTAATATTTATTTAATAATATCTAATTTTAGGGATGATATCATTCAATGTAATATTATTTCTAGATCTGGTCCATGTAACATTGATGTAAAAAAATTCATGTAAAAAGTTTTGTTCTCTTTGGGAATGGATCAAATGCCTTTTTACCCCTATTTTCTCTTTTCCAAAAGTGTTTTACTATATTGTTACCAGATGGTTTGTTCTTTAACAAAAGAATTACTTGAAAGTTTTGAGATGGTTGAATTTTGTTAACAACCTTATCTTTTTTATAAAAGTGATTTTCCATAGTGCATCAAATTATGTGATATTGTTTTTTTGGATTTAGATATAGAGTTTCAATTCAATATATATTGACTTATATCTAATAAGCAACAATTCACAATAATCAATCTATCATGAGAATGAATTATTTGTTTGGCACTCATTGTATCTAGGTGATGTTGAAAGAAGTGAGATCACCCATCCAGTACTACTCTAGCTCAGACACACACATAAAGATATTAATCTAATCTTCTCCTTTATGCATCAAATTACAAAAGCAAGATAATCTAGCAAACATAATTAATATGACTAGTTTATGAAAGAAGGAATCATAATAAAAGGAGAAGGTTCTTATTCTTTTCTCTTGACTCAA
The DNA here is from genome assembly GCA_037957365.1 of Torreya grandis. Lineage (NCBI taxonomy): Eukaryota > Viridiplantae > Streptophyta > Pinopsida > Cupressales > Taxaceae > Torreya > Torreya grandis. Next base: position 133,564 of record JARHVA010000796.1, read on the forward strand.
ACTCATTAGACTTTATCATTGATTATGTAAATCTTATATTTATGCCTTATGTTGTAAAATAAGTTTTTATCCACTCAATGAGACTAGATAAAACCTTGTAGAGATTGAAAAACAGAGTTATTTTGATCCAAAATTCAATTGATTAAAAGATAATATTAATAGAGCAAAACCCTAATAGGAGGATAATTGTGAACCCTTACGGGAAAATAAAAAACTTTATGATTTGTGTAAAGGGGAAGAGGAAATTAGAAATGAGGTTTAAAAATAAATCCTTAAATCTAAAATCTAAAAACCTATAAGAATGAAACCCTAAGGGAAAACCTAGAGATTCACACTATTTGATATATGTATGTGTATGAGTTCACCAATATTTTTTAACCTAATTTGGATTAATGAGTTAGACTAATCTATCTAAGATATTACTTTGAAATGTAATTTAGATCAATAGATATGACATTCAATCATACATCTAAATGTGAAATATTGAGATTGATTCTTATGGTTTAACAAGGGCATGTGATAAATATGGAAATTACTAAAGAGATCATTATACTAAAAAAAAATTGTTGAGCACATAACTATGACTGTATTCTAAAATAAAAAATCAAGGATAAGCATATTTGTGGTTTGATCAATTCTAAAACTAATTTTTCATCTGTGTTAGGTTGGTTCTCCAAGATCAAGTCAATATCATTGATCGATATCAACTTGCTAGTTGATATTAACCTATATGAAAGTGTGGCATAATGAGTATATAGTCACCTATGAATATATTTACTTGTTTTGTGTTTTCAATCTCAAACCTTGATGATGAGTATAGATTCAAAAATCAATGTCTATTACCTTAAAACTTTAGATGTGATTTTTATGGATAAAACCTACAAAAATAGAGGAAGTGTAATGGATTTAGCTGACCCTAATCATACTCACCTAATAATTGGTCATTTCCTACATATCTAATACTCCAAGGAGGGAAATCAATTCACATGTAGTTTTCCCACCTAGAGTGATTGTGCAATTGTGCACCTTTGCTATATGTATGCAGCTAATGATTAATCATAATACTTTAACAATGTTTTTTTGACTTGGATTTTGAGTGTTTTATACTTATATTGTGAATGATTTTAGTCATAGGTATGCAAATTGGGAAGAATAACAAATATTTTTATTAGTGTGTAATAGTGTATAGATGTATATCAAATAAGTTCCCAAGTCCCTTTTGAATGGGACCTTGATTTATTTATAAATGAATCCAATTGAATAATTTATCACACCACTGACATGCTAAGATTATGGGTTCACCCTAAGGATGGGTTTGATTTTATAAAATATTCATTATTGGGTGTGAGTGATTTTGAATAGATCAGGTCATTAGCAACTAGCGATAATGACTATAACTAATGGAACTAACCTATTTACAAGTGGATAGAATTGAGAGTTTGGATATATTTGTGATAGATATTTTGAAATTTTTAAATAGAGAGTGAGGATTTTATTAGCATATAAAATAGAACATAAGGATTAACCCATAGGATAGCATGCAAGTGTGATCAGATGTTAAATTAGGACCTTATTTGTGTGCTCAAGTTGTGTGTGGTAAATGTGTGTTAAGCTTGTCATTATCAAATATTGAAGACCAAATTTTAGTATCTATAGTATGTGCACATGCACATGCATCAAAGTTGGGGAAATGTAGACACCTAGAATTGGCTTTTATATAATTAATATTTATTAAATTACATTATTTTAAAGTGGTTTTATCAACCATTGGTCTAAATCAGGTGTTTTTGGCACATTTATCAACTTTTGATAGTCCTCACACCTTCTACCAATACCATCTAAATATCCCATTCTATCTCCTCCATTATTTTCCCCACCTTGACCTCTATATCTAGAGCATCCTAGTGCTCTACACATTTTATGGAGGGTTGAGATGCTTCTAAGCCCATTGATTTGTCCCCTTATATCTCTTGCACATATGACCCATGTTTTGTATTTTTGTATTTTTTTATTATTTAATGTCAGTTTGAGAACCAATAGTGTTTTAATTTGAATTCAATTTTCTTATAAATACATAAGAACCATAGTTCATTTTCATGAAATGAAAATTATAGGATTAATTTTATTGGTCACATGAATTTATTGAGCACTTGAAAACATTCTATATAAAATCACACAATTTTTAGAGCATTCATTGAATAACACAAGTTTATGTTTATACACACACCATAAGATACTAGTTTGTATGTTATGATAACTACTTATAATCACCCAAAAGTGGTATTTCATTGTTAAGAGTGATAACTAAGACTACCTATCCTAATTTTATCCCTATACCTATCTTAGATTCTATTGTCACACTTAGCTAGCCTTTGTGTGGGCCATAGACATCCTTAGTTAGCTCCAAAATAGTCCCAAACCCTCATTTCTCGATCTTGGCCCTTTGTGCCTAGTGTTTTGCTAACTAGACACTAGTGCCATAATAAATAAACTAGAACCACATGGTTTTAATGTCCCCAAACTAGTTCTAATGTCCTTTTCCCTATCTTTCCCCAAATGGAATATCTTTTCAAAACTAGAACCTTGTAAGGTCAGCCTAGACATATTTTATCATCCGCACAAACATCAAAACAATATATATACATGAATTTTATCCCTTTAACCACTAGATTTAAATTAGATGAAAAATACACATTCAAACATAGAACAAGTTGAGCACAATTAAGGTTATCAATCTCTATTCTACCCTACTTCTGCATAACACCATCTACGATAGCCCTGAGCTTAGATTTTCTAGATTTCTATTCTTAAATATATTTAAGGCACTCAAGGCCACTATCATAGTATCATAACTTACATTTGCACCATCACTTAGGTGGGTAAAAATACATCGGGCTTAATCCCTCCTCGAGGTATTGGTATGTAGGTAACTCTCTTCATAATGGGATGTTGAGGATGTATAGCCTACCCTACTAATGAAAACACTTTTAAGATCATGCCTTAGTTACATGGAGGGTTATGGTTTTCACAATAAATTAGTCATTACAGGCAAAATATAGGGTTTCAAAACTCATGCATATAGAAACAAACATCAAAGATCCAAAAATAGGTGCACCCAGAAGCTTAAGATAATCCTACACATAGGACACTACTGCCAATATCAGGACACTACCACCACTTTGTCAATAATGGAGTTACTATCCAATTATGGTGATACTATACAAGAGGGGTTATAACACTAATATTTAGTTTATAACACTCAAACTAGCTTCCATCTTAGTTTCTATCACCCAGATCATTTGTATCAGGTGTTTTCCAGCTAAGACATTACTTTCACTATTTATTACTATTTTTAGAAGAGTCAAAGCTAGTCAATTTTATAACAAATCAATGGTTTTATTTAATGCATATTATTTCCTTGATTTATTCTACACAGCTCTTTAACAAACATAGGATTAATACTTCACTAAGTCCTAAAAGGTTAAAACATTTGGTGAACCTGACTTATTTCAAACATTGCTCAAACCCTAACCTTAGATGCTCTTAGGGTTTGTATCCTTATTTTTCCTATTTTCATTAGTTGTTTTAAGTTTTTTAGATTTCATATATTCTATTTTAGCAACTCTATATCAATTTTTTTACTATATGTCATCTAAAAAAGCTATATTTCTTCTATTAATAAGAAGTTATAAGCTAGGTGGTAATCCTATTGAGCATATTCAGATTACTACTATTCAAGTTTATACCATGGATAAGGGGAATTTTGTAACTCTCATTGTTGATCCTTCATACCTTGATTATGTGGATTTAAATGATAATTAATTTAAATATAAACAATACAATTAAGATCAAGATGATATAGAAACTAGAAATTGGGACACTATCCCTCTACTTAACAATGACAACCTAATTGTCAATGAGGATGAGATCCTCCAGAGCTTTAGAGATATACTTCAAGAACAACCCCTTAATCATGTACAAATTTTACAAGCCATAATGGAATTTAAGAATAAATCAAACAATGGAAAGTGTGACCTAAATTTAACCTATAGATTCATGCCATATAGATTCATGAAACCTAAATTTAAATTATATGATGGAAAGTGTGACCTAGAGCACCATCTCTGATCTTTTCACACAACATTTTTGGACTAGATGTCCAATGATTGGCTTCTCACAAATTTGTTTCCACATAGTTTAAAGGATTATGACTTATAGTGTTTTTATGACTTACCAAATCAATCTATCACAGCATTCAATCCTTTGGTAGACATGCTCTTAGCACACTTATCCATAAATATTAGTGAAAAGATCTCATATGCTCAAGTGGCATAGTTGAAACAAAAGTTAAATGAACCTATTATAGAATGAATCTTATAATACAAGACTATATTAGCTAAATTGACTAGCCCCATGGTAGATAAAGAGCGTTAGGACATATTCAAATAGAGTCTTTTATCAACATTAAAATAAGTTATCTTGTTTAAGAAGTTTCTAATATGCACAAATTTGTGTCACACAATAAAAGAAAGAAAAGTCAAGCTTCTATCAATGGGTAAATTAAAATATACCAATGGATCATAATCAACTACTAAGAGTTCAATTAACCCTCCATACAAGGTAAGGGACACTAAAAATAAGACTGACCAAAAGGCCATAGTTAACACAACTTCAAAACCATCTCCTCATTTGGTTTTATTGACTCCTCCATGCAAAATCTTTACCAACCTTACATAATCAACAACACAAGTTTTACAATAGCTCTTGGAATGCAATGTCATATCTCTCCCTCCCATCAAAAAGGTTAAAATGACATGACTTATTCCAAATAACTATGATTCCAATGTATTATATGAGTATCACAGGTCACTAGGCCATACAAAAAATAGATGCATTACCCTGAAACATAAGATACAAGATTTGATTGAGGCTAACATTATTGATGTGGGAACACCCACAAAGGAAACAAAATTACAACAAATATAAGTGAAAGAATTAAATATATTCTCAGATCCATTTCCAAATCACATAGTGATTGAGGTAGGGATAACTTCAGGTATTCAATACACATATCAGACACATCCACCACCATCTTCATATCATACTATTATAGAGGACACACACCCATTTCATAATATTATTGGTATGTACCACACTACAATTCTAGCTAGACCACTCATCACCTTATCAAAGTAAGATATTATTGATGATGATACAAATTTATGTGCACTCTTTATATGAGCCTACATAGATCATCATCTTATCTAGAGTGTTATGGTTGACAACGAGTTAAGCATTAACATGTGTAATATGACACTTTTATAGCATTTGGGGTATTCAGAGTAGGATATATCCCCTATAGATATAGTTATTAGTGGTTTCAGTGGTCATGTTCATAGATCCATCAAGAGAATTATACTTTCATTATAGGTTATACCAACACATATGGTCACTCAATTCTTAGTAATATCTAGTGTAGGTGTGTGTGTGATATGTTATTAGGTAGGCCATGGATATAATAGTTATGAGCCATCCCATCCATAGTACACATATGCTTAAAATATATATATATGTAAACTAGGTGGTCATAATTTAGGGTCTTCCATATGAGTATCCTCTACCTCTTCCATAGGTAGTTACATCATAGATATCAGTTATAACACAGTTACTAGGTACATCATAATTATTATTTATAGCTTAGAGCATAGTTATTATTGATACACATAGATTTTAGTAGAGTCACTAGTGTAGATGAGGTCTACACCTATAGTATTGACACATACACATACTCTCCCATAGAGACCATTATTAGAGAGACCCATCTATTAGAGATATGTTACAAATTTTAGAGGGCCTCCCTCTACTTACTTTCTGTCAAGATTAGATTATTGGGTTCTTGAGGTTCTCAACACATGAAACCTATGCCACCTACAACATCTTATACCAGATGGGTTTCTAAGACCACTATAGTTCACATGACAACAAAATTAGTGCCATAAATTCTTATCACCACTACATAGGTAGATAAAGATATATATCACTTAGTACAACATATTATGGGACCACAATTGCCCTTTCACACAACATGCATGATCATAGTTCCCTTATTTTACATAGGCCATAATGATAGTGAATCTCCCATGAGACTCATCAGTTAATATTTTCCTCCTTTATTATACACACTTTCATCTCTCTTACTTCCTGTAAATAATTCATTTTCATATTAATTTTACATATTTTATATCCAAAAAATACAAAAACATTATAATATTTCAAAAACATAAAAACATTCAAATATTACTCAAAAACATAAAATTAGAGATTATATGCATTGTTATGTTTACATTGTCTTATATTTTCTAGACACTACATATGTTAGCAATCTCAGGATAGTTAATTGATCTTAAACTGGCACTTATTTCTATGCAAAAAGAGTTTACCTTGGACCCTTAAGTCAATTCACACAATTTTCCTAAAACATTTAGGGAAATGAAACTAAATTTGACTTATTAATACATATTTGTCTCAAACCTCGAAGTGCTCAATTTTCCATTAATGTGTTGTATCTGACTAATTATGCATTCAATAATGATTAATAAACAAAATTAATCAAAATGCAAAAAAATCAACTCATGACAAGCACTTGATAATGGATTTCATCAATGCCTACGTCTCTGAGTTTACTTATAGTAAAAACTGATCCATTTCCTTTAAAAATGAGTACATGGCAAACCCTCATTATTGTCAAATGGATACTCTAAGATTGCACACAACTCAAACAATAGAGCTTCAAAAAGTCTTGGTAAACCCACAAACAGGCCTTCCACCTTACTATCATGCAAATGTAATCTTGCAATCCTATGGATTTCTACCAAAGTTTTCAAAAATGGACTTTTAAAATGGTCTTATAAAAATCATCACAGGTATTTTAACATACTGTTGAAATTGTCTTGGAGTCTAGGACAAATCCCTAGTTGACACCAAGAAGTGAAAATCTCTCCAAGTCCCTCAAAACTTGAGATTTTGAAAATTGGTATATTATGGCCTATACACATTATAATCTATTATTCACTTTGAGGCATTAAAAATTGCATCAAAATACCTCAAATCTAGACACTCAATATATGGCTAGAATCGTCTCTAGCTCTAGCTCTTGGCTCTTAGCTCTAGCTCTCAGTTCTATCTCTTGGCTTTGGCTCTAGATTTTGACTCTTTGGATCTAGTTATTAAATTTATATCTGGATATATCTCTTAGCTCTTCAACTTTGGCTCTTGGCTCTCATCTCTTTGGCTCTAGTTCTCAGCTCTAGCTCTTCAGCTCTCAATTCTAGCTCTTTGGCTCTAACTGTCATAAGAGCTTTGAGACTTTGAAATGAATTCACTAAATTCCAACTCCAATTCCCAATAATTTATAAATAATGCCTCAACCCTTTATATAATTTTTGGAGGTCCACTTTTTATGATTCGAATGATTATCCACAATCTTTTTAATAAATTTCATAATTATCCCATACCCAATTTTATGGGATTTTAAATTATCCATTACATTTAAAAATATGGGGTGATAATTATTCCCCAATTTATGATGGTTTATCTTTATCCCCCTTTAATAAGGTGTAATTTACAAATATTAATGACTTGGGCTGAGCCATATTGTTGCATCATCATGTTTGACCATAACTTTGACTGGTCATAACTTGCACATACGAACTTCATTTGTTGAACCGTAAAATGTGCCAAAAATCTTACAATAAGCTCTACTCCATGAAACTAGATTTAAAACATTTCATGATGGTAAATTTTTTTATTTTGACTAGATTTGACCTCTTGTTGACTTGTTTTGACTAAAACTTTGGCCAGCTACACAAGGAGCATACAAGCTTAATTTCTAATGTTTTAAATACCATTGGAAAGGTCTCAACATGCCCTAAATTATGGTTTAGGTTTAGGTCTACTTTAGGGCCTTTTCCAAATTATCTTTTGGATCATTCCTCCCCATTAAGAGGGCTTTTGGTCCACCAAAATTTAGTACCCAACTTGATCTTGTGAAATTCTAGTTGGTTCTAAAGAATTTTGACAGGTATTTTATAGGTCTACTAAGGTTCCACAATTTCACCTACAATGCTTGAAACAACTGATTGATCACATCTTCTACAAACCCTATACTATTGCATGGCTATCAATAGCCTCTACATATAACTAGGATGTGATGACTTCCTCTATTGCATGGCTTCACAAGAACCTCTACATAGATAAGCCTAGTGATTTCCTTTGTTGTTGTTAAATGGTCATCTGCAACATATCAATTACAAAACCCAATCATATCATAGAGAAAATAATATAAAAATATGATTCATAACTCAAAACTGTAAAATCCTAAAATAAGGCATGAGTTATAATGAATCTTGAAACTACCAATAAGGTCATAATATATCAAACTATCTACCCATTGTCACATCATGTAAGCAGTGAACTACCAAACACTTAAATAATCACCAATGCAACTATAAGACAATTTTTTCAATGTAAACAAAATACAATAATTGTTGTGACCATGTCATAATACATTACCCCATTGAGTCTTATCAATGCAACCAATCACACACATGCCATAAATAGATGCATTCCAAAATAGCAGTTATTCTGAAATAAGTACTATAGGAAAGTTGAATCCTACCCAATAACCTATGCAACTACTATCAAATCTCCCAAGCTAATCAATGAGTTAAATTCCTTAACAATTTAATAGGAAACTCATAAATCTAATATTGGAGATTCCAAAAATAGAGCTAATCATAACACAAGTGTGATAATTAAAAACTTCACATGATAAACCTGTCTCGAAGTGTTCCCACCATAGTAACTCCAAAATGCATATATCAAAGCATGGGTAAAATTTATTTGTCAACATACAACAAGGATCCAAAAATTACTTTGCAACATAAATGCATTATTAGTCCACTAATCATGACATCATGAAATTTAAAAATTGTTTACTAACCCTTTTTATTAGATTTTCCTATTTAGGGTGTTTACTTTCCTTAGTAGAATTATTGACATTTGCATGGGTTGATTGAACAAAATATTCATTAATTACCTTATAAATATGTTTATAAACCATCTTCTTCTTAACATTACTAGGATGTGGGATGGTCAAAGTTTCTAACACTTCTTAATCTGATGTCCACTCATGTGACAATGAGTGAAAACATCCCTCTTCTTAGGTGAGGTGACCCTTTTTCCATTTATTGCTTTGCCAGTATGAGAATGGTTTTTAACACCTCTAAGTTGCTTCATCAAATCTTGTCTTTTCCGATACTATGTGGCACAATGGTTATTCAATCCATAAAACATACAAGGAAAATAATGCAACCTCTTTTGAATATCAAAACCAAATTTATTAAGTGGAAAAAATGAATTAGAAGTCTTAGAATTCAAATTCCTATTGGTGATTTTTCTAGTTTAATATCGATGAGGTGGAATCTCAGTACCTCTTTTACCTGATTTCTTACACCACTCATTATTCCTTTGTAAAGAGGAATTCTGCTCTACTAGTGGCCTCAGATCTTGGCTATTAGAAGCTTTTCCTCTTTCAACAATGAAGGAACTCTCTCCAACATCCACTTTCTCATTAGCAGAACCCAATCTTGCATGGTGAGATCTATGCTCTACCTATATTGGGTTAGCAATACCTTAGCCATTCTTACCAAGGCCCCTTCCATCAAATCCTATTTTTAATAATAATTTAGATCTAATGCCCTTAGTATGTTTCTCAAAACTACCAAAAACAATATCTAAAACATCTAAAACTACATGAAAGGAATTAATAGATAAATAACTTACAGTGCACTCATCAGTCATAGTGCATGCATATGCAATGGAAGGCAATTGATGAAGATAATGTTTTTATTCACCTTGCATATGTACCAAGAGCTCATCCTTTGCTTGTAACTCAAATTTCAAATTGGAAATCTCCTCTTCCAAGGAGTAAAAATGAGCTCTCAAGAAATCATTCTCTTCCTAGATTTTTTGATTAATTACTTCAAGCTCATCTAGCCTCTCTCTTTTCAAGGCTTTGCCCATTATTTCCTATTCCCTACAAACAACCTAATTCAACAAATTGCACACTGCAATGGAATATTAACAAAGCTAAAAGTTTGAAATAATACTAGAAACTAGATTGAAAACAACTGATATCAAATCCATACAATCAAAAGCTAACCTAGCATACTAACTTCTCTAATACCAAACCTAATCCATAAATTGGCACTTATTTATATGTAAAAAGAGTTTACCTTGGACCCTTTAGTCAAATCACACAATTTTCCTAAAACATTTTGAGAAATGAAACTGAATTTGACTTTTTAATAAATATTTGTCTCGAACCTTGAAGTGCTCAATTTTCCATTAACATGTTTTATCTAACTAATTATGAAATCAATAATGATTAATAAACAAAATTAATCAAAATGCAAAAAAAGAATGCACAAATAAAATCAACTCATGATAAAAACTTGATAATGGAGTTTGGCAATGCCTACATCTCTAAGTTTTCTTATAGTACGAACCAATCCATTTCCTTGAAAAGTGAGTACATGGCTAACACTCACAATTATCAAATGGATACTCTAAGATTGCACACAACTCAAACAACAAAGCTTCAGAAAGTCCTAGTAAACCCATGAACAGACCTTCCACCTTACTATCACATGAATGCAACATCACAATCCTATGGATTTTTTCCAAAGGTATCAAAAATGGAATTTTAAAATGTTTTTACAAAAATCATCATAAGTATTTCAACATACTATTGAAATCATCTTGAAGTCTAGGATAAATCCCTGGTTTACACCGAGAAGTGAAAATCTCTCCAAGTCCCTCAAAACTTGAGATTTTAAAAACTAGTCTATTATTGCCTATACATAGTCTACTCTATTATTCACTTTGAGTCATTAAAAAGTGCATCAAAATAACTCAAATCTAGACACTCAATATATGGCTAGAATCGTCTCTAGCTCTGGCTTTTGGCTCTCAGCTCTGACTCTTAGCTCTTTGGCTCTGGCTCTAAATCTTAGCTCTTAGTTATTTGGCTCTAGATCTTGGCTCTAGATCCAACACTAACTCTCAGCTCTAACTCTTAGCTCTTAGCTCTTGTCTCTCAGCTTTTGGCTCTCATCTCTTTGGCTCTAGCTCTCAGCTATGGTTCTTTAGTGTTGGCTCTTGGCTCTGGCTCAGCCATGAGAGCTTTGAGAATTTAAAATGAATTCACTAAATTCAAACTCCAATTCCCAATTATTTACAAATAACCCCTCACCCCTTTATATACTTGTGGGAGGTCCACTTTTTATGATTGGTATGATTATCCACAATCTTTTTTAATAAATTTCATAATTATCCCACACCCAATTTTTATCCATTACATTTAAAAATATGGGGTGATAATTATTCCCCAATTTATAATGGTTTATGTTTATCCCCCTTTATTAAGGTGGAATTTACAAATATTAATGACTTGGGTTGATCCATATTGCCACGTCTTTATTTCCACCTAACCGATTTTGACCATAACTTTGACTAGTCATAACTTGCACATATGGACTCCATTTTTCAAACCATATAATGTGCCAAAAAGCTTACGACAAGATCTACACCATGATGTTGGATTTACAACATTCCATGATGATCAATTTTTTTATTTTGACCATCTTTGACCTCTTGTTGACTTGTTTTGACTAGAACTTTGACCAACTACACAAGGAGCATATGAGCTTTATTTCTCACATTTTTTATACCATTGAAAAGGTCTTAATGGTCCCTACGTGATGTTGTAGGTTTTGGTATACTTTAGTACCTTTTGAAATTTTCTTATAGATCATCATTTTTATCATACATACATGCTACACTTTTTCTTATCAATTGCTTACAGATTACTTACAAGACTCAGGTCTACTACATTGATCTAGACTTGCCATTATCTACCCACTAGGGTCATATAAATCGATACATGGTTATTCACTTGACACATTTGCCTAATTTGGGGAACCTTATACATAGTTTCAATTACCAAGTTATATCCTTCTATAATCTACATTCCAGTTTTAGCATTGTTATATCTTGATATTGATCATTCTATTCTTACTCAGATGTTTTGTTGGCTATTAATACTTTAGAATTAGTATATGTGGATCCTATCTCTTACATATATTTGTATTACATATTCATGCATACTTTCATTTCTAGATTTCTTAGTTTATATTTGATTTTATTTCTATGCTTATTCTATTCAAAAGCATTTGAATATCCCATTATTCTTTATCTCTATGCCACTTCTATTCATAATATGTATGATTTGGACATGTGCCCATGTCTTTTTGTGTGCCTTATTGATTACGTATGTAGACATTTGAACATGCCATTTTATATGTCTCTAAGCCAACTTATTTGTTTTTTACATATATAGACGTTTAAACATGTCCTTGTATGTCTTATTTTCATATATTTAGTGGCATGTGCCCATGTCCCTTGTATTATATCCCCTTGGCCTACTTTGTGTGCCTTATGTGTGTTGTATGTATGTTTTTTTATATGCATCATTGCCATGAAACTTATATTTTCCTGTTACACACACCAATTTTGATGCCATGAGGGACCTCATGCATCTACCCTTCCTACTTGGGTGTCATGATGGAAATTATGCCCCATACCCCTAGGTAGATACCCAATTTTACTCAGATTTATCATTACGTACATTGATTACATCTATCTTGACACCCTTTTGAAATGCTATAAATAAAATTCATCACACATTAAAAACTTAGGCTCAGATTATCTTACATTTTGATGTTATGTATGCACATTATATTGGATTATTCATATATAAATATCATATATGATTCAACCAACACACATTTTGTAGAGTTTTTTCATTTAAGGATAGTTCTTGTACAGGTACAACAATTCCCCTCAAAAGAGGGGGAATTCAAAAGGGCTTATCATAAAGATCAATCTCTTATGTTTTACTCATAGTATATGTTTTTAGTACATAATCTTAGTTACATAAAATAGAACATAGGTAAACATAATGGGAAAATAACAACCTAAAAAATAGTACAGTTGCACAAAATTTAGACCAAAAGAACACTAACACCCAAATTAAGACACTAGTACCACATTTTCAAAAATGGTGTTATTTTCTAATACATTTCACTACTATCTAGTAGCCTCAATCTCATAACAACCCAAATTTTCTATAATAGTACAATAGATATAGTACAAGTTTGCACAGATTTAGTTACAAATTTATCAATTATACTTAGTTTTACTCAAATTCATAATAATTTAACTCATATTCATATAAATTTTCTTAGATTAGGGGTATCATGCATGGTAAGACAATTCCCATATTTAATTCAGATACCCAAATATAGTTTATTACAACTCAGTCCAAATTTTATATACTCATATATTAGATTTGGGGGCATGTACATGACACATTAATTCCATAAGCTCACTTACACTTCAATTGATCATATGGAATGACAAATTCCATGTCATTCCCTATAATGTATACTCCTAACATCATATTATAGGTTACACACTAGTTTCATGCCTTAATCTATCTGTAGTAGTTGGCATTCTTGAGTGGCCCAGAGCCACCTAATATACCTAATTGGTCATGGAGCTAACATGCATAGTTAGATATACCCATTTAGAAATTTACATTACTTTACATAGTTTAATTTTATATGCATCTACTACACATGGGTAGGAAAGGATGGAGTCATAGCCTACTTGAGTTCTTGATCTACCTATACGAGAGGGTTGGACACACTATCAGTCTAATCCAAGCTATTCATAAGTCATAATCCGCTAAGTAGGGTGGGAAATGATGGAGTCAAAACTGGATTGAGTTCTCGATCCACCCACACATGAAGATTGAGTAAACTATTATCTCAGTCCAATTTCTTCATAGATTGATCACTATATACATGTACACACACAGGTTGTCACTAGGTTTATGCATTGGTTAGTATACCTAGTGAGGTGTATTTATTCCTTTCCTCTTTCCCTTCTCTTTACTTAGTTTTAATTATTTACTCAGTTTAGTCTTTTTGATTTTGATATCTCTTAATTAAGGACTAATTTATGCACATTTAAATCACAAGACACACATTAGATCATTTTTCACATACTTAAACACAACTTCACATACTCAGACTCAGCTTCACAGGTTTTACCTCCTAGGTAAGTCTAGGTGTGATTCTTTTTCATTTATCCTGGTCATTTCATTTTTTTGAATTTATATAATAAATGGGGGAATATGTAATCACCCTAAATTCATATTGAGTGATAAGAGTTCTACTTGAGACTACCTATTCCTAGCTTAGCCCTAGACATATCCTAGATCATGTTGTCACACTTATCTAGCCTTCATGTGGGCCATAGGCATCCCTAATTAGCCCAAAATAGTCCTAAACCCTCATTTATCAAGCTAGACCTTCATGCCTAGTGTTATTCTAGTTGGACACTAGCGCCACATGGTGCTAGTGTCCCAAAAATGGTGTTAATTTCCTTTGTCTTATCTTTTCTCAAATAGATATATTTTCAAAAATAGAACCTCCTAAGGTCAGCCTAGACATCTTTTATGATATATACAAGTAACATAACAACATATATACATGAATTTTATCCCTCTAACCACTAGATGGGAATCATATGTAAAATACACATTTAAACACAAAACAATTTGAGCATAATTAAGGCTATCAATCCCTATTTTGCATTACTTTTGCATAACACCATCTATAGTAACCCTAAGCTCAGATTTTTTAGATTTCTAGTTTCAAGTACATTCAAGGCATTCAAGACCACTATCATACTAGCATCACTTGCAATTACACTAACACTTAGGTGGGGAGAATTATATAGATATTGATCCCTCCTCAGAGTATTAGTATGTAGGAAACTCTCTTCATAGTAGGGTGTTGAGGATGTCCATCCTACCCTATTAATGACCACACTTTTCATCTCATACCCTAGTTATATATAGGGTTAGGGTATACACAATAAATTAATAATTATAGGCAAAATACAGGTTTTATAACTCATGCACATAGAAAAAGACATCAGATATCCAAACATAGGGATACATAGAAGCTCAAGATAGTCATGTATAGAGGACATTACTGTCAATATTGTGATCTAGGAATTTGAATCAAGAGAGGATGGTTAGTATGGAGTTAGTTCTAAAATGAAAACAAAGTGAAATAAACACACTAATAGCATAACATCTCTAGGCCTAGACACTAGGGAGAGATTAGTTAACAAAATCAAATGACAAGCACAACTAAAAAGTAAATAATAAAACAAAAGAATTCCTTAACCTTCTTTAGATGCTCCAAATTCCTTTGTAGTGATGGCTTGCTCAGCTTGTGCTTCAAGAGGTCTTCTTCAATGGAGTGTGGCTACCTTCATCTCCTCTTGGTACATTTGGCTTGTGGCTTGGCTTGGCTTGGAATAAATTTGGCATGGTAACACTAGTTTCTTGAAGCTTTTATAACCAATTTTACATTATAACTTTGCACTAATTAAGCTTAGAAATGATGTTGTGAGGCCTCCTATTTATAGATTTTTGGATTTAATCATAATCAACTTCAACCATCCATCTCAAGATTGAGATGTGTGGTTGAGGATTAATTCAATTTTTGTAATTAAGTTTTTAATTATCCTCATCATAACATTGGAAGAAGGGGAAATTAAGAGGCATGGAGGGCATTATGGAAGGCATTGATGAGGCATGGAAGGCATGAATCCTGATATTTGTGGCATTTATGGCCTAGGGATGTATTCCCAAGAAATGAGGTCACTTGATGATGCAGATATTCAATATTCATTTCTAAAACAAAGTATTCAACAAGTTTCCATGAAATTTTTTTTCAGGACTTGATTTGGGTTAACTAGCTCTTAGGCATTATTAAGTACATTATGCACCAATTACCCAAATTGATTAGAATACCTTGTTATTGGTCCTAAATGTGATTGGATTTTAATTGGAAGTCCACATCAGATGAATTAGATGTGTATTCCCATTTAGAATGTTTACAAAAACAAATAACAAAGGCACAAGTCTTGTGCAAAAGATCTGATATGAAAGAGCAGTCTACAGCACGTGGATGCAAAATTGGTATTTTGACTCAAAATGAAATGATCAAAGTTAGCTAGCCCATAAATTTCATTTCCCCATTTAGGGATACACTGGCCAAAATTGTCACTTGAATATGTTAGTTTCACATCATTTAGCATGTTTACATGTTTTTAGGCCAAATTATGCATTTTAGATGAAAACTAGCCAAAAGCTTGATTGGAGGTTATCAATGTCCAGTTTTAGGTGTTTATAGTTTTCCCCTATTTGGGAAGGCATTTCAAACCATAGGTAAATCAATGTCTTCTCAAATAATGAGAAATATCCTATATGCTAAAAAGAAGATGATGGTTGAAGAACAAAGCTCCAAAAGGTGTTTGTGAAGCCTATGATGATGCCCCCTTGAGGGAGTGGCTATCACATTTATTGATGGATGGTCCCTCAAAAATAGACAAGAAGAAATGTATAATTAACCTGTGGTTTAGATTAAAATAAATGAGAAAATGCTTGCATGTATTGACATAAAAAGGATTAATGATTTGCCCAAAGGTGGTTATAATAAAGAGTAAGAGTAAAAATAATAATTTGCCCATAGGCAGTTATAATCATTAAGAGGACCTAGATTGGCTAAAGATGGTTGTGCCCTAGTTAGGGTTGATTATCAAGCATAACTCAAGGATATAACCTAAAATACAAATTAAATATGAGCAGGTACAAACTGATGAAATAGATGAATAAAAGAATAGGATTGATCAGTGTGAATGATTCAGTTGTACCTACTAATGAGGAGATGCATGTCCTGACTAGCAATGATACAACTAGAATGGTCATTGGGTTAATTTTATCAAGGGTGGGATGGAAGTATTTACCAAGGTGCCAAGGAGAAACTTCTATGGCTCCATTGATTATAGACCTTCTTAAAGCTGATTTTTGTTGTAGCATGTGATGGTAGGCTTCATGATAGAACACCATAAAGACTATCCCAAAATATGGGTAAGTACTAACTCCTGATCTAATAAACACTCAAAAAACAATGCATCAATGATAGAAACCATGATGAAAATGTTGATGAATGAATATGGATAGACTCAAGAATAATGTGTGTAAAGAATCACCTAATGAACACATATAGACTGAGTCAAGGCAACAGTGTTAAAATCAAACAAATAGGCAAGCGAACAAACAAAAAAAATAACAACTTGAAATAAACAAACAAATAGAAAGCCTAAAAAAAAATCAAAATAAAGCATCCTAACAATGGCAATGCCCCAGTAAGGTGAATCGAGGATAATTGACTAGGCTTAGACATGACAAATGTTTTTGGATTTTTGAAATGTTATGAATGTTTTTAGAATTTTGAGGTATCTTAACTCATTATAGAATGACAAGATACCTGCTCATAAAATGGTGAGATCATTTGGCTTAGGTTACTCGCAAAATAGTGAGAACATATGGAAAGGGAGATTGAGGTGACCTCAACATGAATTGAGCATGACCCACATAGTCCAAAAATGACTTCAAGTCAGTAATTCCATCCAAACAAAAGGTGGGGAAAAAACCAACTAGGTCCCAACAAGTTCTCAAATTTGGCAAATGGCCAGTCAAATGAAAATAGTGATGGCATAGTGTTGCGACAATGCATGACAAACAAGTGTTGCCCTAGTTTGCCCATAGGCAGTTATAATTAGTAGCAAGATAATGAGACATTAATTTTCCCATAGGTGGTTATAATTAGGTTCACATTAACAAATGTGGATATAGGATGAATGATATATTTCTAGATCAACTATCACACTACTTTCATAAACTGTCATTGAAACATAGATTGGTTTGATTGTTGAAACTTGATCAAAAAAATATCACAAAAGGTGTGGGAAGAACCAAATGAACCAAGATCAAAATAGGATTGGGTAGGATGACTAAAATTAGGCTTTGGTCTAGATAGGAATGGAATGGTATTGGTAAAGATAATGATGGTCTAGATAGATTGGATAAAATGGTAGTAGGGTTACCCCCAAGTTGTAGGGGTAAATGGCTAAGATCTACAATAATGGTAAATAAGCATATATAACAATGGTAATGGCATATGAAATGATATGGTACATATTTTTAGCTTGGGTGTGGTTTTTGATTCTATTGTTCTTGTTGATGGGGAGATGCACATCTTAATCAACAAATGAAACAAATAAAATACTCAATCATGTTAATTGTTATCCTACACCTCATCTGAATAGCCACTTTATCAAAAATGGCCTACATATTTGGTTGCTAATAATTTTTTCATGATCTTCATTGGTCATTGATTTTGATTCCTTTGAGTGTCGAGACAAGGTAACCTTGTAGACTCTGTAAAGGAATGTGTGACCATGGATGGTAAACAAGGACAAATAATGGATGGTAGGTTTGATTTTAAAATGGAATGGTAGATAATAATGGAATGTGGAATGGTAATGGAATAGGGAGAGGCTTTACAATCCTCATAAAAGATATTATAACTTGTGTCAAAGCTGAAGTACTCATCCTCAAAAAATGTAGAAGGATCACAAATATATTCAAATGGATCTACGAGGCATACGTAACCAATATTATAATAGCCATGAAAGTATTATTCTTTTGAATCTGATTCTAAAGCAAGGGACTCTGAATCTAATGTCACAATTGATGTTAATTCTAATTTTGATGCTAAATCCAATGTCAATTCAAAAATAGAACTTGACTCTAATTTTGATTCTTCATCTGATGGGTAATTTGTTATAGTGATGTCTTATTAAATATTTATTTTTGGATAAGTAATAGTCTATGATGGCATAATGGGCTCCATAAAAACTAGTTTTTTAAAGTGAGAGTCCTCTAGGATGGTAAATAGGTCAAGAGACAATTCCTCATACACTGGCTTGTCAATAGGAGGTTCCTGAAAAATAGGCATATGGTTAAGGTAATGATTTTTCCAAAGATGGTTATAATCATTAAGAAGTGACTCAACAAAGACTAGCTTGTCAGATTGGAACTCCTCGACAACTGGTAAAGGATCAATAGGTGATTCATCACAAGTTGACTTATCACAAATGATTGGTTCAAAAAACACATCTTGGATTAGTTGGTTGGCTTGGCTTTGGTTTTCAATGAGTTGGAAAATACTAGTTTTGAACACAGATTGGTCTTCAAATGATTGGATCGGTTGAGGTTTGGTTGGGATTGGTACTGGACAAGGATTGACTCATGGTTGGATAAGGGTGGGGCCTTGGGGAGCATGATTGCTTCCATGAGCTAAAGGACAAAGTCTGAGATGGTAATGATAGGGTAGTGTGGAGCTTGATTTCTTGCACAAGCCAAAAGACTAGGTCCTAGAATGATGAAGGGGCATTGTGGAACTTGGTTTCTTACACAAGCAAAAGCATCTAAGTCTTCCTTATAAACCATATCATCACAGTCATGATTTAGCTCATAATTTGGTTCTTGGCTATGTTCCATGTACTGATTATTAAAAAGAGGGTGTGGATTTGTATCCCAAACAACATTATCTATAGTTGGGTCTTCAAAGTCCTCTTCACAAGCCTCTTCATACCAATCAAGGTCTTGACTTGGATCATAAGTTTTTTCATGACTTTGTTCCCATGAATGATTAATATGATGCAGATATAAATCTATCTCACAAACCATATTAGCATCATTGGGGTCTTGAAAAAATGCATAAAAAGTCATTTTGTGTGGCCATTCTATCATAAGTTAGATTTTAAGTGACTCCATCATAAGTGTAGCGAGACATATCCATATAAATGATGAAATCTCCATAAAAAAAGACTTAGAGTTATACAAACTCTAAAAAGTTATATTCAAAGGACAAATGGTTCACACTTGGTCTAACTTGGTCAAAAGGTGGAGCTATATCTCCAATATGGTCTGAAAGTGGAGTTATATCTCCAAAATTGTTTGTGTTAAGATTTGGCATAAAACATCCTAATGTTAAATGTCATATACACAAAAGGTCATGCATTTAAATAAAAACTGACATGTCAAAGGTCTAGGTCAAAGTGTTCCAAACAAGGTCTAAACTAAGAAAGGGAAAATTTGAGTTGCTAGGTATTTTGTCCAAATGTGGAGTCAAAAGCTAGGCTCAAAAAAACAAGCATGTGCTTGGACTCTTGGCCAAATAGCATCAACAGCTAGACTTGAAACAAAGGATGATGTGATTTGATTTAATGTAATAAGTTTGGAAATATCTTTGGCATAGACCCAACACATAGAATCAAACATAAACATGATCAGTTGGCATAAGGCAAAAGACAAAAAACTCTTTGAGAAAGGTTGTGTTCTCCCAAATAAAGGCACAAACAATGATGAGGATATGCACTAAATAGACAAAGCATCAATAGTTTTCAAATTTGGGTAATCAATTAACTAAATTTATACAACCCAAAAGAGAAAGATCTATGTATCAACCCTAGGAATTGAGGCCCAAATAGGAATCAATTAATGTTTGGATCCAAACTTGACAAGGCTAATTGAAAACTCAATATTGAAAACTAGGATTAGACCAAATAGGATAGACAAGTTTGGACAACATGACGGCACAAAATAGAGGCCTAAATGGTATAAACAAAATGGTTTAAAATAAATGGTTTTGATACAATGGTAAACAAGTCTTAAAACAAATTGAGTAGCCTAACAGTGTAAGCATGCTCAAATGATGTGATCAAAGCCATGTTTCAAAAGACTTAAAAGGCTCAAAATGTTTTGACATGATTTGGGTAGCATAACACTACCCTTCACAACTCAAATGCATTATTTTGACATGGATTATGAAAAAACAAACAAGTTTTTGGTCTCAAAACATACCAAGTAAAAACGACCAAAATACATTAAGTATAATTGTCCAAATCCTAACAAGGGTATGGCATGTGGGGTTGATTAAACTATCAAGTTTTGAATATTCTATGGGAATCAATTACACAATGACTTTTATGCCAAATAATACAAAATAAAATCATGGATTTTGGGTATGTATCACTTGGCTTATTATAAAAAGGTCTAGTATCTTTTACAACTACTACATCCTGCTATTCACTCAGTGTAGTACAATGTCCAAAGTGCCACTACGTCCTATGTGCAATTCTAAAGGATCCAAATGAAGTCAATGCCAAGAGATGAAACCCTGGGTCAAAGCTTCCCTAAAGAACTTGTGGGAGGTGATGAAGTCCCCCTCACAATCCAAGATGCATAAAAACAAAGAAAGCATGAAAATAGAAAGACTTTAAGGTCATTTTTAAGTTCACTCAAACTTTGATGAGTTTTTGGGGAGTGCTTTAGATGACTTTCTTTCTAAGCCTTGGACTAGGCTACTTGAAATAAGAATGGCGCTTTTGATTCCAAGGGTTCCCTATAGGGGATAAATGGAAGAGCATACATGCAACATTCCTCTTTTTGCCAAACAAAATTAATCTAATCAACTATTGCAAATAAAAATTAACAAGCGTGCTCAATTTTAAACTCAAATGAAACATTTGGTGGTGTTCTTTTGACCCCTTGGTCTTAGTTACAAACTTTGAAAAACATTCATCAAAAACACTGAAATTCTTTGTTAAACACCAAAACAAAGTTCTTAATCAAATTTTAAGCATGAAAAAGTGATTTAAACATGTTTTAAGCAAATATCCCACTTGTTCCTATAGTAAAATTATTAGCATGCCCCTTAGCTTTGAATCCCTTTTGAGTTTGAAACAAGAAACTTTGGAAAAGTAGGTCTCAGGTCTATGTTTTTAGAAAAACACAGTGATCGACATCAATTATGACCAACTGAGTTTTGACCAATGTCAATTCTGCTGACTAACATCGGTTAAGCCAAGTAACTGATGTCAGTATTTTTGCTGATGTCGATTACTATGTAAAAATTGTGGCAACCAAAAATGGCAAAATAAAGTTAGAAAACTAATTTACAAGAGTTTTAAAATATCAAATAAGTTTTTTAAGGTTGAAAAAGGATCTCCTTCATGTGTAGGATGTGTTTGGTCCTACCAGGCATGCCATATGTGATCTAATAATTTGACTCAAGAGAGGATGGTTAGTATGGTGTTAGTTCTAAAATAAAAACAAAGTTAATTAAACACACTAATAGCATAACATCTCTAAGCCTAGACACTAGGGAGAGATTAGTTAACAAAAACAAATGACAAGCACAACTAAAAATTAAGGAATAAAACACAAGAATTCCTTCACCTTCCTTGGATGCTCTGAGTGCCTTTGTAGTGGTGGTTTGCTCAGGTTATGCTTCAAGAGGTCTTCTTTAATGGAGTGTGGCTACCTTCATCTCCTCTTGGCACCTTTAGCTTGTGGCTTGGCTTGGCTTGGAATCAATTTGGCATGGTAACAATAGTTGCTTGAAGCTTTTGAAACTAATTTTTCATTAAAACTTTGCACTAATTAAGCTTAGAAATGATGTTGTGAGGCCTCCTATTTATAGATTTTTAGATTTGATCAGAATCAACCTCGATCGTCCATCTCAAGATTGAGATGTGTGGTTGAGGATTAATTCAATATTTGTAATTAAGTTTGTAATTATCCTCATCATAACATTGAAAGAAAGGGCAATTAAGAGGCATGGAAGGCATTGATGAGGCATAGACAGCATGAATCTTGATATTTATGGCATTTATGGCTTAGGGATGTCTTTCCAAGAAATGAGGTCACTTGATGATGTAGATATTCAATATTCATTTCCAAAACAAAGTATTCAACAAGTTTCCATGAAATTTTTGATTAGGCCTTGATTTGGTTTAACTAGCTCTTAGGCATGATTAAGCACATTGTGCACCAATTACCCAAATTGATTAGAATGCCTTGTTATTGGTCCTAAATTTGACTAGATTTGAATTAGAAGTCCACATCATATGCATTGGATATGTACTCCCATTTAGAATGTTTCCAAAAATAAATAATAAAGGCACAAGTCTTGTGTAAAATATTTGATAGGAAAGAGCAGTCTAGAGCATGTGGGTGTAAAATTGGCATTTTGACTCGAAATGAACTGATCAAAGTTAGCTGGCCCATAAATTTTATTGCCCCATTTAGGGATACCCTAGCCAAAATCAGCACTTGAATATGTCTGTTTCACATCATTTAGCGTGTTTACATTTTTTTAGGCCAAATTGTGCATTTTAGATGGAAACTAGCCAAAACCCTGATTGGAGGTTATCGATGGCCAGTTTTAGGTGTCTACAAATATTAGGACACTATTACTACTTTTCCAATAATGAAACTATTTTAAAATTATGGTGTTACTATCCAAGAGGGGTTCTGATATTGGGAACCACTTTATGACACTCATACCAACTTCCATCTTAGTTTCATTCACCCAAATCATTCATATCAGGTGTTTTCTAACTAAGTCATTACTTTCACTATTTATTACTATTTTTAGAAAAGTCAAAGCTAGTCAATTATGTAAAAAATTAGTGATTTTATTTAATGCATATTATTTCTCTAGTTTAGTCTACTCATCTCTTTAATAAACATATTATTTATACTTCACTAAGTCCTAAAAGGTTAAAACACTACTATAATTATTGAGGTTTATTATTTTTTATATTCTTCTCATATAGGGGCCTAAAAAATATTAAGATAGTTTGAGTTTTTTTTGGTTTAATAGAGGCCCCAAAATATATTTGTTTTCCTTAAATTTTTAGGCATTACTTTCCAATTAGGGTAAGAATAATGAATATGTTTTGTAGACGATTGGAGTGAAAGCACACAAAACTAAGTGATTGTTTTGAATATTAGGGCACAATAAACACAATCAATAAATTTGTTTTGGACTTTTTTTCATTTTTTATAGAGGGTCCAAAACACTTTTTATGTCATCAAGAGATTACAAAATGGTCTTAAGGAAGTTTTGTTGATTGTTGCAAAAAATGTGGGTCATATTTCTTATCACTTTTAGGTACGCATTTCCAATGTCACATTCTTTGGTTGTCCCATATGATGAAATAAAATCCCATAACTCTAAATTATTTGTGTTTATTATACTTCCATAATTTAAATTAATTTATTAGGCTTTATTTATGTATCTTGCATATTATTTAGCTTAATAAATTTTAATTGAGTATTTTTGTTGTTATTAAACATAAATCCATTTATCTATATTACACTTACGTGTATTGGGTTAAAAGTGGTAATAATAAAAAATGTTAGAGGTGAAACTTAGATGAAGTAATAAAATTAGATTGATGGTAGTTGTGTATTATTTTCCCTACCCATGCAAGACTATTTGAATCCCTAGGTTGAATATTTTTTCTTCAATCTAATAAGGGGATATTATTTTCAAAATGCTAAATTTTAACAATGCGAAAAAATTAGCATATAATTTTTAATACACTAGAGCCCTTATTATGTTGTTGTTAATAAATGTTATTTTTATAGCAATTGATATTAATGGGTCTTAATGCCATTTATCATGTTGCATCATGTGTATTTAGTTTATGTTCATTGCAGGTATAATTTGAATGCCTAGTAAGATAAATTTTAATAATGATGTAATGAAATAATTATAAAATATTATTGAAACCATGGATCATAGATATTAAAATATAAAGGAGCCACATAAATAACTTAGAGACATCTTGCAAGGAAGGAGAATAGTTAGTGAACCAAAAAATTATCAATAGTTTGTTAGAGTGATCAATTCCAACAAAAAAATTAGAATATACATCAATACTAAAAAACATAGTGTTTTATCAAATTTGAGACCATATCAAGGCCATCAATTCATCACAATTAAGACTTACTAATTTTCTTAGCATCTCCTCTACTTTTCTAGGCCACTATAAATTAGTGTTTCAAGCTCAGGAGGAATATTGAGAGGACTCAGTTCTTGAAAGGATTACTTAATTTGGTTCTTTACAAGATCAATCCGATGAAGCAAAAGATTTTTAATGCCCCTTTCACTCTACATGAGCTCAATCAGAGCCTTCATAGCATGAGCAATGACAAAGTCCTAGGCATTGATGGCTCCCTTGTGAATTCTATAAAGCCACATGAGAGTTGGTTGGGCCCACCCTACTTTAAGTTTAAAAAGAAGCTCTATAAAATAAATCTTTAGATTCCCTTATCAATCAAGGCAATATCAAATTCATACCCAAATTTGGTGACTTGAAGCTTATCAACAATTGGTGCCCAATCACCTTGTTGAATGTGTCTTATAATATCCTCACCAATGCTCTTGCTAAAAGTATCTGTCTCATTTTATGTATCATTGTTAGACCCAATAAAATTGGTTTTATTAAAATCATATATATTCTTGACAACCTTAATTATATTTGTGAAGGTATGGAATGGGTGAGAACCTCTCATCAGAGAACCATCTTTCTCAAAATGGATTTCAAGAAGCTTTATGATAGGGTTGAGTGGCATTTCATAATGGCTATGTTGCAGGCTCTTAGATTTGGCCAATTCTTTATTTAATATATACAAACCCTATTTACATATGCCTCAGCCTCTCTCACTATCAATGGTATCAAATATGACTATATTATCCTCCATCACTCTATACACCAAGGTTTCCCCCTTCACCTAGATTTATATGTCTTATCTGTAGAAGAATTAGGTTATCTATTAGCTCATAAAGTTGAGCATAGTCTCATCTGGGGTATTGTTATTCTCAATTGATCTTCTCAACCCATCAATGACCACTTTTTATATTATACCTTCCTTACTCTTAAAGATCAATAAATGACATTCAAATAAGTTATGGAGTGTCTTGACACTTTTTGCTTGGCTTCTGGATCCAACTTACAGTAGAGTAAATAGTGGATTAAAACCTAATGCTTTCAATTGAGTATGATGTCCATGCCAAATCGATTACTTAAATATATGTGGAGATGTATTTTTAGTGGGGCACAATTCAAATTTATTGGCATCCCCTTTGACTTTGATAGTTCTCCTATAGAGCTACGGTAATATGTCATTAACAGAGTGGAGAAAAAAATTAATACTGGGTTACCAAACCCCTTTATTTGGTGGGGAAGTTTCATGTGTGCACTAAATATTTTGCAACTACTCATGTCTACTATTCCTCTTGTTGGGTGCCTTTTAAATCCTCCTATGAAAAGTTCACCAAAATTCTTAGATATTTTCTTCGGTCTAATGTCAAACAACCATGGGGGTTCCATAGAGTTGTTTGAGATATTTGTTGTCTTCCTCATGATAAAGGACGTATAATAATTATTAATATGTATAGATAGAGTAATATTTTATGTTCCAAGTGGGTGCTTAGAGCCATCAAAGGTAATGAATCATAAATTTGTTTTATACCATTATATATCATTTGGATCTCATTACAGTAAATCCAGTTGGAGAAACATTGGTTTTCATACTCTTCTAATCATGTCTACCCCAATCAAAATTTAAGACTCTTTTGTGGTGAAAAACATCTAGAAATCCTATGAGGCTATCAAGCCTCACTTAAAATGGGATAGTGATGTATTTTGTAGTGATATTTCCTTTAATGACTATAATCTCTAGTGGTATCCCGTCATGACCAATACTAGCCTTTTATTTGCATGATTTCCTGGTATATAAGCATGAGGTTTTTTTAAAATAAAATACAAAGTATAAAGTATTCAGTCTCTACCCATTATTGGTCCCTTTGGCCTATGCTAAAATTGTTGACAAATCATCCATGAGTCAGATTTTTTCTTGCTATTTGGTGTAATCATTCGGCAGATGAAAAACCAGCTCAGAGAGTGCAGGGTCTAGTAAAGCTTCTTCAGACTCTTGTCTAGAATTCATAAGGTTAGCCTTTTTCAAACCATTGAACTAGTTCACTTATTTGGTTCATTTCTTTGGTTCATCAGCAAAGTTCACTTCTTTGGTTCATTTCTTTGGTTCATCGGCAAAGTTCACTTCTTTGGTTCATTTCGTTGGTTCATCGGCAAGTTCATTTCTTTCGTTCAATCAATTGGTTCAACATGTTAGTTCAATGTAGCAGTTTAATCAGTTGGTTCAACATGTTCATTCATCACTTTGGTTCATTTCCACAGTTCATCAGCTTGGTTCAACATGTTGGTTCAATGTTTCAGTTCAATCGGATGGTTCAAACACTCAGTTCACTCAAAGGGTTCAATACAAGTTCAAAGTCTTGGTTCAATGACTGCCTGAACCTTTGAACCGGTTCAATCAATCAGTTCAATGTGTTCATTCAATGCTAGTTCAACGCCTTGGTCCAATGACCGCTTGAACCTTTGAACCGGTTCAATCAATTGGTTCAACATGTTAGTTCAATGTAGTGGTTCAATCAGTTGGTTCAACATGTTCATTCATCACTTTGGTTCATTTCCATGATTCATCAACTTGGTTCAACATGTTGGTTCAATGTTTTGGTTCAATCGGATGGTTCAAACACTCGGTTCACTCAAAGGGTTCAACGTAAGTTCAAAGCCTTGGTTCAATGACCGCTTGAACCTTTGAACTGGTTCAATCAATTGGTTCAACATGTTGGTTCAAAGGAGCGGTTCAATCAATTGGATCAACGTGTTCATTCAATGCAAGTTCAACACTTGGTTCAATGACTGCTTGAACCATTGAACCAGTTCAATCAATTGGTTCAACGATGGGTTCAAAGGAGTGGTTCAATCAAAGAAGTCATGTGAGCTCCTGAAGGACAGGTGCCCTGGCGGAGAGCACTTGGTCAGCAAAGATAGCTGAAGGATACATAGATAGCTAGAGGCCACATGGATGACATGTGGACTACTATTTGATGACACGTGGACTGCTGCTGGATGACACGTGGACTGGCTAGTTAGTGGAGGACACTTTAGCTGCTAAAAGGCACATTTCATAGAAGCTAGGCAAAGAGAAAAAATTTCTACAAACTTTTGTCTGAAGGAATTCCTTCAAAAAAAAAGTCTAAAGGAATTCGGAAGTGGTTCAAGATAGTTCAAAATAATTGAATTACCCCTGACTTTTTTAAAAGGTAGTGACAGTTTCAATAAAGGCAAAATCAAAGGACTCAATCAGGAAAGCACCTAAAAGGCAAAGATATATCCTTCAAACTTTTTGTCTGAAGGAATTCCTTCAGATAAAAAGTCAAAAGGAATTTGGGCAGGTGTAAGACCAAAAACCACAAGCTTTTGCAAAAAAATTGGGTCCTCCAAGTTTTTTGAAAGACACTTCAAGGACACGTAGACTGCCGGGAGGACACGTAGACAGCCAGCTAGAGGACACTTGGTTACCAAAGGGCATTTCAAAGATCAAAGGCAAAGTTGGAATCCTTTAGACTTTTTGTCTGAAGGAATTTAGAATGACTTATACACAAATCCCAGGGAAATTCAAAGAAGTTTCAAAAAAAACTTTAGACAAAAAAACTAAGGGTATGGAGTCTGAAGGAATTCGAAAGGCTTAGCCAAATCGCCAACAAAGGCTGCAAGACAAAATTTTGAAGGAATTCGGACAACCTATCATCAAAAGAAGTCTGTGATTATGACTGCCAGTGACCAATACAAAAGGGCCGACAGAGAAAATAGAGGCATAAACCTACAGAAATATTTCTGAAGGAAAAGTGACAGTTTTGGGTGACGTCCTGTAGGCCGTCAAGTTTTTCTTGTAGGAAGTGACCGTTGAGATTTAAAAAAAAGGTAGCAGAAAAATCCAAAATAAATGGAAGCCAACTTTGTAAAAGGAAAAGAAAATAGATAGTCTGATGAAGAATTAAACATGGAATCCTGCCAGAAATAGACATGACCAAAATTATAAGATTTACATGCAAATGTTGGAGCTATTTTCAAATGTTGGATCTATTTTTGAATAAATGGTCTAAGTTTTAGTTGACTAATCATTGAGACCTATTTGTCTTCATTCAGTGCATGCATTCAAAGGACTAAATCTAGCTTCAACAGGAGTTTCGAGTTCATATTTGGAGTTGACTGGTTCATATTTGGAGTTGACTAACTAAACGCCCCATCCACTAGAAGATTTCCATGCAAAAGGAGGTAGGACTTTTCATGACAAGGATGAGTGCACTTAATCAAATGAATAGGCTTCATGCAAGAACAATGGAAAAAAATATTTTATTTTAAGGCTAAGTAAAGCTTGGAGTTAACATTATTTTCAAGTTTATACGCCTATCTTTGGCCTCTTGTAATTTCTTATATAATGGCTTTTAGCCTTGATAAAAAAGAATCCAATCTCTCTTGGTTAAACCAGACTATTCCATTAAGAGTTATGTAACCTCTTCGATCAATAAGAAGGACTGTAATTTCAAATTTCAAGCATGGCATAGTGTATATTTCTTCAACAATTTGCATAAGTGGTAGATTTTTTCTCCCTTCCCAAGTTCTGTTTCGTACCTAGTTGTTATATTGTCCTTGTGCAGGTCATGTCAAAGTGTTCTTTATTGTCTTTTGTTGAAACTATAAGTGGATGTTAGGTGACTGCAAAGTGTCTTTTATTATACCTCTCTCCACCATTTCCCTCAAGTTTTAGTCATTAGACCGAACCTCCGCTTGAAATTCTTACGCACAAGTGATTAATTGAAGTCTAAGGTCTTCCTTCTCTCTTGTTCGCTCAGTGTTCAAGGTTTTAAGCTGAGTAGGATCATAATTCTGGTGTATCACCCTCTTTTAGGTAGGATTTCCCCTTTAAGTTTTCTTTCTCCTTTTTCCATGGTAGTCAGCAGCATAGAGTAGGAATCTTCATTGATACATCATACAGGAACCGGCCTTCTCTAGAGGTTCTTCTCACTATCGAGGCACCCGCCATCGTGAGAAGATCCCATTGTTTTAGTTGGATAGAGGACTGGCCATTTTTTGCATGTCCTTAAATCAGGGCATAACTCCAGGTTGACAATAGTTCTTGGCACGCCTGGTGGGACCCATTTTTTCTATTTTTTATGAAATCATAGTTACAACAGTGTTCTTCAAGAAGTAGTCGGTGACTCCAAGCTCAAGTAGTTGCTTCTAATAGTTCAGGATAGCTTCCATGTAAGTCTATTTTTATTATTATGAATGAATTTTGATGGCTATGTATGGAGAGAATTCCTATGTTATGTTTCCTTATCAACCTAATGATGGATCATACCAGCCTGGTCATGATATCTATGAACCTAATCAAGGTTATTATCAAAGCTATGTTGAGCCTTATCAAGTTTCTCATGATCCTTATTATCAAGAACATGACTCTTACCTTCCTGGTAATCTATATCAGTCTCAGGATTATATTTCATCTTCCCCATATGGCTATGATGTTACATATGAGCAGTATCACCTTCAAGAAAAAATGAATGAAATAGAGCTTAGAATACTAGCATATGCAAGAAAGGTTTGTTCTAACTCTCAGTATGAGGAAATAAAGGGTCTATTTCGAAACGTGTCTAATGATCCAGAAGAGATAAATGGACTATGTATCCTCGCATTAGAAAAAATGGAGGCTTGGGAATGGCAGAGAATTGAGTTAAACAAATTGTCTACAAAAGGCTATGGTGCTTCTTATTCTTATGAAGCTCTTAACCATGCCCAGTATGTGCTAAGGGAGCTTCCTAGTTGGAGTCAAGAGCCTAATCAAAAGCCTATTCAAGTGGCTATTTATGAGACTAGACCTTCCTATAGTCCCATCATTACCTCACCAATCATCTCTCAAGCTCAAGTTGTCTAGGAGGACAAGCAGGTTCCAAACTTTGATGAGGTAATGACCAAGTGGAAGGAATAGAATACAGAGGTTTTTAGGAATTTCTCTTTCTCCCCCTTCCAAAACTCCCTAGATGATTCCTTTTCCCTCAAGATTCCAAAATATGATCATGATCAATCTCCCATGCTTCATTTTCCATCTCAAACAAGTGAATTTCATCACCCTCCCACCATCACCCTTCCTCAAAAAGACCCTATTCTTCAGAGTATTGAGAAAGAGGTTACAGCTATAGGTCAGGTTCTTGCAGAACATGTAGAGGATGCTTCAGAAGTGTTTAAGGAGGAAATTCCTATTGATACTTCTCTTGAGGTTGTAATTGAGCATCCAATTACAACTGAGAGTGGGAAGACTGATCTTGATGTGGATGAACTTCAAAAGGCGCTGGTACAAATGGAAGTCATACATGAGTTATAGGTATCTCCTATTGAGAAGGATCCAGATAGTGTGACAGTGGATTCAATTCAAATAGATAAAATGAGGAACAAAAATATGATTGGAAGTTGTACCTTGAGCCTCTACCAGAGATTGAAGAGCTTTGTACAGATGTATTAGCTATTGAAGAGCATGTCTATGAGAAGCTTGATAAAGAATCACCTATTCAAGATCCCAGTATAGATTAGGTTGCATATTCAAAGCTCCTTGAAGAACTGGACAAACTCACAGAAGTAAATAAGAAGGATGTGGTCACTCAAAAGGCATGCATCGATGGAGTATCGTTTGACATGGTGATAGATGATAAGCAATCTGAGGACAATCAGGAAATACTTGGTGAGTTTGTCTTGGTTGGTGACTGGTTTGCTGTTGATGACTCATTCAAGAAGGTGTTAATATAGTTGGTCGACAAGGCAACTGCCTCATCAAAGGTCATGACTAATAAACATCCTGCCTTGCAAATTGTATCATCTCTCGAAAGGAGTGAGTTTAAGAATTTTCCATTTGATCCAGGTGGATCGTACCTTAGCATGGTTAACTAGGTTATTTTAGTTGTTTCTACTTTCCTTCAAGTGCTATAAAAGCACAATAGTTTGCTTCCATTTTATTCAATAAGTGCTTGTTTGCACATTTGCTTTTAGTTAGTTTTCCACTTTCATGTGTTTCCCTTCTTATTTTGAAGGAGGTTATTATAGTAATGATCAAAGTAGATTTTGTCGATCCAAAATCAGATTCACCATCAGGAAATTTAAATAAAGTCTATACATGGCCTAGGTCCTCAAGCATAGCAGGCATGCTTCCCAGCAGAGTCGCCAGAATGTTGACAAATCTTCCATGAGTCAGATTTTTTATTGTTATTTGGTGTAGTCGTTCGGCAGATGAAAAACCAATTTAGAGAGTGCAGGGTCTGGTAAAGCTTCTTCAAACTCTTGTCTAGAATTCACAAGGTTAGCCTTTTTTGAACCATTGAACTAGTTCACTTCTTTGGTTCATTGGCAAAGTTCACTTCTTTGGTTCATTTCTTTGGTTCATCAGCAAAGTTCACTTATTTGGTTCATTTCTTTGGTTCATCGGCAAAGTTCATTTCTTTGGTTCAATCAATTGGTTCAACATGTTAGTTCAATGTAGCAGTTCAATCAATTGGTTCAACGTGTTCATTCATCACTTTGGTTCATTTCCACGGTTCATCGGCTTGGTTCAACATGTTGGTTCAATGTTTCGATTCAATCAGATGGTTCAAACACTCGGTTCACTCAAAGGGTTCAATGCAAGTTCAAAGCCTTGGTTCAATGACCGCTTGAACCTTTGAACCGGTTCAATCAATCGATTCAACGTGTTCATTCAATGC
Organism: Torreya grandis; assembly: GCA_037957365.1. Lineage (NCBI taxonomy): Eukaryota > Viridiplantae > Streptophyta > Pinopsida > Cupressales > Taxaceae > Torreya > Torreya grandis. The sequence goes on from JARHVA010000796.1 coordinate 166,155, forward strand.
CTTAGTTCAATGACTGCTTGAACCTTTGAACTGGTTCAATCAATTGGTTCAACATGTTCATTTATCGCTTTGGTTCATTTCCATGGTTCATTGGCTTGGTTCAACATGTTGGTTCAATGTTTCGGTTCAATCGGATGGTTCAAACACTCAGTTCACTCAAAGGGTTCAACGCAAGTTCAAAGCCTTGGTTTAATGACCGCTTGAACCTTTGAACTAGTTCAATCAATGGGTTCAACATGTTGGTTCAAAGGAGCGGTTCAATCAATTGGTTCAACGTGTTCATTCAATGCAAGTTCAATGCTTGGTTCAATGACCGCTTGAACCATTGAACCAATTCAATCAATTGGTTCAACGGTGGGTTCAAAGGAGCGGTTCAATCAAAGAAGTCCAGCGAGCTCCCGAAGGACAGGTGCCCTAGCAGAGGGCACTTGGTCGGCAAAGATAGCTAAAGGATACATAGACAGCTAGAGGCCATGTGGATGACACGTGGACTATTGCTAGATGACACGTGGACTGCTGCTAGATGACACGTGGACTAGCTAGCTGGTGGAGGACACTTTGGTTGCTGAAAGGCACATTTCATAGAAGTTGGGCAAAGAGAATGAATTTTTGCAGACTTTTGTCCAAAGGAATTCCTTCAGACAAAAAGTCTGAAGGAATTTGGAATTGGTTCAAGATAGTTCAAAACAATTAAATTACCCCAGACTTTTTCAAAAGGCAGTGACAGTTTCAATAAAGGCAAAATCAAAGGACTCAATCGGGAAAGCACCTAGAAGGCAAAGATATATCCTTCGGACTTTTTGTCCGAAGGAATTCCTTCGAATAAAAAGTTTGAAGGAATTCGGGTAGGTGTAAGACCAAAAACCACAAGCTTTTGGAAAAAAATTCGGGTCCTCCAATTTTTCTGAAAGACACTTTAAGGACACGTAGACTACCGAGAGGACACGTAGATGGCCAGCTGGAGGACACTTGGCTGCCAAAGGGCATTTCAAAGATCAAAGGCAAATTTGGAATCCTTCAGACTTTTTGTCCGAAGGAATTCGGAATGACTTATACACAAATCCTGAGGAAATTCAAAGAAGTTGTAAAAAAAAACTTTAGATGAAAAAACTAAGGGTATGGAGTCTGAAGGAATTCGGAAGGCTTAGCCAAATCGCCAACAAAGGCTACAAGACAAAATTTCAAAGGAATTCAGACAGCCTGTCATCAAAAGAAGTCTGCGGTTATGACTGCCAGCGACCGATACAAAAGGGCCGACAGAGAAAATAGAGGCATAAACTCGCGAAAATATTTCCAAAGGAAAGGTGACAGTTTTAGGTGAAATCCTGCAGGCCGTCAAGTTTTTCCTACAGGAAGTGACCGTTGAGATTTAAAAAAAGGTAGCAGAAAAATCCAAAATAAATGGAAGCCGATTGTGTAAAAGGAACAGAAAATATATACTCCGATGAAGAATTGAACATGGAATCCTACCAAAAATAGACATGACTAGAATTAGAAGATTTACATGCAAATGTTGGATCTATTTTCAAATGTTGGATCTATTTTTGAATAAATGGTCTAAGTTTTAGTTGACTGATCATTGAGACCTGTTTGTCTTCATTCAGTGCATGCATCCAAAGGACTAAATTTGGCTTCAACAGGAGTTCTGAGTTCATATTTGGAGTTGACTGGTTCATATTTGGAGTTGACTAACTAAACGCCCCATCCACTAGAAGATTTCCATGCAAAAGGAGGTAGGACAGTTCATGACAAGGATGAGTGCACTTCATCAAATGAATAGGCTTCATGCAAGAACAATGGAAAAACATATTTTATTTTAAGGCTAAGTAAAGCTTGGAGTTAACATTCTTTTCAAGTTTATACGCCTATCTTTGGCCTCTTTTCATTTCTTATATAATGGATTTTAGCCTTGATTAATAAGAATCCAATCTCTCTTGGTTAGACCAAACTCTACCATTAAGAGTTGTGTAACCTCTTCGATCAATAAGAAGGGCTGTACTTTCAGATTTCAAGCGTGGCATAGTGTATATTTCTTCAACAATTTGCATAAGTGGTAGAGTTTTTCTCCCTTCCCAAGTTCTGTTTCATACCTAGTTGCTATATTGTCCTTGTGCAAGTCATGTCAAAGTGTTCTTTATTGTCTTTTGTTGAAACTATAAGTGGATGTTAGGTGGCTGCAAAGTGTCTTTTATCAGACCTCTCTCCACCATTTCCCTCAAGTTTTAGTCATTAAACCGAACGTCCGCATGAAATACTTATGCACAAGTGATTAATTGAAGTCTAAGGTCTTCCTTCTCTCTTGTTCGCTTAGTGTTCAAGGTTTTAAGCTGAGTAGGATCATAATTCTGGTGTATCACCCTCTTTTAGGTAGGATTTCCCCTTTAAGTTTTCTTTCTCCCTTTTCCATGGTAGTCAGAAGCGTAGAGTAGGAATATTCATTGATACATCATACAGGAACCAGCCTTCTCTGGAGGTTCTTCTCACTATCGAGGCACCCACCCTCGTGAGAAGATCCCATTGTTTCAGCTGGATAGAGGACTGACCATTTTCTGCACATCCTTGAATTAGGGTGCAACTCCAGGTTGAAAACAAAATCTAAATTCAATTTAAGTAATTTTTATTTTACTAGTTATTCTTCTCATTTAGGATTTAATGCCAGATGTAATGCATCACAAGCTAGATATACAACCTCCATGTGCATAGTGGAAATATAGTTGGTGGAACTGTGATACTTAAAAAAATATTCTTTGGGTCTCCTTTATTAGATGATAATCCCCTTTTATTTTTTGTTTGCAAAGCTCAATAAGTGTTGAAACCTTAATTCCTCTCCCAGGACTTCACTTACCTAACTCAACTAAATTTAGAAGGACAAACTTGAGACTAAGATTGCTCATTTCCTCTAGAATCTAGTATGTCAAGGCCTTCCGCTTGGGGAGTGTCTTTCTCACATTGGAATTAATCAACCTATGTGCTCGATTTGTAGTACACTTGACTCTTTTAAGCACAAATTTTGGACATGTCCCAAAATCTAATATGATTGACAATAGATGTGTAGTCTCTTCTAGCCATATAATCTTGAATGTTTCTCATGGCACTTGGTCTTCCTTGGGAATTTTTTTAATTGACCAACTTCAATAGTTTTTATATGGAATTTATTCAGAGCCATTATTGTCTTTCAATTATGGAAATCTAGAAATTTTGTTTTGTTTAACAATAAGGAATCTTCTTGTCATTTTTCTATTAATGACAAAGTTTATGTACTATATTCACCCTACATGCAGATTCAAGTCCAATTAGAGAAAGTGGCCATGGAGGTTGGACATCTACAAGAGATGCTTAAGTATTGGGGAGTATTCCTTGCATTGTGAGATGCATCCCCATGGAAGGTCCACCATAGGTCCTACCACCTCCAACTCCCAGATGACATTGGAGTCGATCTCACAGCCACAACCACTTATCCTCTCACATTCACTGAGGGGTGTGTGGTTTGGATATTGCCACAACCATGTGGAAAATTTGATGTTGGTCCTTCTCTATATGGATTATCAGTTGAACCTTCTATCATGGTTGTGAAACCCTTGATGATTGGGATTTTACTAATTCTCTTACTCCTCCAGATCCTATGAATGTTTGGGTGGCTCTAGACCCTCCTTCATTAAAAACTTCATCTTTCCATTTTCTACCTCCTAAGGATTATCCTCCACTTCCTCCTTCAACTGTGGTGGCCTATACTTAAGTTTATTTTATGTTCATGAGATATTTGTGATGTTGTTATGAATTTTATAGCATTTTTTCTTTATTTTGGTCTTTTTGTTGCCATGTTTTGAGCTAACATTTCCCTCCAGCAAATTTGGTCTCTTTTACTGTACTCATCAAGGATGTCCTCTTGCACCTTCATTATATGTCTTTGTTGCAAAAGGATTTAATTATCTTCTTGCTAATTATACTTATAGAGGTTTGGTTAAGGATATATTTCTCCCCCACTCTTCTAAGAAAATGGTTAATGCGCACTTTGCTAATGATTCATTCCTCAATGCTAATAAAAAATAAAATTATGTCTCTAATACTATGAAATGCATTTATAATTTTAACTCTAATCGACTCAATCAAGTGAACAATCCAAGTTTATAGGCATCCCATTTGATTTTAAAGCTACTCCCTCAGATCTATGGGGATATATGGCTCAATAAATCAATAATAAAATTGGTTTTTAGATTTATAAACCTATCTCTCTTGCAATAAAGTTTCAAATTTGTTCTAAAGTGTTGGCTTCTACACATGTTTACTACTCTACTTGTTGGGACCCCTCCAAAACTACTCATGTCATGCATACTAGAATTTTTAGGGATTTTTTGTTGGCTAATTCTGAAGGCACCAAAGGTTTCCATCGAGTTGCATTGTATATTTATTGCAAACCAACATTCCTTAGTGGTCTTGGTCCACTTGAAATCAAAATCCAAGGCCATGCCTTGGGTGAAACATAGATCATCTGAGCCTTAAAATGAGATGTAGAATGAAAAATATTGCTTCATAATTGCATCATTCAAGGCAAGCTTAAGGGGAAGGGAGCCTATAAGGAATTAAATATTCAAACCCTTTTAATCACTCAGGTTTTGGTGGCTATTGAGGGCACATTTGTTGTTAAGAGTATTTGGAAGGCTTGGGAGATACTAAAAAAGCATTTAAGATAGGATGATAATAGTTTTAGGTTTGGGATCTCTCTAAAATTCCACTCGCCATGGTGGTCTCCTATGCGTAATTGTTATAAAGTGAAATTTTCTCTTGTACTATGAATCAAGAGCATAAAAATATTTACAAAAGGAATCAATGTCATCTCTAGCCTATTTTATACATAAATAAGGGATTGGATTCTTTGGCATGTTCTCGGGGCTCAATTTAAATTGGATGTCCCTGACCAAGAGTCTATCTTAGAAATTTAGAACTTTGTATTTGATGTGCACCTTCACAAAATTGGTGTTGAATCTCCTTCTAGGTGGTAGATTGGTTGGAAATGACCTGTTGAGACACCTTTCCTCTATTACCACCCTTGATTATGTTATCTACTTCTTTCCCCTTAACACATCCAAATTGATAATTTTAATGCCAAGTGGAGAGTCGATTCCATTTAGAATGTCTAGAAATGAAGGATTGGGTAGGTGTGGTTGGCCATCATTGAGCCCAAACATGCATACTTACTTTGGTGCATTTTACACCATGGAATTCTAATTAGCACTCAGTTAGTTCACATGGGCTTGGCTCAACCTGTTTGCTTAGTTTGTAACCACCAAGAAATAATCAAGTATGTGCTTTAGTTCTGTAAACATGCCCAATCAACATGGCTTTAGATTCACACCTTTTTTTAAGCCCTTCTAACTATAATTTTTCACCTGAAAGATGGTGCTCTTAGGAATCACAATCATTATTCATGTAAAATTCACACAAATTTGGCATATGTTTTGAGCTAAGATTCTTTTCAACTATGGAAAAATAGAAATGATATAATTTTTTCAGACTACTCTTAAGGATTGTTTTGCTATTGCTAATAGAGTTTATGTTCTATTTAATTTCATGCTTCAGATTCATGTGCAAGCAGAGAAAATGTGTCGTGAGGTAGAACACCTCTAGACTCTTCTATACCATTGGGGGAGTTCCTTGTGTACTAGTAATTAGATTCCTCTTAACTCTCCTTATTGATGGTTACCTCCAAGGGACCATGGATACAAATAACATGGTAGGACTCGCTCTAAGAGATAACGTTGCAATGGCTCTACTCGATGAAATTTTCCCACTCTACCAGTAAGTCTGACTTCTTTTGGTGGACAAGGGTGGTCTACACCTCCCCAAAGGATGTTCCCCTAGTTTGTACTTGTTATTTCACCCTCTAAAAAGGAGGTTGAGGATGATAAATTAAAAAATAAGGATAAAGATGGTTGGGAGCCAATCCCTGATATGGTTGACTAGCTTATTGGAAGCGACAAGGGGGTTGGGGCAATAATCTAGATGACTCACCATGTCCTCCTTCGTTGTTTTTGGTTGCTTCAATTGTTTATATGCTCTTTTGTTTTGTATTTGCCCTTTTATGGCTTGTTATCTATATTTTTTCTTGAAAAAGTTTCATCTCTTTTTGGTTGAAAAAACTTATTTTTAAAATTAAAATTGTATTAAGCTTCTTGATGTTGGTTGATATATCTTTACAATGTGATTGCTTCGTTAATTTTTTGTATAAATAATTTTATAACATAATGTTATATTAATACACGGAAAGAAAAATTCAATTAAAAATTACAAATATAAATAATTTCAAAATTATCAATCATAATTTAAACATTATATGATATCTATCTTTTTATAAAATCATATTTTACTTAATATACATTAATAATGTTGGTTGAATATTTTGTCGATTAGCATACTGATAAACAAAATAGGTCTGAGCAGCCAAAGTAGGAAGATTAGTCATCCAAATGTGTAGATTTACCACATCAGAAGGGGACTAATCTCTCCTCTCATCAAGGGGAGGTTCCCTATAGATAGGCTATATATATATATATATATATATATATATATATATATATATATATATATATATATATATATATATATATATATATATATATATATATATATATACAGAAAATAATACTCAAGGGTAGGACAAACCATCCATCTCTCTTTCTTCAGAGATGATGTGTGCGGATCAAAGGAGAAACTCAAGGAAAATGACAGAAAGCACTCTTCTTTTAGAAGTACTATTCAGTAAGCCACAAGAATACTCAGGGTAGTAACATCAAAATGTAACAAAGGATGTAATAACTAGCAAATCGAGATGCAACACAAAGTCTCCACCTGAATTGCTCAAGAGTAAGATACGAAGGACAATGAGGGCACAACGTCATCCCAAAGTCCTTTACACAGAAATGAAAAGAAAACACACTAAAGGCAATTATGGGGGCACAAAGTCTCTCCAAAATTGACTCTTCAGGACATGTTCTTGACTGCTGTCACTAATTCTGCGTGTTGATTTAAAGGAACAGAAAGTATATTGAAAAAAAAGACATAAGAATAGTTTCCTCAAAAACAAAGATATTACAGCACAAAGTCTAAAAAACCACTTGCTTTCTTATTCCAATAACAAAATATGATAAACAAATTGAGCTCAAAGTCTCAGAAGTGCCTTTCAATTTGGGCAGAGTTTCGTTTTGATTGTAAAAAAAAAAGAGATATATTTACAATAGAAGAGAGTCCCTTATATAACCACTTCAAGAAGGACTCGGGAATAGTAACACATCATGTTGCGTTGGAATCTGTTAAGAAGACAAGCTGGAACTTAGGGGCGTTTTACCCATTTGATTTTATCAATGCAGGGAAACAAGTCACGCTTATTAAAAGTTTGCAACTTTCAATGTCCACCTGGCGATCTGATCTTACCTTCATCGTTCCTCCTTTTTTGGTTAATTGAATCGGGTCCTGGATTCAGTTTGTTGTTTTGTTCCTTCCTTGCTTTCTGTTGGTCTTGGCCTTGAAATCTGTGACTGCATTCTGGTCTGTAGGTTCAAAGGATCAACGACTATTTTGTTGTCTTGAGTTTGACGTCTTCGAGCGCGTCACTCCTTTATCTTCTTTCAGATTTTTTGTTTGGCGCTTTCCCAAATTGAACTTGCCCTTTCGGGCCTTAAGAAATGACCTGTTTTGGGTTGAGAAGAACTCCTCGCAAGCTATCTGCGCCTTGGGCGGTCTTTGAATGGCCTTCGAGCTTTTTGTTTTACATCTTCTCAAAGGGAAGGTGACCCTTCGGCTTCGAGGAAGTATCTTTCAAGTTGGCAGTCGAGAGTCCCCCGCAAGGGCACCTGCCCTTCGGGGTCCTTCAGCGGCCTTTTTCTTTATAGTCTTCGCAAGCTTTCCTCGGGCTTTCTCTGCAGACAAATTTCTGCGGACAAAAAGTCCGCAGAAATTTCTTGCAGACAAAAAGTCTGCGGAATTTCCATTTGCCTTGGTTATTATCCTTCGGGTTTTTTCCACCCACGACCGCTTCTTGAATTTTTTCGGACTTTTTGTCCGAAGGAATTCCTTCATACAAAAGTCCAAAAGAATTATAATTGTCTGCCTTAAACAAATTTTTTGAAGGAATTTACCTTTGCGGCCTTCTTCAAAAATGACCCTTCCGAAAGGTGTTTTTATCGATCAAGTGCCCTCCACAAGGGCACTTGTCCTTCGGGAGGCTTCCTTGAACTAAGTCGATGATCCCTTTGATTGAACCAAATGTTGAACCGTTCCATTGAACCAAGCCGATGAACCGCTTGGTTGAACCAAACGTTGAACCAAGTTTTGGTTCAATCGAATGAACTGAGCATTGAACCTCTTCGTTGAACCAATCGGTTGAACCTCTTTGTTGAACCAAAATGGTTCAAGCCGATGGATCAAGCCGATGATTCAATTGAATGAACCAAAGCGATGAACTAACCGTTGAACCAAATGCATTGAACCTGCTGTTGATGCTTGCCGATGGAGATTTTTGTTTGAACCAAGGTACTGAACCAATCCTGAAAATGATCAAGTGTTAGAAACTGATTCTTTTGGTTGAACCCGCCTGCAGAAGCCTTTGAATCTGTAGAATTGAACCTGCTTGCAGAGTCCGTAGAAATGAAACCAAGTCCGTAGTTTTCTCTAACCTTAAAAGAGTCTGTAGATTTTAACCTGTAAAGTCCATTGAACTTGACTTGCAACGTTCGTAGATTTCCTCTTCCTGCTGAGTTCGTAGATTCAAGCCTGCAGAGTCTGTAGATTTAAGCTTGCAAAGTCCGTAGATTTCCTCTTCCTGCTGAGTCCGTCGATTCAAACCTGTAGAGTCCGTAGATTTCTGAGAAGCTTGAAAAATGAGGAATTTGAATGCCCGAAACAAATTTTTTAAAAAAAAGAGACAATTTTAGTCTGTAAGACCAAAATGGTTCAAATGTTATCCCAAAAATGAGTGATATTTTTAAGGGACAACAAATAAATTATAAAATTAACCAACAAATAAAATATTTAATACCTTTTAAATATTAATTTTTTATTAATAAATAATATTTTTTTATTATATACATAAGATTTAAATTCATTACATACATAAAATTTAAATTGTGCCCAAACCAATTACCTCTTACACTAATTAAGCTACCTTCCACTTTAAACAATTTTTGTGAATAACATATTGTGAATTTAAATTTTATTATAAAATTGTAGGAAAGCGCCCGTACTTGTTACAAAATAGGGAATAAAACACGATACAGATACTAACAAATTTAGTCCCTTACGATCACTTAAAAAAATGGCGAAGGAGATTTTATCCATTACAATTTTTAGATAGACGGAGACCTAAGATTACAAGTGCAAGTGTATCTCTATATATGAATTAAATAATTTTAGAAATTTTGCAAGCATTTAATTAAAAAATAAAATAAAATTAAATTTTCATTATAAAATACGATAATTGATAACTATTCTGATTGTTTATAATTATATGATGACTTTTTCAAGAGATTTTTCTTTCATCCTATATAAAAATCAAAAGAACTGTAAAAATTCTTTGCTTTTATTTATTCTTTTATATACTATCTATTGTTTATAATTATATGATGACTTTTTCAATAGATTTTTCCTTCATCCTATATAAAAATCAAAAGAACTGTAAAAATACTTTGCTTTCATTTATTCTTTTATATACTACTGATTGTTTATAATTATATGATGACTTTTTCAGTAGATTTTTCCTTCATCCTATATAAAAATCAAAAGAACTGTAAAAATACTTTGCTTTTATTTATTCTTTTATATACTACCGTTCTGATAGGAATATAAAACAGTGAAGAGAAAAGCGATTTCCATTGCGGGGATTTGATCCCGTGTTGGCTGGGTAAAAGCCAGGCATCCTAACCGGAGCAGACGAAATTAGGATTTATTTAGACAGTAATAACATATTTTGATATTATATAGCAATCTTATTTTATCGAAAGCGTGCTGATTCAAAGAAATGTTCCCTGCCCCTGTAAAGGGTGGAACCGATTCATGTACACGTTAAAAATTTAACGATAATTTAAAATTAAGGAAATTTGATTTTTAAATAAAGGTAGTTAAGTTCTTTTTTCCCACTAAGAATATTTCAGAGGACAAGGCTTTTTAATAGGAAGCGGCTATCCTCCTTAGAAATTAGTATATTAAACAAATTTTTATTTTTTAATTTTTAATAGGTCATCTAAATTCTATTTAAAATCATTCTATACATTCATTATTGTATTTACAATGAATTAGAAGACTATAAATATATGAAATGATTTGGATAATATTTAGATAAATTATTAAAAATTTAAATTTTATTTGGAATGTTAATTTGTATGATGGATAGCCGCTTCTTTTTAATACGAAGTATATGTATGGATTGAAACATAGTTGGTATTAAGTTTTTAAAGTGTGTTTTAATATATATGTAATTTAATGAAGTGAGAGTTTTAAAGTCCATAATGTTACAAACATACACTTTATCAAAGGTTTAGTATACCTTATTTTGAAGGAATTCTTATGTTTTAAGAAAGTGACAAGTTAGAAATGGTAGATTATATTCATCATTTCTCCTCCAAATTAATAAATACTTAAAAGTGTTTGTATGTTAAGTGAGTCTCTTTTATGACATGATTACACAAAAATATATATTTATAAAATTGTCATTTGTGTACCAATTAATTATAGATATTATGTTGAGAGGACTTAAATATAAATCTCATAAATTATTAAAAATCTAATTAAAAATATATGTGAAAGCCTTTAATTGCTTTACACAAATATATGATTGGGTTGTAAATGGACTAATTTTAAATTGGTAAGAATTTTGAGGCAACATGAATCTATAAGACATTACATGCTCCAAAAACTTTACCAGTGAGAAAAGAAACTAAAAAGTGAGAAGCTCGTAATGACGAATTATATTAAGCATTCCCACTCCTCTTTTCCCTTACAAACAAATACCTTAGTATTTGTATGCTTAATGGGTCCTTTTTTAAAAAAAAATGGCGTTAATATAATGACTACACATAAAAACATTTTAAGATGACTTGGATACATGGATAAAATCCCAAAAATATTTAAAAATGCTCAAAGTAAAAAATGGAGTGCCATAAAGGGAAATAAATTGAATCGAAGGAAGAGTTGACACTTGGTGAATATGAGCAAAATAAGTTGTCTCAAGTATCAAAAGAGGTGGAAAAGGGTTAGAAGCATAAATAATTGAAGCACATGTCTAGGAGATAAGAAGGAAGAAATCAATGGTGCTAGGAGTGAAGAAGGAAAGAAGGTCAATCATACTAATATGTAGGATAGAGTGGAAAACTTTAGGTGCAACAATGATTGGAGAAAGTAAAAGGTGAAGTAGGAGAAGGATGATCAACCGATCTCATAAAATAGTGAGTGTTGGGAGGTATTAGCAAGCCCAAATTGAGGGGAGAATGTGGAAGAATGTATATTTCTAGTCGGAGAAAATGGAGGATATTGGATAAGCTCGTAGAAGGTAATAATCCATAATAAAAAATGGAAATTGGGGAAATAACCCTAACAATCTCCACCAATTTTTTTTGGACTGAAAAGCGCCTATATATTTATAAAACAAGATATGGTACAACACTAATCATACAAAAAAATGGGTGGAGAAGTCACGCCTCACAAGCAAAATCACACTGAGGGTAAAAAAACCCTCGAAATAAGTCAAAAAATTGGTCAAAAAATGACCACACCCACAAAGTATTACATCACATCAATAATTTATAGCAAAGTAGAGAAAGCAAGGTACAAATAACAATAATGAGAATAATTAAAGATCAGCAACAAACATGGACATCAGGGAGGCAGAGTAGATGACAGACCTTGAGGCTTATCACCCTATCCTCCCAAGGCTGAAGGATCCTCATCAACAAGTAAGGGCTCCCAACCAATGTTTTTGTGAGATTCCAAAGTCTCATTTTGATTTATTTCAGGGAGATTAATAGAGCTAGGCATGGTAATTTACCTTGGGGAGGTAGACCCTAGCCTCTCCATCCTGAGATGGGGGAGGAGATCCCCATCCCCTACAATCACCTCCAAATATGGACGAGCCACTCAGGCCACCATGACGAGGAGAAGACCAACAAGGTAGTGAATATCATGGAGAGTGATTCCTACATCTAGTTCTAGACCATTACCGATGTGGCCCACACCTTCATCCTTAGGGGGCAAAGGATGTCATGGGGGTTCAATAGGTTCTCGACTAACTGCACACAGAGTATTTTTCCAGTGATTAAGTAAACACTGGAGGTGGTTAAGCTCTAGATGGACCTTGTTTATTTGGCTTTGTATTTGAAGAGTAACATTAGAGAGAAAAATAATTTTTTTAGAAATAAAAAAATTACATTCTAATTCTTAATGATTAAAGCAATCATAGTTTCTAGCTTTCCATATTTGAAAAAAAATATCAACTCGAAAGATCTACCAAAAGTAATGCTATTTTGTATGCAATAGAGCCAAGTACCCTAAGAGATCCATCTTCCACATGAAAAATTTAGGACGAAAAAGATGGAAAAGGGAATGTATCTAGTGCCACACAAATTGTGCATGCATGCATAAATTGTGCTTAATAGTGTTTGGTTGCTGATAAGCTAGGTAGATGGGATTAGACACACCTAGATGCTTGAGATGGTCTCCCATAGGCATACCCTAGTAGATAAGGCACCCTAAAAAATGAAAATTTTTGGGGTCAATAGAAGCAAACCGCACTGTGCTAAATCAATGGGCCTAGATCCCATGTCTAGAGTGAAGATTCCATCTTATATTGAGCATATCATCTAGAATATGTTATGGATCAAGTAAATGATATCCTAGAGGAGGAGAGTATTAGGTGAATGGGTTGGTCGTAGGCTAACGCCAATCCTTCCACCAAGGAACAAGTGAATTGACTCAAATTTTATGTAAATACTTGTCAAGAATGGAATCTTGAACAAAAGGCTCTACATTTGAGTTTATTAAATGAAATTTAATTTGAAGTTTTTGCCAAGTGAGCCAAACCCTATTCTCTTTGAAAAAAATATCACTAATAACCTTCACACCTTTTTTAAAGAGCTATAACCCTTTAACCCAAGGGACTAAGGAAAAGGGAACATTATGAAAATTTAGGCAAGGCAACCACCAAAGGGACTCATAGTTAATGGAGAAACCATTAATTAACCCTTCACCTACCCAACTAAGGTGAGGCTTAAGCTTCTCCAAATCCTTATATAAACTTTGAATAACAAAGGAGCCCTTAATTTTGATAGGCACTGGGGTAATGAGTAGGGAATGAAGTCCCAAGCCTTGGCAAGCCTTTCTACCGCATGTAAGTCCCTATGAGATGCAATGGAAAAGAAAGATATTCTAGGCTTCATCCCCATAAATGTTAGGATCATAGTGTATAATTGATTACTTTTGTATAAGCAACTAAACACATAATTGAAACTAGAAGTAATAAGTAACTAGAAATCATAAACAATAAATAATAGGAGATACAAGAAACAACCAATCTATATTAAACTCTTCCAGAAGGAAATACAATGAAAAAATATCTCTCTCCTCACACCTCGTAGATGTACAATAATTCTCCCTCAAGAGTTCTCTCTCTCTCTCTCTCTCTCTCTCTCTCTCTCTCTCTCTCTCTCTCTCTCTCTCTCTCTCTCTCTCTCTCTCTCTCTCTCTCTCTCTCAATCAATCAATCAATCAATCAATCAATTACAATCAACTCAATTACTGAATTGTACATGCTATGAGGATCTAACCCTACTATATATAGAATACTACAACACTAGGGTTCATGAGCCATGCATACACCACCCTTATATCCACCTCTTAAATCAAAGGCTCAAATCTGTTATGTTAAAAATAATAATTCTAGAAATGCACAGAAGTTGGTGTCGATCTAAAGATGATCGATGCCAGCCGACCCCTAATCGATGTCGATTGGTTTTGACCGATGCCGATCGACCCCTAATCGATATCGGTTGGTTCTGACTAATGCTAATTATTGTGTAAGACCAGCAACCTCCACATTAGCTCATTAATGAAGCTTTTAGCTCCACAACTCAATAATCTCCCACTTGGAGATAAACTGCTGCACCTGTACCTGTATAGCAACATCCTCTAAACATCTCTAGCTTATTTCTCCCTCTTCAAGTTCAATCTTGAAGAACAAAAAAAGTTGAATGAAGATTCAAATTCTCCTTTGTTACCAGCTTTGTTAACATATCAGTAGGGTTCTTATCCATATGGATCTTTTCCAGCTTCAACTGTCCATCCTCTAATACCTGTCTAATGAAGTGGTACCTAAGCTGTATATGTTTGGTTCTTGAATGAAAGGTTGAATTCTTTGCCAAATGAATTACACTTTGACTATCGATGTATAATTTACAACTCTCTTGCTCCTTTCCCAACTCTTCCATGAACTGAGTCATCCAAATCATTTTCTTGCTAGCCTCTGTGACTTCATGTATTCTGCCTCTATAGTAGACAAGGAAACAACCTTCTGCAACTTTAAAATCTAGCTAACCACCGTTCCACCAACAGTGAACACATATTCTATGGTACTTCTCCTACCATCCAAGTCACCTGACATATTCGAATCTACATACCCATGTAGAGAAGTGTTTGACCCTCCATAACATAAATGCCTACTGCTAGTCCCTCTCAAATATCTGAGAATCCACTGAACTGCTTTCCAGTGTTCCTTTCCTAGATTGGCCATAAACTTGCTGACAACTCCCACTGCTTGGGCAATATCTAGTCTAGTAAATACCATTGCATACATCAAGCTCCCAATTGCTAAAGCATATGGAACTCTACTCATGTACTCAACCTCATCATGTGATTTAGGACACTGTTCTTTGCTCAACTTGAAGTGTCCAACGATAGGTGTGCTTACTGGTTTTGCATCCTGCATATTGAACCTCTCCAACACCTTATTCACATAATCCTCTTGAGACAAAATCAAACTATGGTTTTTCCTATCTCTCTTAATACTCATGCCTAGGATTTTCTTTGTTGCTCTTAAATCCTTCATGGAAAATGTGTGAGCTAATTTTACCTTAAGCTCAAAAATTTCTTGCATGTGTGAACCTGTAATAAGCATATCATCTACATACAGTAACAGGATAATATAACTACCATTATCCAATCTGTTAAAATAAACACAATGGTCAGATTGACATTTACTAAAGCCATGCTCTGTCATAAACCTATCAAACCTCAAATACCATTGTCTTGGAGCTTGCTTAAG
Source organism: Torreya grandis (assembly GCA_037957365.1). Taxonomy (NCBI): domain Eukaryota; kingdom Viridiplantae; phylum Streptophyta; class Pinopsida; order Cupressales; family Taxaceae; genus Torreya; species Torreya grandis. Next base: position 181,453 of record JARHVA010000796.1, read on the forward strand.
ACCATATAAACTTTTCTTCAACCTGCACACAAGTTTCTCCTTACCTTTGACCTCAAAACCTTCTGGCTGATCCATATATATCTCTTCATCCAAATCTCCATGAATAAATGTTCTCTTAACATCAAGCTGCTCAAGATGCAAATCCTCAATAGTAACTAAAGACAATACAGTCTGAATAGAAGTCATCTTTACTACATGAGAAAAAAATTCACCAAAATCAATACCTGGTTTCTATGCAAATCCCTTTACTACCAACTTGGACTTATGTCTCATTTGTCCATTCTCTCCTTCCTTTAACTTGTATACCCATTTGTTTTTCAGTGCTTTATTTTTGACTGGCAACTCAACCAAATTCCACATATGGTTCTCTTCCAAGGAATCAATTTCCTCATTCATGCCATGCTCCCATTATTTCCTAGATTCTACCTGTATTGCCTCATCAAAACTTTTTGGTTCTCCCCCATTAGTGAGTAACAAGTACTATAAAGAAGGGGAATAATGAATTGGAGGTTTACTTACCCTTTCAGACCTCCTTATGGGTGTTTGAGACTCATTTATAGCTTGCTGTCTGCCCAAATTTTCTTCTGACAGTGACCGATCCCGGTCATCTTTGATCGATGCCGGTCTGCACCCGATCGATGTCGATTCCTCCTGATCGATGCCAATTTCCACCTGACCAAAGTCAATTTTCACTTGACTAACTTCGATCTCTGTGTTTTTCTGTGAGTGATGATTTTTACCCATGAGCTCATTTTGGATCATAACCTCTTCCAAATCAAGATTGTCCTGCTCAAAATTATTCAACCTCTTGAGCTGATCACTGTACATCACCTTCTCATTGAAAACTACATCACAACTTCTAACAATTTTGTTAGTTTCTAAATTCCACAATTGGAATCTAAAATCTCCAAAACCATAACCAATGTAAGTGCACCGCATAGATTTAACATCTAGCTTCTTTCTATTTTCTTTATCAATGTGCACAAAAGCTTCAGAACCAAAAACTCTGAGAAATGAAAGATCTACCTTTTTACCCGTCGAAGCCTCTTCTGGTATTCCACCATCTAGTGCAGTAAAAAGTCCTCTATTAATAAGGTAAACCATAGTATCTATAGCTTCTATCCAAAACTATAAGGGCAAACCAACATGCAACCTCATACTCTGTGCACGCTCCATTATTATTCTATTCATCCTTTCAGCAACTCCATTTTGTTGAGGTGTCCTTGGAATCATCTTTTCCCTATGTATTCCACTCATAGAACAGTAACTATTGAATTTATTACTGTAGTACTCACCACCATTATCAGATCTAAGGCACTTCAATCTCAAACCTATTTCATTCTCAACCAAAGCTTTCCATTTCTTAAATGTGTCAAAAACATCAGATTTCCTCTTTATGCAATAAACCCATACCTTTCTTATAGCATCATCAATGAAAGAAACATAATACTGTGATCCTCCAATAGAAGCTACCTGAGCTGGTCCCCACACATCTGTGTGAACAAGCTCCAACTTGTGCTTCTTCTTTGTTGACCCAGCTTTGAGAAACTTCATTTTTTTCTGTTTCCCAAAAATACAATGCTCACAGAAATCTAGATCTATGCTTTTCAAATCTGAAAGCTTACCTTTTGACTTAAGAACATTCATTCCCTTCTCACTCATGTGACCAAGCCTATAGTGCCACAACTTTGCATCTACATCTAAAGTAGATAAAATAGAAGGAGAATAATCAGTAATACAAGTAGATAGATAAAGTGTACCTACTCTCTTACCTTTTGCTAATACAAGTGCACCCTTGGAAACTTTCCAAGATTCAGCTGTGAGAGTTACTGTGCAACCCTCATCACCCAAATTTCCTATAGAAATTAGATTCCTCTTCGGGATGGGTACATGCATGACATCCTTCAACACCCATGTGTTGCCATTCTACAATTTCAGCTGCACTTTTCCTTTGCCAACAATTTTACAAGGCTCATCATCCCCTAAATAAAATTTTTCAAAATCTCCATGGACATAATCATTGAAAAATTCTCTATTTGGGGTTGCATGGAAAGAGGCATTGGAATCTAAAACCCATGATTCTACTTTATTATCCAAAGAAAATATAAGAGCATCCTGTGCAAAAATACATGCAACTTTTGCTTCTTTATTACCTTCATGCTGATTTTCTTTGTTATCCTTCAACCAACAATATTTCTTTGCATGCCCTTTCTTTCCACAATTCTAGCAAGTTATTCTTCCATTTCTAGATTTGATCTACTTCCCATCTTTGACCTTGATTTCCCTTGCTTGCTCTTCTCTCTTTGCCTTCCCCTACTTTCAACACTTAAAGCATTCTCTGATGTTTTCCCTATGCTTTTTCTGCAAATTTCTTCATTCAAGATTACACTAACAACATCATCAACTTTCAAGATATTTGAAGCAGATGCAGTATTACTAACTGCCATTACCAAACTATGCCAACTTTCAAGTAAAGAGCATAAGATTAAGAGAGCCTTAATTTTATCATCAAAAACTATTTTGATTGAATTTAACTGATTTACTATTGTATGGAAATCATTAAGATGACTAGATACAGATCCACCTTCCTACATTTGTAAATTAAATAATTGCTTCATAAGATATACCTTATTCGAAGCTGAGGGTTTTTCATATAAATTTGCCAAAGTATCCATTAACTCTACCATTGTCTTTGCCTGTGATAAGTTAGAAAACACAGAAGCTGCTAGGCTCAACCTTATAGATCCAAGAGTCTTTCTATCAAGAACATTCCATTCTTCATCTTCCATATCTGTGGGCTTCCTTAAAACCCCACCCAATGGTAAATATAGTTCTTTCTGATACAAATAATCTTCAATCTGCATCCTCCATAATTGATAATTTTTGCCATTGAATTTCTCCATTCTTAGTTTACTTTCTTCTACCATTGCTTTGCTCCCACTCAATCAGAAACCCCTGTGAGTGAATTCTATAATCAAAAAACACTAACACGCTCTGATACCAATTGGTAGAATTTTAGTGTACAATTGATTGCTTTTGTATAAGCAACTAAACACAAAATTGAAACCAGAAGTAATAAGTAACTAGAAATCAAAAACAACAAATAATAGGAGATACAAGAAACAACCAATTTGTATTAAACTCTTCCAGAAGGAAATACAATAAAGAAATCTCTCTCTCCTCACACCTCATAGATATAAAATAATTCTCCCTCAAGAGTTCTCTCTCTCTCTCTCTCAATCAATTACAATCAACTCAATTACTGAATTGTACATGCTATGAGGATCTAACCCTACTATATATAGAATACTACAACACTAGGGTTCATGAGCCATGCATTCTCCACCCTTAGATCCACCTCTTAAATCAAAGGCTCAAATATATTCTACTAAAAATAGTAATTCTAGAAACGCATAGAAGTCGATGTCGGTCTGAAGATGACCGATGTCGGCCGACCCCTAACTGATGTCAGTTGGTTCTGACCGATGCCAGTCAACCCCTAACCGATGTCGGTTGGTTCTGACTGATGCCGATTACTGTGTAAGACCAGAAACCTCCACATTAGCTCATTAGTGAATATTTTAGCTCTACAACTCAATAATAAAGACCTATGATAATCCATTTGGCACCAAAAACAAGTCCTTAAATTTTAATATTGAGAAGACATAGTCCACCATCTTCCTTGGGATGACAGTAAATGTTCCAAGTAACTTTATGGAAGCCCTTATGTCCCTCAAAGTTATCCCAAACAAAATCTATTAATTTTTTTTCTAATTTATTGTAGGAAACATTAGAAGGGCCCAAAAGGAGGAATAATAAACATGCATGGCTGCGAAAAAATTAGAGCATATTTGAAATTTTCTAGTAAGAAAAAGAAGCTTAATAATCCAAAATGAGATTTTTTTCCCAACTCTCTACACCATCAGATGGAGAAGCTCAAAAGGCAAAAAGAATGCCAAGAAACTTAAATTGCACTCCTATTAGAATCCACTACCATTGGAAGTCCTCCACCCAAGGAGGTTTGGGCCCCAAGGACTGTTTGTAACATTAGGTCTTCCTCCATTGAATAGAAGAGCCTGAATCTAAATAGAAGATGTGGAGACATTCCATGACATTTATAATAGATTATTCTTCCTCATGAAGTGTGAGAAAATATTCATCCATGAAATGACCATTTAAAATTTATCTACTAGATTGAGGGAGGGAGATACCTTTTCCTTGACCACTGACATCATAGTTAGCTAGGAGGTAGCTAAATACTTCTATTGCAAGCACATATAAAGAAGGGGCTAAAGGACATCCTTGCCAAATATAACAATAAATTTCAAACCAAGAATATTGGGTGCCAGTGATAGTGATACATGTCCTTGCATCTTGAAAAAGCATATTAATAATCTAAACAAATTTGGGGCCAAAACTAAGGGCCTACAACATGGCCAAAATAAATGGCCACTTGATGCGATCATAAGCTTTCTCAAAATCAATATTAACAAACAAAGCATTTTGATTAGAAATTCTAGCCCATTCCATACCTTCCCATACAATAATGACATTATCCAAAATGGACCTATTATGGATGAAGCCTATTTGATCACTCCTAATAATTAAAGGAGAGTGCACTTCACCCTGAGAGCTAGAGCTTTAACAATAATATTATAGGAGATATTGAGTAAAGTAATAGGCCTCTAGTTTGTGATAATTTAAGGATCACCAACCTTGGCAATAAACTTGATGTTACTCTGATTAATAAGGGTTCCCAAATAATTGGTTAGAATAACTTTAGAATACACCTGATGAAGATCATGACCAACAGTGTCCTAAAGGGTTTGATAAAATTTTCATGGGAAACCATCAATTCCTAGATCTTTGTCAACTTCCATCTACTTAACAGACTCATGGAGGTCATTGAGAGATAAGGGCCTATCATGTGAAACACTTTGAGAGTTGGAGACTTTGTAGGGAATAACCTAGAGACATTGAAGGAGAGCCACCTCCCTTTCTAGAGAATAAGTTTATGATAAGAAAACACCATGGTAATGATGAACAAAGGCTTGCATAATGTCAACAAGTTTGGTAAGTCTTATGTTTACTTCCTTGACATATTTGATTCTTTCAGTAGTTCTCCTAGAGTAGATAAGGGAAAAAAAGTCCTTAGAGACCTTGCCACCAATTTTAACTAGTTCATACAAGCTCTCAATTGAGATCTTCTAGCATTATGTGCTTCCTCAATTTGGAGTTTATGTCTCCATTGTGCCACTTGATTTTGAAGGTGGACATTAAAATGTGACTACTCCAACTCTTATGAGGCTTAGACATACTCATAGTTTGTAACATTATGCAGATGATGTCTAAAAATAGTCACTTGTTAGTCATAGATATGAAGAAAGGTGGAAGTGCGAGCAAGAGAATCATACCACCATTGGATCTAGTTAGTATCTCCCTCTGGCTGAGGAACCAAGTTATAAATTTTGAAAATATACCCCACCATTCTTTCATGCTTTAGGTGGGAAGTATCAAGATAAAATTACGTGGAGGCCGGCCTTAACTTGAGGATAAGTTCATTCAAAGGTAAATCAAATAGGGTGATGATCTAAGAGAAAAGTATTAGGAATGATTGAGACTAATCTATCCTAGATTGGAAAAAAATAAAAAAGATCTTGCTCATCTAACAGAGATCTATCAAGGTACTAAAGCACTCTATTTTCTCCCCATCAAAATTTGGACCAAGTGAACCAGGGGGAGTCTGAATTATTCCTTTGGCGATGGTTAGGATCAAACACCCCTAAATTGTTGCACATATAAATCCATGCTTCATGCTCACATCACACCACTATATTGGAAGGCATCCTTCTTTATCCTCTGCTAATTTCACCATGTTGAAATCACCATAGAGGATCCAATGAGCATTTGGGAGAGATTCGATCAACCACCTCCACAAGGTGGCCCGATCCACATCATCATTAGAGGCATATAAATTGACCAACCCAATGATGTAGTTATTAAAGTCAAAAAGGGTCCACACCACTTGGTGGGTGGGGTCTGAACCCCATGAAATGATATTCTGAGCAAGCTCTAGAGCCAAAAAGTGATGGCCTTACCATGCCCAACATTATTCCCAGTAGACCCAAGCTAGATGATTTGTGTTGCATTCTAAAATAATAACCCATAAATCTTAACATCTTGAAAACAAAGAATTTTCATGTTACAAAAAAATTGGCAACTGTTCTTGACCACATACTTACACGGTAGATCAATAAAACCTTAAACATTCCAAGAGTAGACAATCATTGGGCAGGATCAAGGTGCATATCATTTCCCTCTATGCAACCTTATATCATAAAAAACTTATTATACATGTGTTTGTTATGCATGAAATCAATAATTATAAATGGTTGTCACTTGTGTGTCATATATTCTTCCTCATAAAGAGATGGAGAGGGGCTATGGGAGTGTTGATATACTATTTTATAGTCTAAGGTGACCATGCTCCTTTCTTCCTTTGGGGAACACACCCTAGGAGAAGATTATGACCATGGTGCTAAGGGTGGCATCTTAACTAGTGAGGCCATTGATTGTGGCATACACACAAGAGGAGGAAAAGTTTTGGTTGGAAAGGTAGATTTACCAACAAAAGTCGAAGAAAAATTATTTCTAGGAGGTTAGACTAAAGAATTTTGTGGCCTACTACCACCTTTAAAGGAGTTATTATTTTTCTTTTTGGTGACTTTAGTCCAACCATCATTATTGCCATTACAAGATTTGGATTGAAATACACCTTTTTCCTAATGAGTAGGGGGTATGTGCACCATTAGAGGGCACTCCTGGATCATGTATTTTGAGGACTAGCATCAAAATCAAGTATTCAGGAGATTGATATATAAGACACACTGAGAAAAGTGGTTAGAGCTAATTTTTATTTCAATAAAATATTTCAAATCAAAAGACATATCCACTTCCACATAAACCCTCTTATGAGGATGAGCCATAAATAATTTAGTCTACTCATGGCATATGAAATTCCCTATGAAATTTATAAGCCGGTTTATAAAACCCCATAGGGGAGAGGCAAGCCAAGAAATTCAACCCATATGGGGATTTTAATTTTTGCTTGTTCTGAGACTTGAAAGTCTTGAGACCAGTGAGAAAACACAACCAAAGTGTTATGAATGAACCAAGGCCCATGATTAACAATAGCTTTGTAGTGATCTGGGTTAGAAAATTGAAACAAAAAAGGCTCTTTGTAAGATTTTGGACTCCTTCGAGTTTCACACCATGGCCTTGCTAATGGTTGTGAAGCCATTGCTTCAAAAGGCTCTCAAGGGGGACTCAACCAATAAAATAAGCAATCAAAGTAAATTTTTAAAATAAATGATAGGCTTTGTCAAATTTAGGCAAATCCAAAACAACATTAGGTAATAGAGAGTCATAATCATTTGCATTACCTAGTGGAAGAGCTTTGAGACAAATTTCCTCACCTACTTTAGGGTTATGGTTATGATCACTTGCTCCAACTTTATCTACATACATGGATGAAATGATGGAGGTGGTGATAATTAAATAAAGGGTACCCCCTTACATCATATAGGGTAAATCACTAATCAAAATCAATAATTAATGCAAATAAATAAATATCCTACCTAGATCCATGGTGATTGGTAGTGTGGCAGAGACTTAAAAGCTCATCAATGTAGATTTATCAACCTAGGGTTTCCATTCACAGAGCTCTCATCCTTTCAAATTTTAACTTGAACAAAATTTTGAATACTAAGATATTATATAATGATTTACGCAGAGTATGGAAATAATTATTACATAGAGATTTAATCTCCAAATTTACTATGGTTTGTCTATAAAGGGAAGAGATAGGAAAATATATTGGGAAAATTTTGAAAGATTTCCATAGGCCAAACATCATGTTATTATCCAAAGGCTTTTTTAACTAAATTTTCAATCGACAGGAGACATTGAGTGCATTTTTCATGGTGATCCCTAGTTCTTAGATAATTATGGTATGTTTATGAAACCTTGGATGCTTTTATTTAATCATGCAAAATAATTGATCACAAAGGCTCCGTCATGGGTGATGAACAATTTGGATCAGATTTACACAAAATAAATTACACAATAATCTTTGTTAATAAAATCAATAGTAACTCTTAAAAATATATAGAAAATTAGACTCTTAAAAATATGGAGTATTAGCTTATCAAAATATTTTTATATTTATCTATATCCCACATTATTATCCATCAAACCTATCTACATGGGTTACACAAAAACCTATTAATAATTCTCTCCACACATAAATATTAACTCACACAAATATTCTAACCTACTAATGTGAGTATTAACCGATATTCCTAATAGAGATTGTATAAACGTCCCCCATAATTATGGGAGGAAATAAGTTTAGAGAAGATAATTGAGAGCATAAATGAACTAATAGGCATCGGTCATACTAGTCAAGAAAAGGAAATTCCAACATATGCAAGAATATATGTTAATATAAATTTGGATAAATCCATCTTGTAAGTGGTTAGATTGTGTTATTTGGGGATTTAAAATCAATATCTTGATTACAAGTGCCTCTCTATGTTATAAATGTAGGAGGATTGACCACAAATCTAGTAACTACCCTTTAGTGTGAGATAATAATGAATCTACGTCAATTTAGGCTACACCACAAAAAACATGTTAAAGCAATGGAGATCTAAAGTGACAACCAATGAGCAATAAGATGATTTTAGATAGAAGAGCCATGACAAGTTTTTTTTAATGAATAAGAATAAGAAAACATAAAATAAAGGGGAAAAAAATAATTTAAGAGTGAAAACAATAGACAATTCTTAGACACTAGATTTGAGAGTGATCCTAAATCATATATGCCAAGAAGAATGGAATGTTGATTTAATGAAAGAAGGGTTATAAGTCTTAATCAATAAGGCAATGAAGCTAAGTTTTGAAGATAATGTTGTTATGGCCAAAATGACCCTGCCCTTTTTTTGGAGAGGGGGGGGATCTAAAAATTATTGGCTCAAGGTTTCCCATAGTTTTTTTGTCATCTCTCCCTTGGCCTAAAATTATGTGAATCCTTCAAGCCTTATTTTGATTTATTCTATTGAGTGTTTCATATTTATATAGTGTGTAGATATTCACCATTAAAATCACTTCTGTGGTATATACTTTTGTCCACATTTCCCTTCTATGATTGAAATGATAGGCCTCCTTGTACTTAGATTTTTTTTGCACTAACTATTGCTTTACAAAGCTATAGTATGCAGGCCATCTCAAAGCCCCATCATCACATAGTCTTACCCAACATTACATAATGATTTGACAATAGACCGATGAGATTTTTAGTAGCTATGTGGTCTTTCTTTTAACTTAGTCATTTTTCATAAAATATTATAGATAACTAGATGAATGAAGGAGAACTGCATAGAAGCTATTAGACTTGCCAGTCTCCTGGGGTGTTAGACTTGTTAAAACCCTAGGAGAGCTCAGTGAATGAAGGAGTCACATGTAAGTTATCAGACCTACCAATCTACTAGGGGTGTTAGGCTTGTCAATACCCCAAAAGAGCCCAACAAATGAAGAAGAGCTACATGGAAGCTATTAGACTTGCCAATATCTAAGGGGTGTCAAGCTTGTGAAAACCCTAAGAGAACTTAGAGAATGAAGGATAGTTTCATGGAAGCTTTCAGACATGCCAGTATTTTGAGGATGTCAAGGTTTTTAGAACCTTGAGAGATCTTGATGAATGAAGGAGAACTATGTGAAAGATGTCAAACCTGGTAGTCTCTGAGGTGTGCTAGGCTTGTCAAAACCCCAAGAGAGACTGACCAGGGAAATAATTCCATGTCAAACTTCCATAAAAAATAATGAAAATTTCCTAAGAATGCCCTAATTTACCTAGAGAAGAAGTTTGTTTAAAACTAGTTACCAATCATGAAGTTATATACATCTCATAAAAGTTCAAGTTGATGACTCTAAATGACATACCTACAACACTTAGTTAACACAAATCATAAACAAAATGACAAACTAGAAAGTGATGTGTGACCCAATTTGGAGATACCAAGAAGGGACAGAGCCCAAGTAGGCATATGCCTACCAAGCCCCTTATAGTCATATAAAATGTCAAAATTGGTAGCTTGAGTGTGGCTTATGACACCCAACCCTTAAGTCCCTCTTTCATGCTTTCATGACCATCCTAAACACCTTTTCACTCATTCCCAATCATCTAGAAAGTTTTAAGACCTGATTTTAGCTTAGCTAGGATATATTTACTATGATAATTCTATCCCCCTAGGTCTCATACCTTTAGGACAATAGTGCCCAACTTGGACTATAGCATTGAACCCTAGGGTGTTCCTTTTTAGTGCTCTTGTCTAATTGCATTTTTACTTCCAATGATCAAATCCTTTTGGTTCCTATCCTTCTTCTTATTGGCCTAATGTGAATACATTTGACCCATGACCAATATATCTCTATAAAATCCCATTCAAAGTTAATTTAGAAGTGGTTGAAAATTATTACAAAGTAAGCAAGAATACAAGTAAAACCACTAAGACAATTTTCCCTATTCTCTGCATACAACTAGCCAATATAACTACAAGCTTATTAAAATCCTCACACTAATACATAACCACATCAACCACACCCATTTTAGAATTTTACATCTTCATATACACTATTTCACAAAGCACATCAAGTGAGAGAACTACATATGGCTTGATCCCTCTTTGGAGTATTAATGTATAAGTAGGGTGCCCACACAAGGGGTGTGGATATATATTCAATGCATCTTACAGACACTAACCTCCCCTTATTTCTCAATATTGATCAAAGCATAATGGATTCTAGGGTTTGAAGACAAAATTAGATTTACAGGGAGTTTCATAGACATCTAGCATCCAAAATTTCATAGGTAGGCTCATAAAGGGACAACGAACAAAACCTAGAAAACTCAGGTCTTAGAGAAAATAATAGTAGAAGAGGACTTTAGTACTGGACCCTAGGGTGTCCTATTTTAGTTTTCCTATCCTTTCATAAAATGAAAGCTAGATCCTGATTTTTAACACTATCCCAGTTCTGCACAATAAATTTTAGATCTTGTAACAACCATCTCAGTCTATTTCCAGCTAAGTCTTATTTTCTTCACATTTATTGCTATTTATAGAAAAGTTAAAAATATAGTTAAATTATACAAATCAGTAGCTAAATTATTGCATTATTATTTATCAATTTTATTATTCTAGACCCTTAGCTAAATTAGGAATAATACTCTAATATTCCCAAAATTATTAAATCATTTGGTGAACCCAACATACTTCGTTTGCACATAAAAAACCCTAGAAACCTTAGGGTAAATTCCTTGCTAATGTTTACAATAATTTTTTTATTTTTTACTTGCATATTTAAATCATAAATTCATTTTAATTTTTTAAATTCCATAGTAATTTAAAATATATATTTTCTTATAAAACCTAGTTGCACATACTAGGTCCCTTTAAATCAAGATTTTTTCAATATTTTTTTGAATTTTTACCTGCATATTTAAATAAAAAATTCAATTGAATTTTTAAAATTCCTTATTAATTTTAAAAATATATCATTTTTCAAATCCCTAGTTACATATACTAGGTCCCCTTGATTTTGAGGTATCACCTTACATGTTTGTGAGCTTCGTATCCTTTTTATGCACTTTCCAGTTTGTTATTTTTAGGACTTTACATTTCCTATATTCAATGCTTTCCTTCCATATCACCTTGATTATTACAAATTATTACAATAAATTCATTCAAATTTTAATTTGTTTTCTTACTTTAACAATGGCCCAATGCACCAATTTTGATGAAATTGATAAAAGGGAACTTCAAGAAATCTTAACTATGCATTCTAATATGCAAGATGACATCCTTAAAATACTACAAGAACAACAACAAAGTAAATAATGATCAATCTTCTCAAACCATAGAGCAACTAGTTGCAAATGACACTAAGGGGGAAACTGTAATATCCCCTTCAAACAGGGATATATGAAAGACACAAAACTCTGATACCAAAGACAAAAGCTCTGATACCACTATAATATCCCCTTCAAACAGGGAATATAAAAACACATGAAGCTCGAATCACAGATAAAAACTGCAGAATAGATTCAAGTATGCATAAACAAATCACAGATCTTATCATTCATTCAGATGATTACAAAAGATGTCCTTCTAAACTATTACAATTACAGTCTTCTCTTATGCATATAAAATATGATATACAATCTTGAAAACCCTAGCTTTGCTAATCTGGCAATGAAATCTGAGTTCTGGAAGGTCTCGGCTTCTCTGTGTCGACACACAGACGCCGTCATTGGTCGATATCTCACCGACGTCGGTCACTGTAGGTCAGCTTTTTGCCGACGTCGGTCTTCAGTCGACCGATGTCGATCGCTAGAATCTCTCTGTCTACCGAGGTCAGTGCCTGAGCAAATCTTTATGGCCCTGTACGGACTTAGTACAACCACCAATCTGTCTGTTTTCAACCCCTGATAGCTGAACAACCTAATCTCAAGAATATACGATTCTGACACAGAAGATCTATATCTGTATAACTTATTGTATCAAAAACTAAATTAAGAAATACCTGTAATACTGTGATAACTTCTGAGTGAAGTTATCTCTCAACCTTGGAACCTCTGTGATAACTTCTGGATGAAGTTATCTCTCAATCCTGAAACCTCTGTGATAACTTCTGGATGAAGTTATCTCTCAATCTTGGCAATAGATCGGCTAATCTCTCACAACCTCTGAATCGCACACAATGAAGAGTTGACGTTCTTCAATGCTAATGGAAATCTGTGATAACTCCTGTATGAAGCTATCTCTCAATTTGGCAATAAATCAGCTGATATCTCACAGCCTCTAAATCACACACAATGAAGAGTTGACGTTCTCCACTGCAATGGAATCCTGGAACCCTTGGCTCAGTCTTCACAGAAGAAATTCTTCAATTTTCAATAATCAATTCATACATACAAACTCTCTCCCATGAGAAACTCTTATACCCTTCCAAAGGTGTGCTTGCTAAAATTAGATTTCCTCAAATTAGAACTTGGGGTTCTAAAATTAGAATTCCTCAAAGTAGAACTTGGGCTTCTAAAATTAGAATTCCTCAAGTTAGAACTTGGGTCTTAAAATTAGACCAATTAATTAATAATTAATAATTAATTAATATCTAATTTAAAATTAGACCAAATAATTAATTAATTAATAATTAATTAATATCTAATTTAAAATTAGACCAAATAATTAATATTTGATTAAATCAATCAAATATTAATATCTCCCTCAATACATGTCGGATCCTCGAACCATCTGAAGCTGGTGAATCAGGGAGTGATTCTGCACATGACCATATCAAAACAAGGGTGATCCACTGTATGTCAAATATCCCTAAATAATAGGAGCTTAGGCCCAATGTGTCTGAAATAACCTGAATGAGAGCCAACTATAGGAATTCTGTAAATCAAAGCCAAGCCAATCTCCATTATGACCCTCTATCCATCCAATCAGCCTACGAAGGTCGCATAATAGGCTAATCATCAAGCCTGTCAATGTCCACGAAAAAGGGGACATGACAATCCGCCCCTCCAAAAATTGCTTGTCCCCAAGCAATCTCGAAACAATGAACCACTCGATCCACCTGGATCCCAAATGTAGTTATGTTTTGCACTACTGTGAATCAATGCAAGTACCTGCAACATCAACAGAAGTAGAACAAAGAGGAACCCATAATCAAATTGGTGAATGCAACTCAACCAAACTCTAAGAGCACAACTGCCATAGTCAAGAACACATGAGAACCAAACTCTCGAAGCATCATAACCCAAGTAGAATGGACAACTCAAACTGCCAATTCCATCTGCAAGAGATGGTGCCAATCCATCCCATAATGGATGGTAAAAAATTGGAGCCGATCTACACCTGTGTGAAATCAAATCTTCTCTCTCTGGGTCAAAAGAAGAATAATGAGCATACCCCACCTCAAAATCCTTGTGAGGTAGCATAGTAGATAGGATCCCTATAATCTCCCCACCCAATCTGCTAATAGCACCAGTACCTTGGATGAGAACACCTTCTGTTACCCTATGCGAATCCAGATGAACACCTACACTATCCAGCAAATATTCCATGAATGACTCCGTGCAGTAAAAATTATATGTGGAATCATCAACGTACTCCCCCACACACCATAATTGATCTCTCTATAAAGGTGGCACAATCAACTGGACCACACTGTCATCTGTGTGAGAAGAATCAATCTGGAGAGGTATCCCAAATTCATCAGAACCAGGTACTCCCAAATCTTGAACCGGTGTGTCAGCCTCAACAACATGTTCCTCAGCTACAACTATAGGAATGTACTCACCAACAACACTCAATGTACTAACCTCTGAGTCTAGGGCTGGTGAAGACCGTAAATGCTCTAACTCCATGGTCATCTCAGCCAAATGAAATTATGACTCCTCATAAGCTAACTGCGTAGTCTCAAGAATCTCAGAAGTCACCTCTAGCTGCTGAGTAAGCTCACTCACCTTATCTTCCTCGACCAACAATGCATCATATGCTGTGCTGCCCCACTCCATAAGATAATCTCTGTCAGCTACCAACTGCATATAATCCTGTCTCAGAATCTGGATAGCCTCCCATAAAGAGTGGATCTCTATCAAGGATAAATAACTACCTCCCTGATTGATGCTAGTAGGAGAACCCCATCCATAAACTGCTAACAACTGATGAGCATCATCAAAATGCTTGCAAGCAGTAGCAATGTCTCGCTCACTAACTCTCAGCTGACTAGACACATGGTGGCACTGGCTAGATTGTCTCCTACAATCCTCCTCTGATGCATGGTCCAAAAGAGTAGACTCAAAATCACTGATCTCTAGAGTACTACCATCCATACTTTGTGAATCAACTCCACAGCTCATATCAACATACGGAGTATCAACAATTGTAGCATCACTGTCTAACTCCTCCATATCGAAAGAAACTGCCGGTGAAACTAAGTCCTCAAAACTATCCACTGCATTCTCCTGGATGTCATCTGCAATAATCGGATCCTGGGACTCTACTAAAATCTCTACCATATCTGAGAGATCATCAACACTCAGTGTATTAACATCTGAGTACACCTCTACACTCTGAGTGCAAGCATCGGACTCATCTTCATCCAACTCTGAAGAAGCTACTGCTGAAACTATCTTATCATCACAATCTCTAGCTCCCACGTCCTCTGCAACTAACTGAGAGACTAAATCCCCATGACTAAGCTCATCCACATGTCTAACAACTGGTGTAGCGCTGCCCTCAACCACTGTTGAGACCTCTTGTTTCTCCTTCGTTCTGTTTTGTGATGTGGACCTTTTACGAATGGATGCCATATACCGTAATAATTTGTCTTCAAATGTAGGATCTGAAAGAGTTTCATTCATCCTCCTCTGGGTTTCAACCAACTGGTTCAAACTTTGTTTCAGCTTCTTCATATCATTGTCCCACTGAGTCTGAGTATATGAAGTCATCATGATACTTTCCTGATTCAATCTACCCAAACTACCCAACAGGATGGCAAGACATTAGCTCTGATACCACTGTAATATCCCCTTCAAACAGGGATATATGAAAGACACAAAACTCTGATACCAAAGAAAAAAGCTCTGATACCACTGTAATATCCCCTTCAAACAGGGAATATAAAAACACATGAAGCTCAAATCACAGATACAAACTGCAGAATAGATTCAAGTATGCATAAACAAATCACAGATCTTATCATTCATTCAGATGATTACAAAAGATGTCCTTCTAAACTATTACAATTACAGTCTTCTCTTATGCATATAAAATATGATATACAATCTTGAAAACCCTAGCTTTGCTAATCTGGCAATGAAATCTGAGTTCTGGAAGGTCTCGGCTTCTCTGTGTCGACACACAGATGCCGTCGTCGGTCGATATCTCACCGACGTCGGTCACTGTAGGTCGGCTTTTTGCTGACGTCGGTCTTCAGTCAACCAATGTCGGTCACTAGAATCTCTCTGTCTGCCGAGGTCGGTGCCTGAGCGAATCTGTACGGCCTTGTACGGACTTAGTACGGCTGCCAACCTGTCTGTTTTCAACCCCTGATAGCTGAACAACCTAATCTCAAGAATATATGATTCTGACACAGAAGATCTATATATGTATAACTTATTGTATCAAAAACTAAATTAAGAAATACCTGTAATACTGTGATAACTTCTGAGTGAAGTTATCTCTCAACCCTGGAACCTCTGTGATAACTTCTGGATGAAGTTATCTCTCAATCTTGAAACCTCTGTGATAACTCCTGGATGAAGTTATCTCTCAATCTTGGCAATAGATCGGCTGATCTCTCACAACCTCTGCATCACACACAATGAAGAGTTGACGTTCTTCAATGCTAATGGAAATCTGTGATAACTCCTGTATGAAGCTATCTCTCAATTTGGCAATAAATCAGCTGATATCTCACAGCCTCTAAATCACACACAATGAAGAGTTGACGTTCTCCACTGGAATGGAATCCTGGAACCCTTGGCTCAGTCTTCACAGAAGAAATTCTTCAATTTTCAATAATCAATTCATACATACAAACTCTCTCCCATGAGAAACTCTTATACCCTTCCAAAGGTGTGCTTGCTAAAATTAGATTTCCTCAAATTAGAACTTGGGGTTTTAAAATTAGAATTCCTCAAATTAGAACTTGGGCTTCTAAAATTAGAATTCCTCAAGTTAGAACTTGGGTCTTAAAATTAGACCAATTAATTAATAATTAATAATTAATTAATATCTAATTTAAAATTAGACCAAATAATTAATTAATTAATAATTAATTAATATCTAATTTAAAATTAGACCAAATAATTAATATTTGATTAAATCAATCAAATATTAATATCTCCCTCAATACATGTCAGATCCTTGAACCGTCTGAAGCTGGTGAATCAGGGAGTGATTCTGCACATGACCATATCAAAACAAGGGTGTTCCACTGTATGTCAAATATCCCTAAATAATAGGAGCTCAGGCCCAATGTGTCTGAAATAACCTGAATGAGAGCCAACTATAGGAATTCTGTAAATCAAAGCCAAGCCAATCTCCATCATGACCCTCTATCCATCCAATCAGCCTACGAAGGTCGCATAATAGGCTAATCATCAAGCCTGTCAATGTCCACAAAAAAGGGGACATGACAGAAACTATGTCCTAACAACCCCTATAACATCCCAACCTTCCTTTGAGGCACCACCAATTATAGCTAGTACATCTTTGTCTCTTGATGTGGTAGCCCTTGTGTAAGAGATAAAATCTCTTCAATCCAAGGTGCTTCATATTGAGCAAGGTGCCTCTAGACCTACAAAAGCCTTATATTATTTTGCTCTATTGCATACACCATTGGCATGTCATATTTATTCTACACCCTTGCCATAAGGTTTTGTTCAACCTAAGCTCACTTTATATGATGGCAAGGGTGATCCAGAGACATATTTGAGAGCTTTTCACATAGCATGCTTGGACTAATGTGCCAAATGACTGGCTACTTACCAAGATATTTCCACAAAGTATAAAGGATTATGCTTTACAATGGTTCTATAGTCTACTGAAGTAGTCAGTCAATGCATTCAATCTTTTAGCTGACATGTTCCTAGCTCATTTCAACATTAACATTGGTTATAAGGTTTCATGTGCCCAAGTTGCACAACAAAAATAAAGGTCAAAAGAGCATTTCACATATTATGTTCTTTGATATAAGACCATTTTGGATAAGATGACTAGCCCCATGACCAATCAAGAGTTACAAGATCTATTCAAATAAAGTCTTCTACTAGATTTACATGAATCAATAATGTTTAAAAGGTTCTCTTCACTGAGTTATGTCATACACTAAAGGAAAGGAAAGTCAATTTTTTTTCAATGGGCAAACTCAAGTACACAAGTATATCAAAAACAACAAACAAGAGTAACAACAAAGTCCCATACGAAGTCAAGGTCAATGATTAAAAAAATTAGAATCAACCTACAATTAATGTGGCTTCAAAACCCCCTTAACAAGTGGTTTTATCAGCACCTTCTTGGTGAAATTTTATCAATCTACCAGTATATCCAACTAGAGTTTTATAGCAACTATTGGAATGTAAAATCATATATCTCCCTCTTATTTAGGAAGTTGATAAAGACAAAGCCTCTTCTATAGGGATATGATCCAAATGCATTTTTTGACTTTCATAAGGCACCAAGACACACAATAAATAGATGCATTAGTTTGAAACACAAGATACATGACTTGATAGATGATAATCTTATTGATCTTGGTACTCCAGTTAAGCCTCCATAGGCAAAACAAACACAAGACTAATCTTTAAAAAATTTCTTAGATATTTTTCCACAATATTCTAAATAGGAAATAGGGGACACATCAGGGGTTCACCATGCATATCATGCATATCTATCACTAGATACATATAGGGCACCTTTAATTGAGTCACATCCTTTGAGTAACATGATTGGTGTGTATAATTCTAGAGTTCCAACTAGACCTTCAATGTCCTTCTTAGAGAAAGAGATCATCCAGGATGATTCAAATTACCATGCACTCTTTATTAGAGCTTACATTCATAATCATCCTATTCATAGTGTTCTAATAGACAATAGATATAGTGTGAACATGTGCACTATGACATTATTGTAGCACTTGGGATATTTAAAGAAGGATATTACCTTGATGAACATAGTTATCAGTGGATTCAAAGGGCACATACAAAGTTTATTGGGTGAGACTATACTTCTTCTATAGGTTTTTCCAACACATATGGCCACACCATTTAATATTGTTCCCAGTGCAAGATCTTTTGATATGTTACTTGGTCGACCATGGATTCAAAAAATTTGAGAAGTACCTTCTAAAATTCATAGATGCATGAAATTCATTCATGCTAATTAGGTTGTTATAGTCGGTGGAGTTCCATATGAGTTACCATTCCCCACTTCAGAGCCATCTACTACTTTGCAGTCACCAGTTTTAGCTTCTCCACCAGTTATAATTCTTCCTTTAGTTTAAATTTAGACATATTCAAGGCCTCCATCTCCATAATAGAGAGTTTATACACTTCTATAAAAGCTTCTTTTAGAGTAACCACAATTTCAAGATTTTAAACAACTTTTAGCCATAATGTTCACACCCAAGGTAGTATCATTGAGGTCTCACACCTCTACTCATAGAGCATATGTTCAGAGAGCTTCTCCTACTACTATATGGGTCCCTAAGATCCCTATAATTATATCCAATTCTCATAGTTATAGGGGGACCCCATAGTTGGTTTCTACTTTAGAGATTTCAGAGCATTTACAACATACACAAATTTTAGAGCCACAATTTTAGCCCTTCCATCATGATTCATGATTGTGCATGATCCCTCTCATTGATATATGACACCATGATAGGGAGTCTCCCATGAGACTCATTAGTTAGTATCATTTCTTCTTAGTATTAATTGTACATAGTATTCTTATGATTGATTTTACATAGATCAAAATATCAAAAATACAAAAACATTCAAATATGTCAAAAATACTAAAAACATTCAAATATGTCAAAAATAGAAAAAACATTCAAATAATTCAAAACATAAAAAATATTTCAATTGCATGCATTATCCATGCTTTACATTTCTACTACCATGCTAGACTTACATTTTGTTGTTCTATGTTATTGTTTATCGATTTATCTTACATTACCATGCTTCATTTGATCTTTTTTGAGTGTGCAGTGACATCTAGTTCCTTGATTGCTTCACTCTACCCATTGAGGGGGCATATTATACAGGACTACACCATCCAAGTTATGCCATTCCTACACCACACACTCTAGTTATCATGATGATGTACATTATTTACTATCTTACATAAATTATTCTATCGACATTTCACTAGTATGTAGCACTTGTGTATTTATTATCATATACCTAGTATTTTACTCCATGTTTTGCATACTTTCACTTCTTGATTTGATTATTTAGATGTGATTGTATTTATAGTATTTACATGTTTTTTTTTCTTGCTTTGTATAGCTAGATGTGATTACATTTCTTAATTCTCATTTTATCTCATATGTGTGGCTTGGAAAATTTTCCAATGTCCTTTGATTCTATTCTTGTGTGTGCCTTAGAACATTTGCCAATGTCCTTTATCTGTACTCTTCTATGTGATTGTGGTTTTCACTCCAACCTTGCTTATTTCCAATTATATGTGTATGTGGCATTTGAACATGCCTTGTATGCTTGCTTTCTAGTTTGAGTGACATGTGCCCATGTCCCTTATTTACTTGGCCCCTTAGCCACTCTTGTATGCTTATTTATTCTTGCCTTGTATGCTTATTACTTGATTGATTTTCAATTTTTTACAATTCCATGATCCACATCATGCATTCTTTTACTTTCTTGGATGCCATGATAGACATCATACTCCATCCCTCCTTGACAACTACTGACTAACAACAAATAACTAATAACTAACCAGACTTTGAGTTCTAATTCACTAAATTTCACATGTTATTACATTGTTATATCTATCTAGGTATACCCATATTGATCTAACAATCACCATTACAAACATTGCTATATCTTGAGATATCTTGATGATTATCATTGCTATATCATGTATTTTGTAGCATAACACACTTGCAGGGTTCTTTCTTTTGAGGGAATTCATTGCAAGGTATTCGTTCTTACCCTCAGAAGAGGGGGAAATAAATAGGGGTTTTATCACAGAGATTAGAGCTCTTAATGGTCAAAAAATTAGTTTTAAAAACATCCAAAACAACAACTAGACTTCAAACCAAGTAGAACAGACCAAACATATAGTGACAATTATAGAACAATCATCAAAATTAGCCCAAGATAAGAGCACCAAGATTAGATTATAGTGTCAGATAGTAGGGTGTCCAGTTTTGACACTCCTATCCAAACAACAACAAAATTAGATTTTATAGAAATAGATAGAAAGGTAATACCAATTATAGTTTTGTCAGTAACAATTCAATTTAAAATCAATAGTTTCAGCACAATTTTTCATAGAGAATCTAGATATAAGGGCATCATGCACAACATGATGGCCCTCACTTCTAAGTTTAGATATGATAGTTGGTATAACTTCTAGATCAAAATCCATGTTTCAAAAACTAGTGATTAGGACAAATATGCAAGGCAAATTTGACTTCTTTTCTTTCTAAGTTCAATATATTATCTAGGTATTCTCAAAAATTACATGCCTTATTACATCTATAGGTGGTTGGCATCATTTTTGAGTGGCTTCCACATAATCCTATTGCTCAATTTTGGAGTGGGTTTCAGACAAGCATAATCTCCACCTTTTTGAGTGGCCAAGAGTGGCCTAGTTTCCAACATACATTCGACTATCCATGCCACATTGTCAGATTATAGAACATTCATGGGATCTAAGAGCCATCTCATACAACACATATTTCATATCCGTATCATTTCATAGCTTCACTTCATGGGGAAATGATGGAGCCAAAGAACTAGCTAGCCTAGGTATCCTTTGTATTATTGAGCCACCTACTTGGAGGGATTGGACACATAGTCCAAACATCAATTAGCACATGCATGATCACATAACTTCACTTAGTGGGTAATGATGGAGCCAAAGGGCTAGCCTTTGCATTTTTAAACAACTCCTAAGGAATTTATTACTCATATCCATTCATAATATTAATCTTTTTACAACATCATTCAGTACATACCCAACATCACTCAACATCACAATAGGTTTTGTATTGGTTTGTGTACCTAGTTAGGTGTATTTATTCCTTTCTCTTCCTCTCTATCTTTTACCCAAATTTTGTACATTCTTATTTTAGATATAACATATCTATTAATAATTAATATACTCTTTATTTTCTCTTATATATTTACACTTCACAATGTGCTCTCTTTACGCACTCCCAACATCACACATCTTCACAAGCTTCACCCTTACAGGTAAGTTCAGGGACACTTTCTATTTTTATTTTATCCTAGTATTTCTCTTTACTACATCACTAGAATAATGGGAGGGGGGGAATGTAGTCTTATAAAATCTCAAAATTAGTATATTGAATGTGGTTTATGACACCCAACCCATAGGTCCCTATTTCACGCTTTCATGACCTTCCTAGACACCTTTTTACTCATTCCCAGTCATCTATAGAGTTTCGAAACCTCATTCTAGATTAACCAAGCTACATTTCCTATGATAATTCCATCCCCCTAGGTCTTGTACCTTTAGGATAATAACACACAACTTGGACTATAGCACCAGACCCTAGGGTGTCCATTTTCAAGGCTCTTGTCTAATTGCATTTTTGCCTCCAATGGTCACTTCCTTCCAGTTCATATATTTCTTCTTGTCAGACTAACATAAATACATTTGACCCATGACTAAAAAATCTCTATAAAATCCCATTAAAAGTTCATTTAGAAGGGGTTGGAAATTATTACAAAGTAAGCAAGAATACAAGAAAAACCACTAAGATAATTTTCCCTATTCTCTGCATATAACTAGCCAATATAACTACAAGCTTATTCAAACCCTCACACTAGTCCCTAGCCACCTCAAGCACACAAAATTTAGTATTTTTCATCTCCATATACAATATTTCATAAAGCACATCAAGTGGGAGAACTACATATGGCTTGATCCCTCTTCAGAGTATTAGTATATAGGCAATGTGCTGACACAAGGGGTGTGGATACACGTTTAGTTCATATTACACACATTAACCCCATTTTTTAAAATATTCATCAGAACATAATGGAGTCTATATTTTTAAGACAAAACTAGCTATACAGGGAGTTTCATAGACATCCAACATCCAAAATTTTATAGGTAGGCTCACATAGGGACAAAAAATAAAACTTAGAAAACTTAGGTCTTGGGGAAATAGAGGTAAAAGAGGACTATAACATTGAACCCTAGGGTTTCCTATTTTTATGCTCTTGTGCTTTCATAAAATGAAACCCATAACCTAATTTGTGACACTATCCTAGTCTTGCATAACAAATTTTAGACCTTGTAACAACTGTCTTAGTCTATTTCCAACTAAGTCTTATTTTCTTTACATTTATTACTATTTATAAAAAGGCTAAAAATATAGTTAAATTATACAAATCATTAACTAAATTATTTAATTATTAATTACTAATTTTATTATTCTAGACCCTTAACTAAATTAGGATTAATACTCTAATATTTCCAAAACTATTAAATCACCCCTACATTAACTAATTTGGGTAACTACACTTTGATTAGACAATTGATAGGCATCCAATCACTGTCATAAAGTTTAAATTTGGATCCCCTCTTAGATTTTTAAATTTAATGTCATATTAGGAAGTGACTGGGTGGATTGTGCCACCAATCCTAAATTTGAATTCGTGATGGTCAAGTTACTCAAGGCCATTAATGTAATAAATATTCATAGAGACCTATAAGTCCTCAAGATAAATAAATTTACTGTTACCACTATTAATTCCCAAGAATCCTAATCTACATTACCTACTCAAACTTTTTGTGCTTCTACTTATCCTAGATCTTAGTGCTAAGAGAATCCTAGCCTACAAAAATGGTCACTTCATCTTCCAACCCTAAAATTAAGCCTGCATACTAAGACACCACATTTTTTCCTAACATAGTGCCATTAGAGCACTATAACAAAGTCTTTAAATTAATTGAAGATGTGTAGAGGCCCACCTCAGATGACAACATGATGAGACCAAGTATATCAATGTCTCATGGAATTGGGTAGGTCAATATTACATAGTGTCATGACCAAGAATAAAGTATTCCCTTGCATAGATCTCTTTGATAACTTGTTTTATAATTCCAAGAACATTATGTGAGATGAAAGAGATCTAGTTTACTTTACCAATTAGGTGAACCTAATCACAAACATCTTAGGGGATGCTTTTAATCATTAATACAAACCCCTAGATTATGCCATCACCTACAATTATAACATGATGGATGTATGAACCAATACCAATGATATATACAAAGTCCTTAAGAACTAGGCCATAGACTAGGAGTGATGGATAAAAAAAGAGGATATTAACTCTTAACCCATCTACCTTTTCCAAAATGGGGTTCATGTGGTGATGCTTATTCTAAATCATTTATTTGGGACCATAGAAACCATGCATGTGAACATCCTATGGGTGGCCTTGATCAACATAATTTTCAAAGGAGAAGAGGTCCTAGACGTAGGAAGAGTGATAAAATTTAACCTTGTCAAGGATATATAAGAAGCTAGGATGGGAGGTAACTTATATATGATGTATTACATCATTATTGTAGTCTAAACCACCCTTTCATTTAGTAGCTCAACATTCCCACCTTGGGTTCCTATGGGCTCTATAATTCATGTGGTGTTCTACAAATTATATGATCATCACTATTAGAACACATCCAAGACATTTAAAGCACTTATACCTTATGGTATATTAATCCATCAATGAAAATCCCATGCCCTAGATTTTATAAGAGATAAAGGTGATGATATTTCCCATTAGGGTTTACTAGTACTACCAAGATCACACCTTCATTTAGGTAGAGGGTATCCACTAGGCCCCTCTTCTCTTGCCTTATATAGTCCTAGATCATTTGGTTGAGTAATGAATTACTCACTAGTTAGTTGAAGGTGTCATGGGGTTCTCAAATAATCATGATAGAAAATGTGCTTTGACTTCCCAATTACCATCCACTATCATGAGTAAAATAATATGCTTTCACTGAGGAAGATGGTGACTAATAAGAATTATTACACTTTGGGAGTGGTTGAGCACACATAGTGGGATCTTCGTAGGGTCAATCAAGCTCATGTGGAAAAAAACATGTCCTAAATAAATATCACTCACCATCATGAGCCCCATGAGGATGATGAGGTTTACCTCAACTTGATTGATGATAATGAAGTACTAGTACAGATTGAGGTGAAGAAGAAGAAGAAGGGAAAGTGGTCCCAAGTAAAGTTGAGCACTAAGGAAATACCACTAGTACCACCTTTGTGACCACTTACACCATAGCCACCTTTGGGACCCACACCAATTTGTCCTAGAGGAGACATCTAGGTGATCGCACCCTACATCATCAAGAGGATCATACAAGGGCTCCCACTTCCTTCACCTATTCAACTTCTACCTCCTACCTCCTCTTCCTCAACTCCTCCATTTTTACATCCACAAGTCATTTAGACCCAAGGGGTACATGTACTCCAATTTAGCATTGATAATAGCCCAAAATCAAGCCCATAACATGATCAACATCAAGCACCACTTGAGCTCCATTACCTTGTTGGTGCCACCTATACACAACCTACAAGGATGCCATCAAGGTTCCCTTTTCCCACTAGGTCTCTCCCAATGGGACCTCACCTAATTCCCATTCTCACTTTCCAACCCCTTCCAAATCACCCCCTTTAGCCCAAGAGATTCCTTGTTCCCCCTCTTTCATCTCTAGGTGCTTCAACTATGTGGCCTCTACCTTTAATTTTTATTACTTGTAAAATTTTAGAGAGTGATCAAACTATGGTGACCCCCAATTTTATACTACCAATATATGCTATGTTCTCTCAATCAAGGCCCACATCAATAACTCTTCTATCATGAATAATTCTTATTGTACCCATCACAATAATCCATGTGGCCACCCTAATGGTGAGTACACATGTGTGCACACTTATAATGATCCTTATATTTATTATCATAGAAACCACTTATTTGGTTCCCTAGTTGACTCCAACAATGATCACCACCCTAGTCCCTTCTACCACTATGACCCAAATTGGCTTGATCTTGGCACCTAAAACTATGAAAAGGGTAAATTTTGCAGTACCTATCAAGTAGGATCCAATTGCTACCTCAGTTGATCCTACTATAGTATTCACTCTAATAGACCTAGGCAAGAGGCCCAAGAATAAATTAAAGGTAATTTATTTACATCTTCCTATCCAAGTTCTAATTGTTCCTTCTCGACCCTCCACTTAGCTTAACCCTCCTATGGTTCTCTAGTCTAGACCCCATGAACCCAAAGATTTAGTTTTATCCAACTAATTTCCTCATTATTATTGAACACACCCCTCCCAAGAGCCATTAGTCCCCATGCCCACCTAACTCATAACCCATGGTGAGCCCAATTATTCCCCTAGGCATCCCCATTTGTTCTCTTTCCTTTCATACCTACCTCTTCCACATCCACTCATTACCTCCATCCTTCCTTCCACTCCATCTCTCCCTCCTCATCTTAGGCCTCCACATTCTACTTTAGTTATTTTCATCCCTCTTGTTCTGTCTTCCAACACCTTTGGGAAATTTATAGGATCAAGCTAGGTCAGACCCATAGATTTGTTAGGAGCATAAAGACCATAATGGTCTACCATGGGGATCTAGATGTTTAGTGGTAGTTTGATAGGGCCTTTAAGATCATGAAGAGGGTGCTCATATAGACCTTCACTTAGGAAGGGAACTTTATGGTCTAGAGAACTGAACATGATCTCTTCTCCCTCACTAAAATTAGGACACTTTATGGAGAAAATAAAGTGGTTGAAGACCTACTATCTATCTTCTGAGCTACCCATGACCTTACTAAAAAAATCATGGAGGACATGAAGGAGTAAGTGTGGGTACTTAGGGCATAGGTGAAAAGTGTTTTTTATGGAATTAAATGGTAGAGTTGAAGAGACCCTCATGAAACTCTTCATAACCCTTGAAGAAGTGGTTATAACACTAACCACAAGAACATATCACCTCTAGTGCACATAGGCATACACAAGAGAGTTACTCACATGGACGATAGATATAAAAGGTTTGTTGTGGTTCTTCACAATGGCATGTTTTGGGAGATCAATCTTATGCCCCATGTGGAACTAAACCTATATCAAACTTATGTCAAGAACATGAGAAACTTGATTGAGGAATGGTTAGCCTTGGTGAAGATATTCATATAATATTTAGAGGAGGGAAAGGAATGGATGTTGACTTAATTTAATTAGGTAAAAATCATGGATTTATTCCATCTAAATGTCACCTTATTAGATAGAAAATAATTTGAGGTCTACTTGACTCAATTTGACTAGGTCATGAAAAAAAAGGTCGTACAAGCCAATAAAGTTGAGGCCAAGATGATTCTAGATATCTCATCACACTCCATGATAGGTATCAGCTAGGTGTTAGAGGTAAAGGTTTCTCTTGAGGCTCCACTCCAAGTTTACCAATGACTACTAGCCCAAGCTAAGGTGATATCTTGGGAGCACCCCATGAATCTATCTAGGATAGATAGAGAGTTTGAATTAGTGGTAGCCATGTTAATAGGAAAGGAGGCACATCCTAAGTAGTTAGGGAGTGGTATCACTCAAACTTCCTCTTTATTCATTTCTAGTGGGCCCTGTGGATTCTATTCCATCTATTTTGGGATATGAGATCTTTTTTGGAAGAATTTTGTTGTAACCATTTCAGGCCATGATGTCCTAGAGTGGAATCTTGTGCTACTTGGATATGTGTTCCATATCTCTTATGTAAGCATCCATTTTATATTTTGGTAGGGTCTACATTTTATATAACAAAAGTTTCATTAAAATTAATGCAAGTTCTTGACCCTTTTTTAATGGTGTTATGTGATATGGATGTTGTCTAGTAATTTTTGTGTTTAATGAATGTATGTAAATACTAAATGATTCGGAACTGTACCCTGCTACATATTATGAATGTAGTAATTATAACATTCTTAGATATTCTAATTATCTATGAACTTTCTCTATTTTCCTAGAAACACTTGTTAATCTGTGTGCTTTATGCTTCAACATAACTTGGAAGGCCCCATGGGTAATTTGCTACATGTATCTCTTATGTGTTTATATTTGGTGGAGAGTTCATAGATTAATCATTCTCATTATTTTCCTAGACTCTTCCCTATGAAGTGTTAAGTTTAATTTCTTTGTGAATCTTGGCACATAGTGGTATAACTGTGACTGGGTACATACTAGTTCTTAAAGCTTTTGCACATTTTTTAAAACTAGGAACTCCTTTTTTGCCTTAATCTGATCCCTCTCTTTTGTGTTTATTTTTGGAATCTAACAAATATTTACATTCATTTAGAATGTGGGAGAAGTGAATCCTAATGGAGTTCTTGGTAAATATGCCAAATTTTTGTTGCCTCTCATTCAAGTTGCTCCCATAACTATTGTTTGCTTAACACAAATAATAGTTGGTGCTAGAAGGAGGGCCCATCTATATTTGTTTCATTTTTATTTTATTTATATTTTGAATTCTACTGAGTGACTCCCCAATTAGTGCTCAAGAATTAAAGTGGTGGAATTAATTGTAGGTTGGAAGCCTCTGTCAAAATGAGTATTGGACTTTCGATGGTAACTCTGCATCTCTCAAAAATTTATTTAAAGTAGGCTATATCATGAATACAAATACAAATAGCCCATAACCTATTTTTCTCTCAAAATAATTATAAAATGGGAGGATGAAAGTCCCTCATTATCCCAAAATTATACTTGAATACTTAATCTCATAAGTATTTCTTGGAGTAGGATTTTGGACCAAATAACAACTGCCACAAATGCCTTAGGATCAGAGCAAATTTTTGAGATTTAACCCCCTATGTAAAGAAACCTTGGGAATAATGTAAATAAATAGACTAACTTATATAATACTGAGGACAAAGGTAATTCAAAGCGAAAACATGCTCAAATATATAAGGACGTATATGCATTGAGGGAGATATATGCACTTGAGGAATTTAGTGAGGATCAAGGAAGCCCTAATTTTAGCATAATTAAGGTAGAAATTATAATTTTGGAATAAATTATTGAAATAATAAAAGTGCAAAGGTGTTTAGTCAATATAGTATCCTCTCCAACATTAAGATCCCAACCGAACATTGGAATACATGGCATAAGAAGAAGGGAGTTAACAAATAAAAAGATTCAAAAAGATACACAAGCTACCTTGGAAATTGGGTAAATAAAATACCTTAGATACTTTTATTTCAAGTAGAAGGGATAAACCCATCCACCAAGAAGCAATGAAACTCCTTAGCTAGAATGTAAGAGGGCTTAACTCCTATAATAGAAATCGCTTAGTAAAGTGACTATTTAAAGAAGTAAAACCATACATTTTATTAAATAAGAAAACTAAAGTGGATCAATAAAAAATTGAAATGATTATGAAAGGGCTATGGAATAACTGTGCTTGGGTATTGGAGGAATCTAGAAGTGGTGCATGGGGGCTAGCTATTCTTTGGAACCCAAAATAATTTAAAGGTAAACTTATCTTCCAATACTCTTGTGAAATAGATATTTTATTTGAATACTTAAAGGGAGATATATATTTTTCCCTCTCTAATGTATACATACCATTAAGATTATAACAAAATAATAATAATGTCAGAAAAAATTAAAAAGATTCAGGAAATCTCAAGAAGGCTTAAAGTGGGTTATTAGAGGGGGCTTCCATGTTATTCATAGTGTAAAAGATAAAAGGGGAAAAAATTAGTCTTAGCACTTCATTCTCTTGAATTTGTGTTAAATGTGCCATTATTGATGTGGAACCTAAATATAAATCCTTCACATGGACTAATATAAGATAAAGAGATTAGGCCATTAGGGAAAATTTGGATAGATTCTTGCTTAACCTAGATTCAAGAATGGAAAATATAAATTTTTATTTGAGATCAACAATTTTCCTAGATTAGATAGTTGGAAAATTGTGAAAAGTGTGAAAAGAGATAAGAAACTGGAAGGTATTCCATTTAAAATGGAATTCATGTGGTTTTAAGATCCTAAATTTTAAAAATATATAAAAAATGGTAGATGACAAAGGAAAAAGTTTTTTCTTGGAAAATAAAAAAAAAATGATATCAAGTAGTGGACTATAAAGAGGTTTGGTAACTTATATATATATATATATATATATATATATATATAAGTTACCAAACCTCTTTATAGTCCACTACTTGATATCATTTTTTTTTTAAATATTTTTTCCAAGAAAAAACTTTTTCCTTTGTCATCCACCATTATATATATATATATATATATATATATATATATATATATATATATATATATACAACCAAACATAGTGCAAAAGGATATAATGGAGACATATGCTAGAAATGAACTTATATAAAAGGAAAATAAGTTAATGATGAATTTATATCATGTTTTGAGGATGAAATAAATTCATATATATATATATATATATATATATATATATATATATATATATATATATATATATATATAAACAACCAAGCATAGTTCAAAAGGATATAATGGAGACATATGCTAGAAATGAACTTATATATAAGGAAAATAAGTTAATGATGAATTTATATCATGTTTTGAGGATGAAATAAACTCATTCAAAATAAAAGCCAAGGGTTAAATGGATAAAAGTTGGGGATAAGAATAATTAATTCTTCCACATGTATATAATTATAAGAATAAAATATCAACATAATTGAGAGGATTTTGCTCCCTTCAGACAATGAAGTGAAAAATAATAAGTTAATTTATGAGGAAAGTGTTGTATTATTCCAAAACCTACTAACAACTGATGCTAGTGAAGATAATGTGGCTTAAGAGGAACTTCTCAATAACATCATGAAATTTATCTTGGAAAAAGACAATAATACCTTGATGTGTCTAATATGAGAAGTGGAAAATTGATAGGATATGTCTTCCTTGGGTTAAAATAGAGCTTTAGGCCTTGATGGTTTATGAGAAATCTTGTTCCAAAAATTATGGCATATTGTTGGTAAGGATGTGTGGGAGGCTATGAAATAATGTAAGAAGATTTTTTTTTTGAAGGAATGGAACTCAACACTCTTATCTTTAATCCTTAAAAAAATATGAATTTGAGTTATGTTATGTATTCAAACTAATAACATTATATAATATATGTAGACACCTAAAATTAGACACTTTGTGTCATATTTTAACTTCTGCTAACATCATCCTAAATCATCTAATCAATTCATATATTTTCACTAATGTTCCTAGTCTATCATTATTGCCTTAATCAATTAATATTTTATTATATTATCACATACTATCCTACCTAATTCACATCACTTCCCATTGTTAATTAACATTTTTAATTATTTTAATATTCTTCTAATGGAAAATTCTATAGCTTTTGGAAATTCCTATTTTCTAAATTCATAAATTCCTAATTTCCTCATCACATAACTTATCAATTAAAAATTCATTAAATATTCCTCTTTCCAAAGGCAATTAAATGGAATTATATAGTGTGTGAACAAGGTTTTTCTTACATTTCCTTCCACACTCAATCCTTTCTTCCACACTCCATCTCCCTCATTTATGAGGATGGAGGATTGATCCTCATCTATTGATTTTCATCTTGATCCAATGGTCCACATTCACCATACAAGTCTATAAATTATAGGTATTTATCTTCATTATAACATGACCAAATAGGGTAGTGAAGCTCTGCAAAATCCTAAGGCCATCATGCATTAAGCATAATCAAATCAATTGTCTATAGTGCAAGCAGAATTATCATCGAAATGACTACATGACATTAATCAAATCATTTTGAAACTACATCAAGGCCAATCCAAACTTGAATTTAAGATATAAGGAGACATCCATGAGGAAGGTATAATCACTTTATTTTATCTTCTATTTATTTTTTGTCACTTCTTAGACCTTGCCCAATTTGAGGATATGTGCCTAGGATGTTAGTTTTGTATTGTTTTGGTTTGAGTTTCATGCTAACAAGAAAATAATATCCTTTATAATCATGTGGTTCAAATATGTCATGATCAATGGGACTAACACCCCACATTCTCCTTTAAAACATCATAAAATCCTTCTAATTGTGAAATTAACTCAAAATTGATCTTAATTTCCTCTTTTTATCTTCTAAATTTACCAATTTTTTGTTCCCAAGTTAGTGACATAAATGATTTAAAAATATACAAAATTGATGCTCATGAATGATGATATTGCCCTGGTAATCAATGGTATCACTTATTTTTTTATTTTTTTCAGGCAAATTGATGGAAATGTGTTTGAAAATGGCACAAACATGTTTAAAATGATGAAAATGCTCTAATAATGGTAAATCAAATTTACTACTTTTTGATTATGCATTTTATTCATTTAAGAAAAATTACATTTTAAATATAAAAATTATATTTTTAATCATGAACTCACATTTCAAAGATCAAAATCACATTTTTAATAGTGGAATTTCATCTTGTAATAGTGAAACGAGATCTTGCAATAGCGAGATCATGTTTTATCAAAATCATGCCTGAAAATAGTGATATCACCCATAGTAAATGTCAAATCACAAATAATTTTAGAAAAATGACTTTTGATTGCTTTCTATTTTTTTCCTAAAATAAACATAACTGCCCTATTTAACATTGAAAATGCCTTACTAATCAATGGAATTACCAATTTCCTATTCTCTGTGTTTTATGTCTATATATTAATGATATTGCATTTAAAAATGATGAAATTACTCTAATAAATGGTGGAATCACTTTGTGACATATTCCTAAGACCTAAAAAATCATCATCATGACATCCTCTTTCTTGTTAAAGAACACAAATCCAAACACAATTCTATTTTTTACAAGTTTTAATTTTTAAAGGAATAGTTTATCTAAAAAAACTCATTTTCCAAACACATTTTATTTTGGTGCATAAAATGAACAAAAATTGAATTTTGTGCTGTAAAATACTTGTATTTTCATCTATTTGAGTGTTTGTTATGTGTTTATGGGTGGATTATCATGTGTATGCTCCCCCTTGCTCACATTTGAGACCATGGGTGATCAAAATCACATAGGTTACTATTGTATTTTATCTAATAAAAATTATAGTATGCTCTCCTCTACATCAACATCCACTACTTATAGTATCTCTAGTCTATCAGATTAAACTACAATTCACTCCAATTCTAATATAATCTAAACTAGCAGTGCCACACATACTCAATGACTAACTACTAAATTTAATTTTTTATCAATCTATTTATGTATTTATACATGAGAAAAAGAGCTAAAATACAACTTTTATTTGTATAAATTGTAAAACATATAGAGTCTACATGATTAGATTAATGGATGGGCTTATTTTAGATCTAACAAATTTAGACAAGCTTCTAGGATGATGTGATCCCATCCAACAGTTATATAGGCATGTTTTGTATCTATTATAATATAAGGAGAATTTTGGAAATTAATACAAGTAAGGAAAGTTTTACTATTGTTTTGTGAGTTTGTGTGAATGTGATTTCTTTTCTAATTTTATGTGTTTCATTGGAGAATGTCCATTATGTTGATAAATTTGTAGTAGGCTAAGTATATGTTGTATGTAGAGATAAGATTAAAAAATTTATTAGTATTTTAAATTTTTTGGTTATAAATCATAATTACAACTTGTTAGTTACATTATATATTCATAATAATCTGGTACTAACAACATTCTTGATTATAATCATTATTTTGTACTACAATTATTACCTTAGACTCTTCATTATGTTTGTCTATTTTTTGTGTTTTCATCTTATCAATGATAAATAATGGTTTGTGACATATTCTAGGCCTAGATTAGTAAGTTATCTTGGAAGGGTTTGATATCTAATAGGACCATATGAACAATTCTTTCCTGACTTACTCTTCCCTCCTTTTTATCTTTTTTGGACTTGTTTACCTTAGCTTAGATCCACTCAACCACCTCAAGTAGAATTTAGATTGAGAGTTAGAAATCTATCTTATTTGAACCATATAAGGTAAATAATGATTTCTCTCACCACTTTTTTGAACCATCTAAGGTAAATAATCATTTCAATCACCACTTTTCCACCACATAGTTATTTATAAAACCTAGACCCATGACCCATGCCTTAGAGTGAATATTTAATTGTTCCTAAATGTTAGGGGCCTTATAATAAGAAACCTTAGTATGAATAAAAACCACATTAACAAGTTTTATCTAGCCCATTTTTATCTAGCACTAGGAGGGCCTAGTTATCCAAATCATGTTAGAATTCACTCGAGTTATGTATATTAAATCTGCTAGTAAGATTAACAAAGTCTAATTCTAATTATGGTTTGTTATTACTATCACCTTTATAGGTTTATCTAAGACCCAAATTAGATAAAGGTGTCCCTAGAAGATTTATCACTCAACCAAATTCTCAAACCCAAGTGAACCAATCTCAACACTTTATTATGGATTAGTTATCTAGTTAAACCATTGTCATAGTTGGTGCAATCCATAATTTACCTAAGAATCTAGAGAAGTACCTTAGTACCTTTATTCATTGTCTCTTTCTACGGGATGAACTACAGAGGAACATATGAAGGCCTTCAAAACTTCTCTAGGATTATTTAATTTAATTTATGAGGATTTTTCATGCAGACTATTCCATTTTATCATATAATATTTTGACTATGATTGGTTCCTTAATATTCTAGAAACATTAGTTATATCTTGTAAACTATGCCATAAAACATTCATTACATAATTCAATAAGGTTACCAACCCTAGTGTGTTATTCCAACATTTTTATAGTGTATAAAGGGAACCCAATGAATAAATTTATAGCTATGTGAATGATGCATACATACCTACTACTGCATTAGCCCTTGAGATGTATAAAAACACCTTAGATTCTATGACTGTAATATTCATACTTGAAATATCAATAGTCTACTAGATGCTTATGTTGAATCCATTAACATTGATCGATAGTTGAATCCTCAATTACAATCCATGTCCATACCCAACATTGATCCAAATTTATTAGCCCTAAATCCTATTCTGAATGCCAATCAGAATGTCATAGCCAATAACTAAAACTAGGTATTCACTCAATTACCCTTAGCATATGTACCAAACTAGAATTTAAGATTTTTAAATAATCATACACATGTGTTTAATCAACAAAATAATAACCAATATTTATTCATAATTACTGATTCTACCACACATAGACAACTCTTGAATCCACCAAAGATGAGTTAGACATTATCCAATGCATGGTGCAAACATATAGCAATAGTTTCTAAGTATGTATAAATGATTACAAAAAATTGTATGTGAAACAATAAAGATTAATTTACGTTCCATACGTATAATAGACCATGAAAAAAACATAAAATAATTTAGATCCATAGCCTAATAAACTACCTAAGATAAAAATTTGTGAGGTAGGCCTACCTAATTGGTGTAGAGTTCACAATACTGCCCAACATGGAAAATTGGATTGCATAGAATTTTGTACTACCTTTGAGATAGTTCAAAAAAATATGGAAATATATGAGATTATTCCAAATCATCCTGATCCATATACATATAGTACCCCTTCTACTTTTGATAATTTAATGGAATTTGACACATATGACTTCTTATTCCCTATTGAGAATGAGAATGAACCATAAGACAACATAGATAAGATTCATTATTCTAATAATTATAAGTAAATAAATACAATTTGAGAAACAATAATCAATAATCTATCATGACTTCCACATCTCTGAACAAAAATGTAGTCACTCCTTCTAATCCAAGTTCTGACAATAATCCACCCCCTCCCAAAGGAAATGATCAATAATAATAGGTCGATCCACACACCAAGAGTGGATATAACATAGTGGAAGACATGAAGAAATTCAAGGAAAACATTACCCTTCATGGTTTGGCTCAAATTATAGAACAAAGACATTTTTTTCTCAAATCTTTAACTAGTAAGCCATTTTCTAACAAATCAAATGCTACACATACAAACATGGTTTTCTATAAAGACAAACTTGAGGTCCCAACTTTCCTGTTGACTATTAGATTTTTTTAGAAAAATGTGCATAACTAATTATTTGATTCAAACACCTCAACCAGTATGATGCCCACCAAAATATGTAATAAATTAGGGTTGACACTAGATAAATTCAAAAGAGTCATATTAAAAATAGATAAATATACACTCACAATCGTCAGGGAAATGTTAAATTTCCACATGTAGCTAGCCTTTGAACCACTTGTTAAAGAATGCATTGACATCCTTGTGGTTAAAAATCTTAAGGCTTATGGTGTACTCCTAAGCCATGACTAGTACAAAACATTAAATGGATATATGGCTACCAAATTTTCACACATGCAATTGCATTGGAAAGGAGTAGCCAATAAGATTAGAGTTGATAGAGAACCAAAAATGAAGCATGTAATCAAAAAATACAATGCAAAAAATAAAAGAATAAATTTGCTTCATCACACATAGGGGTTTACACCTTCATGACTGAACCTAAGAATAATGAATTAGAATTTGAAGCCCCCTCACAACTATGGACCCTATATTTTGATGATGCTCAATCCAAAAAAGTTTACGTGTAGGTATAAATTTGGTTGATAAGTTCCTTTTTGATCTAGCTATATATGTATTTATACATGAGAAAAAGAGATAAAATAAGACTTTATTTATATACATTATAAAACATGTAGAATTTGCATGATTAGATTAAGAAATAGACTTATTTTAGATTTGAAAAAATTAGATAAACTTTAAGGATGAGGTGATCCCATCCAAAATCTATACAAGCATGTTTTGTATCTATTGTAATATGAGGAGAATTTTGAAAATTAATACAAGAAAGGAAACTTTTATGAGTGTTCTATAATTTTGTTTGAATGTGATTTCTCTTCCATCTTTTTATGTTTCATTGGATAATTTCCATTAAGTTGATAAATCCATAATAGGCTAAGTATATGTTGTATGCAAAGATAAGATTGAATGTTTTATTAGTCTTGTCAATTATTTGGTTATAGATCATACTTATAACTTATTAGTGACATTGGATATGCATAAAAATATGGTACTAACAACATTCTTGATTATAATCATTGAATCATGTTGCAATTATTACCTTAGACTCTTCACTATATTTGTGTGTTTTATGTATTTTTAGCTAATTGATGATATATTTTTTTTTGTGACATGTGCTTGGCATAATATAGCACCAGAGTGTTTAGCAAGATCACTAGATAAATAGAATGCACCGATTAAATCAAGAGTAAAAAAATTATGTATAATAGTTGTGATTAAATAAAAAAGGAGAATAATGAAAAACTAAGATCAATACATCCAACACACTCAATTAAAATAACTCATAAAATGAAGATGTACAAATAGGAAAGTGAATGTGTAGTTCCCCCATGAAAAATGGTCAAATATCTAAGAATGGAATTTATTTCACATACCCAAAATAATCAGTCAAAGATTAACTCCCTCTATCTAATAATTATGGTCAATTGTAACTCCCTATGAGTAAGTACACCTAAGAAATCTCACTCCATAAGTATATAGAAACTTCATGTGTAGGAATAATCCACAATAAGTAAATAAGTGAAAAATAATATCCTACGCTAACATATAATAGGTTTGTTTGGAAGTGTTTAATATCCATTAGGACTATTGGAACCCTTATTTTCTACCTTACCCTTCCCTCATTTTTATATTTTTTGGAATTGTTCACTTTAGCTTAGATCCACCCATCCACCTCAATTATAATTTAAATTGACAGTTAGACATCTCTCAAATTCAGACCATTTGAGGTAAATAACCATTCTACTCCTTGCTATCCACCACATGGTTATTTAAAAAATTGAGACTTGAAACTCATGATCTGGAGTGAATCTTTCACTGATCCTAGAATGCCAGTGACCTTCCCATAATAACTTAATGAGCATAATTTAACCACTAATTAAAGTAACGTAGACCAATATATATAAGTAGAACCTTATCAATCAATAAGGTAGCCACTTGGTTTGTGAACTCTATTTCCTTCACTAATTTTCAAATCATGGTGTGTTAATCTTAACAAGATGTCATCACTATATGTATAACACTCTTTCATTTAAAATTCACACCAATTATGATTATGTAGAAATCAACTCATGAATCTTAATTCACACATGCAAAATTTAGAAGTAAATAAATGAATTTTTGTATATAAACCAATAGCTAATCTAACAAATCAAGATATTATTTACAACTCCTTATGAGGTCCCTCAGTTGAATTTGAGATCTAATCCTTCCCTTGGGTAGTAAACACTTTTACTTCAAATCGCTTACTTGCATTACAAATCCTATAGTAATTAAAGATTGCTACAATAAATATTACAAAAGATAACTTGATATAATTTACCTTCTATTCATTCCCTAATTATCTATTACCATTGGCCTATGCCCCACTATCTTAAATATAGGGGCATGCATCTTATTATTTTAACCTAGAAAATACATAAGATAGGAATACAAATATATTTTATGAAAGTAGTTAGTACATCCTAATTATGAGAATTTTGCTAAAAATGATTATGAGAATAAATCAAAATGAAATATGTTTTGCTGTGTGGTTAGGATAACGAAGAGATATGGTCTAGTAAAAAGGAAGCATTATCAACACCTTCAACCACATGTTGTTCATCATCCTAGTTTTTGAGATCCATTCCTTAACTCCCTTAACCACTTAGAAACATCTAAAGATGTCATTACAACTAATACAATATGGAACAAATATCCAATAGATGATACAGGTTAGTCATGACAATGTATAGGTTGCTACGAGCTAGTCACTATAGGTTATATTACTCCATTCACTGTGAAATAGGTTTGCCCAGTTACTATAAGTTGGCACTACCTAGTTTCTATGAGCTGGTACTTAGTCTTATTTGCTCAATATCTTAAAAACATGATATTAGAATTAAATCA
The DNA here is from genome assembly GCA_037957365.1 of Torreya grandis. Taxonomy (NCBI): domain Eukaryota; kingdom Viridiplantae; phylum Streptophyta; class Pinopsida; order Cupressales; family Taxaceae; genus Torreya; species Torreya grandis. The sequence goes on from JARHVA010000796.1 coordinate 220,340, forward strand.
ATACAACAAAGATAGTCCATAATGCATCTTAATTAGAAAATAAATCGTTTTATCCATATAAACATAAACAACATATGCATCATATTCATTAGTGTTATTTATAGGTGGACTACACAAAACATAGATTTTATGTCTAAAAATATGCCAATATGAGCTTTCAAACAAAGGTATTAGGGGCTTAGATTATACCATTTATACATCAAATCACACCCCCCAAATTAATAGGTTGTTAATCCTCGAGAAACTAACAATTTATACATCCCATGGGCATATAAAAACCTAAAGTCAATTTTTTTTGATGATCTAAAACCCTAATTTTCATAAAATCCATGACAATCCTATAACTTCTTCCATATATTATCTTTTACAGTATTATCAACCTTTATTTTTCCTATCTAGTTAAGAATGGGAAACCAAAATAGTGGGGGTTGAAAGGTAATGGCTATCTAGTTCGGTTCCTCCCTCAAAATTTATATATATGTGTGGATTCTTTTGAGGGATACTTTGAAATTAAATATAGAAAATGGCTCCGTCCTTCTCAATTTAGGTGTAGCTCATTCCATCTATATATACAAGCATTAAATGTTTTTTGACCAATCTCAATCAATAATATAAGGTAATAATTTTGGTAACAAATATATTCTTTTAGAAACCATTTAGCTACTTATCTCTTTATCATTAGTGAGACCTGATCTTCCTCTATCAAATTAGGCCTAGTGGCCTCCCCTCTAATCATCAAGGCAATTTTATTTTATTTTTCTAAGTATTTCATAAATTCCTAACCTCTATTTTTCATTCATCAAATATGAATAAAAATAATTTAGAATAACATCACCCAAATATAGGTTTCGGTTCTACTCTACTTCATGAGAAATAACATAGTTATGTATATAAAACTCACACAATTGATTTTGAGCTTTAGGGGTAAAACTACTATACAACTTAAATAATGGTGTGGGATCAATCACCTAGTGGGGAAAATCATAGTATACCCTCATGGATTAAAATTTTAACCTATTTTCCTCAAGACAAACAAAAAAAACTTGATAAGGTGGCCTAAAATCCAAAATTTGCTCAGTCAATTTTCCCATATCCTCCACTTTTTATTTCAGTCTCATGAATTTTGCATTATCTTCTTGAACTTTCTCTTTCAATTCCTTATTTTCTTCCTTTAATTAACTATAATTTCTATACCACTAAATTTGTACATCCTAAATTTTTAATTTCCCTTCAAATACATTTTAATAAAAGTAGTGCTTTATTAGGGTTACTTATTTCATTTTAAAAAAATTCAAAATATTTATCAACAATTCTAGAAGTGGCAGTGTATTCTTATGCTACATGGGATTATACAAGTTATACCATAAATGGTGTTATAGGCTATGTTACAATAACATGCAAGTGTGCGCTCTTTGATTCTACCACCCTTACCTGTGTGTCTAATCCATTTTATTCTAATTATATAACCTGACACCTAGGGAATTCAATTTACCTAAGAGCTTTCTCTAGGGTTTTAATTTATTCTTGGTGTGGAATTTCAAGGTTATCTTAGTATACTTCCTCCTCTATATTATCAAACTACTCAAACATCTCCTAATATTCTTATATTTATTCCCTCGTATCTCCTTATGTTGATTGTGAAGAAGTGGTTTCAAGCTCTAATTATTTAGAACCTAAATATCTAGAGCTTTGTGAAGTAGAATACTTTTATTTGTGATCTAGGAATTTGACACAAGAGAGGATGGTTAGTATGGTGTTAGTTCCAAAATGATAAACAAAATGAAAGAAACACACTAATAACATAACATCGCTAGGCCTAGACACTAGGGAGAGCTTAGTTAACAAAATAAAATGACAAACACAACTAAAAATAAATGAATCAAACACAATAATTCCTTCACCTTCCTTGGATGCTCCAAATGCCTTTATAGTGGTGGCTTGCTCAGCTTGTGCTCATGAAGTCCTTGACAATGGAAGTTTGGTTACCTCTATCTCTCCTTAGCACCTTTAGATTATGGCTTGACTTGGATTGGAATTAATTTGGCATGGTAACACTAGTTTCATGAAACTTTCTGAACCAATCCTGCATTATAACATTGCATTATCAAGTCTTAGAAATGATGTTGTGAGGCCTCTTATTTATAGATTTTTGAGAATTTCTAGAATCAACCTGAAACATCCATCTCAAGATTGAGATGTGTGGTTGAGGTTTAATTCAATTTTTGGAATTAAATTTATAATTATCCTCATCATGACATTGGAAGAAGGGGAAATTAAGAGGCATGGAGGGCATCATGGAAGGCATTGATGAGGCATGGGAGGCATGAATCCTGATATTTGTGGCATTTATGGCCTAGGGATGTCTTCCCAAGAAATGAGGTCACTTGATGATAATATATTCAATATTAATTTTTAAAAACAAGTATTCAAAAAGTTTTCATGGAATTCTTGATTAGGCTCTAATTTGGATTAATTAGCTCTTAAGCATGATTAATCACTTTATGCAAAAATTACTTAAATTTACCAGAATGTCTTGTTATTGGTCCAAAATTTGATTGGATTAGAATTAGAAGGTGATGTCAGATGCGTTGGATCCATATTTCCATTTAGGATGTTACCAAAAACAAACAACAAAGGCACATGTCTTATATAAGAGATCTGATAGGAAAGAGCAATCTAGAGCACCTAGGTGCAAAATTGGCATTTTGAGTCGAAATGATTTGATCAAAGTTAGTTGGCCTATAAATTACATCACCCAATTTAGTGATACCTTGGCCAAAATCAACACTTGAATATGTCAATTTCTCATCATTTAACATGTTTTAGTGTTTTTAGGCCAAATTGTGCATTTTGGGTGGAAATTGGCCAAAAGCTTGATTGGGGGTTATAAGTGGCCAACTTTAGGTGTCTATAGTTTACCCATTTTTGGGAAGGAATTGAAAACTATAGGCAAAGCAATGTATTCTCAAATAATGAAAAGGTCTTATATGCTTATAACTACAATGAAGATAAACTAACTGTATGATGCCCTCTCGAGGGAATGGTTGGCACAAGTAGGTTAGCAAACGGTCCCTCGAAAAGAAAGAAGTGAAATGAGGAGACCAAAGAAAGGAAAGATGATGGGGTGAAAACATAATCATACTAAAAAGTATTTAAAATCATTGAGAATTCAAGTGGGATGGTGCATAATGGTTTGCCCAAATGTGGTTATAAACATTGTACCTCGATAATGGTAACATGGTATGATAACACAAGGATTTGCCCAATAATGGTTATAATCTTTGAGAAGATGGAGCTGCCCCAGTTAGGATAGACAAACAAGAGAATAACATGCCCTTGTATAGGTAGAAAAAGTAAAGTGGTGACAACACAATGATTTACCCAAAGGTAGTTATAATCATTAAGAAATGTAGGTGGGATGATGTGAAATGATTTTCCTATAGGCAGTTATAATCATTAGACCCTGATTATGGAAAACATGATAAACTTGGCCAAGAATGATGATAAATTAACACAAAGGGTAATGATGAATTGGAACAACCTACTAGGAGGGAGATGCATGTCTAAACTAATAAAGGTTGAAATTCTTTCGTGGATAATTACTCTATTTTGGATATGATTAGGAGTAAGTCAGGATGTCAGTGCCAAAGAGATGTTTCCATTGTTGAATAGACTTTTTGAAGCTTAAGTTTGTTGTATCATGTTATAGTAGGCATCATGATATAACATCCTAAGGACTTGGATGAAATATGCATGAGGACTGACTCTTGTAATCCAATAGTCAATAGAAAACAATGCACCAATGATAGAAACCATGATGACAAGGTAAACATATGAATATGGATGGATTCAAGTGTAATTTTGGTCAAGGAATCACCTAATGAACACACATAAACTGAATCAAGGAAATAGTGCTAAAAGAAAACAAACAGATAAATAAATAAATAAAATAAGTAAAAACAAACAAACAAACAATGCAATCGAAACCATACAAACATTGCCCCTAGAAAATAAGTGACAATTGATCAAATGAACAAAATGAGGGAATAGAAGAAAAGGAATATGGTGGCCAAGCTATCTCCATATGCACTAGGCAAGTGGACACTGCCTACATAGTTCCATGGATGTAATATTTAATAAAAAACTTTAGGCCAAATGTAGTTCTCCCAGGGAATGGGAAGAATGTGATAACTGAGGAAAAAAATAGAATGGATGTGAAAAGAAGAAGAGGAAAGGTCTTGAAAAATATCAAGTGCATGAGAGAAAAAGGCCAAAAAGGAGGGGGAAACTAAATGACAAGTGATTTGCTTGTAACTCAATAAGGGTTCCCAGAATCCTTAAGGCAAAGAAGTGGTCAATGTTTTTATTCTTTTCTAAAAAAATTTAAAATGTTTTTGGAAGTGTTTTGGAGTGTCTCAACTCAATCAAGAATGATGAGACACTAAATGGTTAAAGCTCACAAAATGACAAGAGAATTTAAACTAAGGTTGCTCACAAAATGGTGAGAGAGTGGCTTAGGTTGCTTGCAAAATAGTGAGAACATGGCTTAGGTTGCTCACAAAATGGTGAGAGTGTGACTTAGGTTTCTCATAAAATGGTGAGAACATGGCTTATGTTGCTTGCAAAATGGTGAGAGTGTGGCTTAGGGTTACTGAGCTAACCTCAAAAAATATTGAACACTGCCTACATAGTCGCAAAGTAGGACCTCATGTCACTATAGTTCCACCTTTACAATGGAGGAATTTGGCTAGTGCAGTAGTCAATTCAAACATAATAGGCATAATTAGTAAAAAGGAATAGGATGAAATAGGAAGTGGCAAGTTGGTATGTCAAGGATTAATGTTTCCCCTAGTTTTCCCATAGGTAGTTATAACCAGGACATACCAACATAGATCAAAGGTACTAATTTGTCCAAAAGTTGTTATAATTAGTTGCAAGATCGGTGGAAAGAAAGGAATAAAAAATGAAGGATGCAACTACAAAAACTTATGTCATGATTTCCCAAAATATGACCTCTATTTGAAGTACTTGAACCAACTGATGAAATTGATCATATACCTTTATGCTGAAACTATGTAATGAATGACAAAAACCAAGGTCAAATGGGCTAGGATTTAGAACAACTGGGTTGGTAGGTCAGAAATGGAAAGTGGAAATGGTAAAGAGGATGGATAAGGGTAGTATTATATACAAATAAGGATAGTGATAAAATGGACTAACTAAAATGGTCCTTATAAATAATACACCTTAGCACTTAAGCATAGTATCATTTGAGGTGAATAATATTCATCAACTCTAGAAGTTCCTTTCCATCTGATGTAGCAAGCCTGTATTCTCTTGATCCATAATTTATAGTGATGATGAAAGGCCTTATCCAGTTTGGTTTGAATTTCTATTTATTCTTCTTCTCAGCTATGGTATTCTTTTGGTTTTCTTTAAGAACAAGATCACCAAGTTCAAATGTTCTATACTTAAGACGTTGATTATAGTGACCTTTGAGTCAATTATGATATATTTGAATATTATTGAAAATGGATGTGCATTTCTCATCAAGTAGGTCTAGCTCTTATAGGTGAGCTACTCAATAGTCATGACCATCCAGGACATACTTGAAAGAGATGCATAGTGAAGGAAATTTGACCTCAATGGGAAGGATGGATTCAATACCATAAACAAGTGAGTATAGAGTGGCTCCTATGGGGGTACTATGATTGGTATAGTATGCCTAGAGGGTAGAGAATATTTGGAGGTGTCAATCATGATTGGCATCATTAACAATATTTTTGAGAATATTCACAATGGTTTTGTTGGATGCCTCAGCTTGGCCATTACCTTGAGGGTAATATGCTATATAAAAATGTTATGTGATGTTATATTCAGTACAGATCTGGTCTACATCCTTATTTTTTAATGATCCTCCATTATCAGATATAATTTTAGAAGGGATACCATAGTGGCAGATGAGATGGTTGAAGATGAATTTGGAAATTTGATTTCTAGTCACGTAAGTGAGGGGTATAGCTTCAACCCACTTAGTGAAATATTCAATGGTGGTAAGGATATGTTTATGGTTGTCAGATGAAGTGGGATTAATCTTCCCAATGAGGTCAACTCCCCATGTAGAAAATGGACATGGTGTCAACATCAATTTTAGAGTTTTTGTTGCGGCATGAATCAAATTAGCATGTTGTTGACATTTGTAATATTTATTTACATATACAGTGGCATCTACATCCATTGTGGGCCAACAATAACCTGTACACAAATTTTTGAATAGGACTACTCTGCTAGAATGGGCTCCACATACTCCATGAAATTATCTTAAAGCTAATGTAGACTCTGTCAAAGTTAAATAATGAAATAGAGTGCCATCAAAACTATGATGGTAAAAGGTGGATCTAAGTAGGGTATAACAATCAAAATTATAAATGAAGACTTTGGTTTGTTTTTAAGAGAGGTTAGGTGATAAAATTTAGTCATGAAGGTAGTTGTAAAGGTCTGAGTACTAGATAGAATTAGGACCAACAATATCACAAATCATGGCAACGGTTGAAGGTTCATGAGTTGGTGTTGACAAATTCTTGATGAGGAACTGATATTCTCTAGCTTTATCTATTTATCAAATTAGAGAACCAATATTAACCATGGCATCAATAGTTCTATTACTAGTTCTTGGTATGTGCTCAAACTGAATGTTGGCAATTTGTTGTTTGAGAGTGTTGACCATGGATTTATATGGAACCAATTTATCATCTTTGGTCTAAAAATGATTTGTGACCTAATTGATGATTAACTAAGAATTACCATAAACTTGGAGATGAGATATATTCCACTACACTACTTGTCGAAGTCTTGTAACAAGTGCTTCATGCTCAACCATGTTGTTTGTACAAGGAAAGATAATTTTAAATGATTTAGGGATTAGATCCCCCTATGGTGTAATAAATAATATGCCTACCCTCGATCCATGTGAAGTGAATGAACCATCAAAGTATAAATTCTAGGGCTGCTCCTCAAGGGGTGTGTCAATGATGATCATTATGGATTCATCAGGAAATTGGAATGTGAGTGGCTATGTGTCCATGAGAGGTGCTTTAGCAAGTTGATCTGTAAGAATTTATCCCTTAATTACCTTCTAATTGACATAATCTATGTTAAACTCACTAAGAAGCATGATCCATTTAGCCATTCTACCTTGAAAATCTATTTTAGATAGTAGATACTTAAGCAGATCTACTTTTGAAATGATCATGGTTTTATTATTCAACATGTAATGATGTAATTTTTGAGCTGCGAAAATCATGGCTAGACAAGATTTTCAATAGGTGCATAGTTATGTTCATATGTAACCAAGATACGACTTAGGTAGTATACAACATGGTCTTTTCCATTGTCATTATGTTGAGCCAAGGGTGCCCCTAAGTCATGGTCAGTAGTTGATAGGTATAACAAGAATGGTTTTCCTAGCATATGAGGTAATGAAATAGGCAGATTGACAAGATAGTCTTTGAGATGTTGAAAAGTTGTTTGGAAGTGATCATCCTAGTGAAATGTAACTCCTTTATATGAAAGGTGTGTAAATAGATGGCACTTATCTATTAACTAAGAGATGAAGCATCATATTGACTAGATCTTACCCTACAAACTACAGAGTTGCTTTAAATTGGTTGGTGGTAGCATCTTGGTTATAACATGGACTTTAGCCAGATTGACTTCAATACCTCTATGAGACACAATGAAGCCAAGTAATTTACCTGAAGTTAGACCAAACATACATTTATTTAGATTGAGTTTGACTTTGTACTCTTGTAGTCTTTCAAATATCTTATGCAACACTGCTGGATGGTCAGCCCAGGTTTTGGATTTTCCTAATATGTCATTGACATAGTCTTCAATAATATCATATATCATATCATGGAATATGATAGTCATGGTCCTTTGATATGTGGATCTAGCATTCTTAAGGCCAAATGACATCACTTGATAACAAAATGTTCCCCATGGAGTGGTGAACATTGTTTTATGTTGATATTCTAGTGCTATTCTGATCTGGTTGTATCCTAAAAAGCCATCTATGAGTGAAATCATTTCATAACCAGTTATGGAGTTGATGATCATGTTAATATTAGGCAAGGGAAAATCATTTTTAGGACAAGCTTTATTTATGTCTCAAAAATTAGTACAAATTCTGATCCCTTTAGGGTTTTTACTAATAGGTACCACATTAGAGATCCATTTTGAATAATCAATGGATCGGATACATCTTGATTCTAAGAGTTTTTCCAACTCTTTCTTTATCAATATAACAATATAAGGGTGCATCTTATGTAGCTTTTATTTTACCAGTTGGCATTAGGATTAACCACAAGGTGATGTAGAAGTAAGGTTGGGTTTAAACCTAGCATGTTAGAATAGGCCCATGCAAAGATATCTAAAAATTCTCTCAATAGAGTTATAAAGATATCATGTTCTTCTTCAATGAGGGATGCACCTAATTTTATCCATTTTAAGTATGATGAAGTCCTGATGTTTACCTTTATTATATCTTTGACTAGAAGGGTTTGACTATCTTCCAAGATAGTAGGCAATGAATTGAATTGTTGGATTATGTCAAGGTCCTTTGTTAGGACTTGATCTTAAACTTCTCCTAAGCATGATGAATTGGAATCCCCTAATGGGATATTTGTCCATGTGACAAAAATAGTAAAAAAATCTTGAAGAATTTGATCAAATAATTTTTGCTCAAATTTAAACTCGGATCCATAGGAAAGTTCATCATTGGTGGTCTCCTAGTCTAAATTTGAAGAAGAATGAACACTCCCATCTGATAGCACCTAAGACAAGTTTTCACCACTAGACTAGCCTTTATCTTTATTTTTTCCCTAGTTAGAAAGCACCTCAAAGAGGTTTTCACTTTAAGACCTAAATGTTTTACTTATTTTTTTTGGCTAAGGGTGTTCACTCGCCCTCCAAAATAGGTTATAGGATCCAATGTGATTGAGAATCTTGATTTGTGATCTCCTAATGGAACATTGTCTCTAAAGCCTAAGAAAAATTAGAATGCCTCATCATTTTGGAACTCATCAATTAGTATAATGGATTCTTGTTGGTCCCAATCTATCAGTTAGGGATAATATAATGGCAAAGGGTTACAATGAATGGCCAAGGTGAGGGTACAAATGGAATTGTTATCAAATAGGTTAGTTTCAACTAGGTCATCAAAGGTGAGGCTATGATCAGAATCTACTTCATTGTCAACATCCTCATCACTAGTCATTGGTGATAGAGTTTGAATAAGACATGTGGGGTCACCCCTAAGCAATTTAAATCCAAGTCCATAAGGTCTTTCATACTTAGTCATGGAAATTGGCTTGATGGGTCCTTGTTGATTTAGCCTGAGGCCTCTTCCTTCATAATTGTGATGATCCATGATCCTATTGAGAAAAGGATACCTTGCATTTTTCTAACAATCAACTTAGTTGTCATTGTATAACCATGATTCATCTCCTTCAAGAGGGTCAGGTTCTAGGTCAAATGCTAGTACAAATGTGATAGGTCCCTTATTTTTTCCAATGCCTATGTGGGATGACTTTAGGTCACACAAAGGTTTTTGGATTTTGAGGAAGATCAACTATATGGAATGTATCATGGGTCACATATTTTTCCTGTCCATTATCTAAAATGGTGAAATGATTGGAAGCTTTAGGAGGTGGTACGTGGGAAAGAGAATCCAAGGTATTAGGCTCTATGTAATTATTCAATGAAGGATCAATAAGTACAGCCTTTCCTTTATCTTTTTTGGAATTTGGATTCATACCATACTGATAATTATAGCTTTAAATTCAACTTCAAGATGCTTGTAATGTTCATACGGGTGTAAATCTCTTAGAATATTCACTTCCATCTCTAAGTGAGAAAACTTGATACATTGGTGTAGTGTTGATGGGACTACATGAATCTCATGTAACCAAGGCCTAACTAAAATCATATTATATGATAACTCAATATCAAGCACATGGAAAAGTGTATCATGGGTCAAAGGCCCAATGATAATAGGCAAACTAATGGTGCCTTATGATTTTCTTTCCTAATTATCATAGGCTTTGATAGTTATTGGTTCTAGCTGGAGATCTATCATTATGTAGCCAAGAAGCTTGATGAGCATTAGAGACACTATATTGATGTCAGATCCATTGTCTGTAAGGACATGTTTCACTTTATGCCACCTTATATAAACTTCTATGTCTAGTGGATTATTATGGAGTGGGCCAAGGGAAGACATATCACTTTGGTTGAATGTGACTTGTTGGGCTAGAGCTAGGTGTCCAACCAAAGCTTGAAATTTATCAGGGGATATGTCACTAGCAATAGTGGATTGGGTCAAAAACTCATTCAATATGTTATTATGGATTATTGATGTTTATAGCAAATCTAAAATAGAAATTTGTACTGGTATCTTCTACAATTATTCCACAATATCAAACTTCTTATTTTGGTCAGTAGTGAATGGTTTATTTCAAGGCTAAATGGTTGGTTGGATGATAGGCAAAGTGGCAGATGGTTGTGGGCCTAGGATAGTAACATTTGACCTCTAAGTTATGATTGCACAATCAGGATTAAATACTAGACCATTATTGCTAATCGATGTTGGAAATGGTGTGGGACTAGATAGGACAAGTCTTAGTTATTGGTGCACTTGCATGTGGTCAGATGGAAAGATCAAGTTATCGCTATAAGATCCAAAAGGAGAAGTGCTAGTTTTTTGGTTTGCCTTTATGCACTCCAAAGTCAAAGAAGGATTACCCATGTAATTTGGTTGAATATTATTATTTAGCAATGGTATATGTTGATTAATGTTTGGTTTAAGATTAATAGAGATGGTATTAATGCTACCCCCTATAATATGACCTACAAACCTATTGTATTCATGTGCAACTGCATTCTAGGTTTGTTTATTGTTACCGTTCTAACCTTGGATTTGTCCATTTTTTTGTCATTGTGGGTTTTCTATTGATTTTGCTACTGCACTGGCCTTTGTTGTTGTTATTGCTAATTGTTTTGTTGTTGCTGATTTTTATGTCAAGGAAAAGGGTTTTGATAAATCCCAAGAGTTTTATTGGAAGAGGAAGAAACATTACCCAATATTATTTTCCTATTGTCCAACATATTCACAATTAAATACTTGATTTAGACACATCTTCGTAGATTCTGCCCATTGACTTGATGATAGTCACAAAATTTATTTTCATAGTACCAATTACGATAAGGAATACCTTACAAATAATGCTTTGGTATAGACAAACTAATCAGATTAGTGGTAGAGAGTTTGAAGAATACAAATTTAATAGGTTCTCCTAAGTCACTAAAGACATGATGTACATACATGGTTATCTTAGGAGGATGGGTTTGCAATGGTAAAGGCTATTGTATTTGTTATGCAGGTTTTGGTTATTGTGCTTATGACATTACTTGGAGAGGTTTGGACATGATGATATTTAGTTACTCCATTTCCCACAACATTCTTATTATGGTTGAATTACTTTGGTCTTTCTTAGTTATTGGCTTGTGCCAGTTGTGATGCTTGTGTTTGATTAAGATGTTACTATTGGCCATTTCTTTGATTGGTAGAATTAAGATTGATGAATCCTTTATTTATGAACACCCACTCAATCAAATTTTTTTATAAATGATCCCTTTGAATGTATGTGCACATTATGTTAGGATCTTAAAGTACAATTGATTACTTTTCTATAAGCAACTAAAAATGAAATTGAAACCAGAAGTAATAAGTAACTAGAAATCAGAAACAACAAATAATAGGAGATACAAGAAACAACCAATCTGTATTAAACTCTTCTAGAATGAAATACAATGAAGAAATCTCTCTCTCCTCACACCTCATAGATGTACATTAATTCTCCCTCAAGAGTTCTCGCTCTCTCTCTCAATCAATTACAATCAACTCAATTACTAAATTGTTCATGCTATGAGGATATAACCTTATTATATATAGAATACTACAACACTAGGGTTCATGAGCCATGCGTTCACCACCCTTAGATCCACCTCTTAAATCAAAGGCTCAAATCTGTTCTACTAAAAATAGCAATTCTGGAAATGCACAAAAGTCAGTGTCAGTCTGAAGATGACCGATGCCGGCTGACCCCTAACCGATGTCAGTTGGTTCTGACCGATGTTGGTTGACCCCTAATCGATGTCAGTTGGTTCTGATCAATTATGGTTACTGTTTAAGCTTAGCAACCTCCACATTAGCTCATTAGTGAAGCTTTTAGCTCCACAACTCAACAATCTCCCACTTGGAGATAAACAGCTACACCTGTACCTATACAACAACATCCTCTAAACATCTCTGGCTTATTTCTCCCTCTTCAAGTTCAATCTTGAATACCAACAAAAGTTGAATGAAGATTCAAATTCTCCTTTGTTACTAGCTTTGTTAACATACCAACAGGGTTCTTATTCATATGGATCTTTTCCAGCTTCAACTGTTCATCCTCCAATACCTATCTAATGAAGTGGTACCTAAGTTGTATATGTTTGGTTCTTGAATGAAAAGTTGAATTCTTTGCCAAATGAATTGCTCTTTGACTATCACTGTACAATCTACAACTCTCTTGCTCCTTTCCCAACTCCTCCATGAATTGAGTCATCCAAATCATTTTCTTGCTAGCCTCTGTGACTGCAATGTATTCTACCTCTGTAGTAGACAAGGTAACAACCTTTTACAACTTTAAAATCTAGCTAACCACCATTCCACCAATAGTGAACACATATCCTATGGTGCTTCTCCTACCATCCAAGTCACCTGCCATATTTGAATCTACATACCCATGTAGAGAAGTATTTGACCCTCCATAGCATAAATGCCTACTACTAGTCCCTCTCAGATATTTGAGAATCCAATGAACTACTTTCTAGTGTTCCTTTCCTAGATTGGCCATAAACTTGCTGACGACTCCCACTGCTTGGGCAATATCTGGTCTAGTACATACCATTACATACATCATGCTCCCAACTACTGAAGCATATGGAGCTCTACTCATGTACTCAACCTCATCATGTGATTTAGGACACTATTCTTTGCTCAACTTGAAGTGTCTAGCCATAGGTGTGCTTACCAGTTTTGCATCTTGCATATTGAACCTCTCCAACACCTTATTCACATAATCCTCTTGAGACAAAATCAAACTGTGATTTTTTTGTCTCTCTTAATACTCTTTCCAAGGATTTTATTTGCTACTCCTAAATCCTTCATGGAAAATGTGTGAGCTAATTTTACCTTAAGCTCAGTAATTTGCTGCATGTGTGAACCTGCAACAAGCATATCATCTACATATAATAATAGTATAATATAACTACCATTATCCAATCTGTTAAAATAAACACAATGGTCAGATTGACATTTACTAAATCCATGCTCTGTCATAAACCTATCAAACCTCAAATACCATTGTCTTGGAGCTTACTTAAGACCATATAAGCTTTTATTCAACCTGCACACAAGTTTCTCCTTACCTTTGACCTCAAAACCTTCAAGCTGATCCATATATATCTCTTCATCCAAATCTCCATGAAGAATTGTTGTCTTAACATCAAGCTACTCAAGATGCAAATCCTCAATAACAACTAAAGACAATACAATCTGAATAGAATTCATCTTTACTACAGGAGAAAAAATTTCACCAAAATCAATACCTAGTTTATGTGCAAATCCCTTTACTACCAACCTAGCCTTATGTCTCATTTGTCCATTCTATCCTTCCTTTAACCTATATACCCATTTGTTTTTCAGTGCTTTCTTTTCGGCTGGCAACTCAACCAAATCCCACATATGGTTCTCTTCTAAGGAATCAATTTCCTCATTCATGCCATGCTCCCACTATTTCCTAGATTCTACCTGCATTACCTCATCAAAACTTTCTGGTTCTCCACTATCAATGAGCAACAAGTAGTATAAAGAAGGGGAATAATGAATTAGAGGTTTACTTACCCTTTCAGACCTCCTTATGGGCATTTGAGACTCATTTATAGCTTGCCGTCCACCCAAATTTTCTTTTGATAGTGACTGATCCCAGTCATCTTTGATCGATGCCAGTCTGCACCTGACCGATGTCGATTCCTCCTAATCGACACTGATTTCCATTTGACTGACATCAGTTTCCACTTGATCGATGTCAGTTTCCACCTGACTGATGTCAGTCTCTATTTTTTTCTATGAGTGATGATTTTTACTCATGAGCTCATTTTGGATTATAACCTCTTCCAAATCAAGATTGCCCTGCTCAAAATTATTCAGCCTCTTGAGCTGATCACTGTACATCACGTTCTCATTGAAAACTACATCATGGCTTCTAATAATTTTGTTAGTTTCTAAATTCCACATTTGAAATTCAAAATCTCCAAAACCATAACCAGTGAAAGTGCATTGCATAGATTTAACATCCAGCTTCTTTCTATTTTTTTTATCAATGTGCATAAAAGCTTTAAAACCAAAAACTCTAAGAAATGAAAGATCTCCCTTTTTACCTATCTAAGCCTCTTCTAAAATTCCACCATCTAGTGTAGTAGAAGGTCCTTTGTTAATCAGGTAAACTACAGTATTTACAACTTCTATCCAAAATTGTAAGGGTAAACTAGCATGCAACCTCATACTCTGTGCACGTTCCATTATTGTTCTATTCATCCTTTTAGCAATTCTATTTTGCTGAGGTGTCCTTGGAATTATCCTTTCCCTATGTATTCCACTCATAGAATATTAACTATTGAATTTATTACTATAGTACTCACCACCATTGTCAGATCTAAGGCACTTCAATCTCAAACTTGTTTCATTCTCAACCAAAGCTTTCCATTTCTTAAATGTGTCAAAAACATTATATTTCCTCTTTATGCAATAAACCCATACCTTTCTTGTAGCATCATCAATGAAAGAAACATAATACTGTGATCCTCTAATAGAAGCTACCTGAGCTAGTCCCCACATGTCTATGTGAATAAGCTCCAACTTGTGCTTCTTCTTTGTTGACCCAGTTTTGAGAAACCTCACTTTCTTCTATTTCCCAAAAATATAATGCTCATAAAAATTTATATCTACGCTTTTCAAATCTAAAAGCTTACCTTTTGACTTAAGAACATTCATTCCCTTTTCACTCATGTGACCAAGCCTATAGTGCCACAACTTTGCATCTACATCTAAAGTAGATAAAATAAAAGAATAATAATCAGTAATACAAGTAGATAGATAAAGTGTACCTACTCTCTTATTTTTTTCTAATATAAGTGCACCCTTAGAAACTTTCCAAGATTCATCTGTGAGAGTTACTGTGCAACCCTCATCACCCAACTTTCCTGTAGAAATCAAATTCTTCTTCAGAATGGGTACATGCATGACATCCTTCAGCACCCATGTGTTGCCATTCTACAATTTTAGCTGCACTTTTCCTTTGCCAACAATTTTACAAGGCTCATCATCCCCTAAATAAACTTTTCCAAAATCTCAATGGACATAATAATTAAAAAAATTTCTATTTGGGGTTGCATGGAAAGAAGCACCAGAATCTAAAACCCATGATTCTGCTTTATTATCCAAATAAAATATAATAGCATCATGTGCAATAATACCTGCAACTTTTACTTCTTTATTACCTTCATGCTGATTTTCTTTGTTATCCTTCAACCAACAATCTTTCTTTGCATGCCCTTTCTTTCCACAATTCTAGCAGGTTATTCTTCCATTTTTGGATTTGGATCTACTTCCCATCTTTGACCTTGATTTCCCTTGCTTGCCCTTCTCTCTTTGTCTTCCCCTGCTTTCAACACTTAAAGCATTACCTGATGTTTCCCTTGTGCTTTTCCTACAAATTTCTTCATTCAAGATTACACTAACAACATCATCAACTTTCAAGATATTTGAAGTAGATGCAGTATTACTAACTACCATTACCAAACTATGCCAATTTTTAGGTAAAGAGCATAAGATTAAGAGAGCTTTAATTTCATCATCAAAAACTATTTTGACTAAATTTAACTGATTTATTATTATATGGAAATCATTAAGATGACTAGATACAGATCCACCTTCCTGCATTTGCAAATTAAATAATTACTTCATAAGATATACCTTATTCGAATATGAGGGTTTTTCATATAAATTTTCCAAAGTATCCATTAACTCTACCATTGTCTTTGCCTGTGATAAGTTGGAAAACATAGAAGCTGCCAGGCTCAACCTTGTTGTCCCCAAAAAATGCCACTCATTTTTGGGACAACCTACAGACCAAAATTTATCTCTTCCCTTCTCAAAATTTATTCTGAGATTTCAAATTCCTTATTTTTAAGCTTTTTCTATAAAGGGGATTCACAGGTTCAACAAGTTAAAAAAGCTTCTGCAGGCAAGTTCAGTCAAAAGAATAAGTTTCCAGCACTCAGTGGTTTCCAGGTTTGGTTCAATGCGCTTGGTGCAAAAGAACAAAGGACTTTGCCAAACAATGAAGAATGAACCATTGAACCATTGAACCAACAGGTTTAACGAGTTTAAATTTTAATGGTTCAACATAGTTCAAAGGTTCAAAGGCAGCCTCTGTTAAAGAGAGAAGCAGAAAACAGGTGGTTCAATGATGGGTTCAACCAAAGGAATAGGCTCAGTTCAACCAAGCGGTTCAATGCTTTATTTCGCTTGAGTGGTTCATTCCCTTTGTTTCAGCATCTTTTGGTTTAATACTTAGTTCATCAGCTTGGTTCATTCAATTGAACCATTGGCTTGACCCATTTTTGGTTCAACCGATTGGTTCAACGTTTTGGTTCAAAGACATGGTTCAAGCAATAGTCAACCAATGACATCCCCACAAACGTCAAATTTAAGGTAAGGGAATATCCATTGAAATTCAAATAAAGCATAGAACTCAAAGGAAGAACCAAGTGACTGGTTGGAAAGATAGCTCGATAGCTCAAATTGCAGTGGGAAAAGACAAAGCTGGAAAAGCCTGACTGAAGAGAAAATCCCACATAAAAGTGCCCAATGGAAAAAGACAAGTGTAGTGAACGTGACAAGTTTTTGCATCCGTGTTCCCCTTTTGGAGTTGCTTGAGCAAAACGTGTCGTGGACTCCATTTTTTGTGAGTTTCTAATGAGTTTCATAATAGTGGAACTTGCCACTTATCAAAGATGCATAAAGGACCCCCCCGAAGACTTAGGCAAGAAGGGATATAAAGAGCAAAGAAGCGCTTAAGCAGTGAAGAGAGGAGCGAGACCAAAGGATCAAAAATATCTTCGAAAGAGTTATTTCCAATAGATGAAATAGTGGATTGAGTAGACTTCTGAGCACACCAAACCAAGGATGCGGCTTATTTTATTCCACAAAGTAAAGATGAATGAACACACTGCATAGACGTCAGGGGGGACAGACCAGATAGTCCATATTAAGGAGAAGACATATGGGATAAAATAGTTAAGATAGCTACCCTATTTTCAATGCAGTCTTTTGATAAACCTAAAAATGCATTCAAGGCATTGAATGCATGGCATGGGCCATTCTTTGAAAAATAAGTGCCCAAGTCTTTCTTGGGGCTCTATATATTGTAATCTCTTATTTGTTGTAAAGGGAGATATTCCCCTTACCAAGAAGTGAAACTCTGCACATTTTGAAAGGCATTACTGAGACTTTGAGCTCAGGTTGTAATTTCATTTTCCTTGTTATTTGAATGAGAAAGCAAGTTTTTCCAGACTTTGTGTTTTTCTGACTTGTGTCATCTAGAGGTGTCCTTATTCATTTAATTTGGCAATCAGAACTAATGGAGGTGAGTAGGAAGGTGTCTTGAAGGCCCACTGTGGAGAGACTTTGTGCCCCCATAAGTACCTTCAGTGTGTTTGCATTTTCCTTTCCTGTATAAAGAGCCTTGGGATGACTTTGTGCCCCCATTGTTCTTCATGTCTTTCTCTCTCAGGTTACTGGTCATTCAGCACCCCTATTTTTAGTTACTTGCTACTAGAAAGAGTCCTGCTGTTTGCAAGAACAAGCACTTTTGAAAGAAGAGAAGTGCCTTTTGTTGCCTCACCAGAATTTCTACTATTTAGGAAGGAATTTGGCTCTTGGCTGAAAGTTGTTTCTGAAAGAAGAGAAGCACCTTCCCCATCACCCAATATTTCTCTTTTGTTTGTCGGCTTCATCTCTGAAAGAAGAGAGATGGATGGTTCGTCTTACCCCCTATGTCTTACTTTTTGCATATATATATAGCCTCCTGCATCTCTTGCATATCTATAGGGAACCTCCCCTTGATGAGAGGAGATATTTGTCCCTTGTTGATGCAATAAACTTGCACATTTGGCTGACTAATCTCCCTATGCTGTGGTGATAGGAACTATTTTGGTCACCAGTTAGCTGGCTGAAAAAATATTCACCCAACAGTTTTTGGTGACTCCACTGGGGACACAATAATTTTATGCAATTTGGAACCTCAAGTTTCAGATTGAAACATCACCTGTGTCTTACCCATTATCATTATCACCTTATCCATTATAAAGTCTGGTGACTCCCATCTGGGTCTTACCCATTATCCATTTATTGCCTTACCATTTTCATCCATCTCCATTATATTATTTGGTCTGAAAAACCAGAGCTACTGGGAAAGAAAGCATAGTTTGAAGCCTCAAGCTTTATGATGTGGCAGGGCCAGTTTCTTTTCTATTTTTGTCTTTTAATCTGACAACTCCACTCAGATGTGTTATCCCTATTTTTCATAATTAAATCATGGCAGTTTGAGGCCCCTGGGGTAACTCTTTTGGCCCACTTAATCTAACTCCACCCCTGCATGAGCTACCACTCAGTTTAAAGAATAATTTCCCCAAATTATTTGGTGATGGAAGAGTCCACCCTGATAAACACATTGCAGCCTTCACCATAGCCTGTGGTGTGATAGGGGTGGAATTTGAAGACATAGCAGTTAGGCTGTTTGTGGAGACACTACAAGGTGCTGTTGTAGACTGGTTTTACCATCTGTAGACTAGATCAGTGACTGGTTGGGACACTATCAAAGCCAAGTTTGAAGCAAGGTTCAAACTAGCAAAAGATGCACATGCCCTTCTGGCCCAGCTCACACAGATGAAGAAGGAGCCTCATGAGCCTATGAGGGATTTCATTGCAAGGTTCGACAAGCTGAGGAATTAGATTCTTATCATTGCTCAACCAACACCTAAAAACCTAAAGTGCTTCTTCATCAACTCACAACTGCCTAAAGTGAGTTTTCTACTAAGGTGTGCTGGCCAGATAGACCTTGTTGAAGCTCAAGACTTGGCTACTGAGGTAGAAGATGACCTTATCTTGGATGTAAAGATAAGAAGGGATTTAAATAGAGATGCATCTTCCTCATCTTTTGATAACTCACCTGTAGCCACCACTGACCCAATGGTGCAAAAGTTAGTAAATGAAGTGCTGGCCCTCAGAAGACAAATGGCCCAAGGTATGTTTTTTTCTCCTCATTAGGATGCCCCAAGGAGGACATTTCAGAATCAGGCATACCAAGGCAATGCTGCCAGGGGTCAAGGGTAGCCAAATCATCTTCTTCCCCCACAGAGGAACCTTGCCATTGAAGCACCTCCAGCTAACTTAGCAATTGGATATTTGGAAACAGAGCATGAGTTCTCTTTCCAACCTAAGTTTAATTAAGAAAGTGAAGCTAACCTCTTCAAGGAGGATCAAGAAGAGTCAGCTGGCGACTCCCACATTGGTTTCCTGAGTTACCAGGATGAACCTAGAAGTAAAGGTGAAGCAACTGAGGGATCATGTGCAGTGTTCACTAGGTCCAAAAACCAGTCAGCCCAGTAAGCTGATAAAGAAAAGATAGAGGAGCAACCTCAACTGGAAATTGCAATTGCTAAGCAAGAAACCACTCTGCCTCTCTAGCCAAAGGATCTAGTAGTTGCTATAAAAGTAAGTACATCGAACATACCTGCACCTTCTACTTTAAAATCACAAATTAGTCCTCCCACCCCTCCTATAAACCAAAAATAAGAACTCCCATCCCTTGTGCCTAGTCCAACCCAGCCATTTGACATAATTAATCATGTCAAATGTGTCAAGACCCAAATGGCTGCCCCTACAGCCCAAATTTTATTTGAGTCTTCAGGCAGGGATGAAATAGCAAGAGAATTGGTGGAGTGTAGCATAAGTACAAAGGAACCCTCCCTCCCAAATAAAGAAGAATCTGAGATATCTGAGGGGGACAATCAAGACATGTGCTGGGCTGAGTTATCAGGACATCAAATTATGGTATTGGACCATACTGCTGTGCTCCAAAATTAGGTAGAAGAACTCTTCACAGGGAGAGCAAGGAGTTATGGTTTTCAATTTGAAGACCACATCATGCCTTGGAGCAAGAAGAAGAAAAGGCCAAGAGAAAGACGCAGGAGATTGGTTCCCTGGTGGAAAGTTCCATTCGCTCGTCACCATTTCTGGGGACAAAATGGTTTCCTACTAGTTTATCAAGATGACACACCATTTTTACTGTCTCACAGTGGGTAACATCTAAAGCACTTCAAATCTTGAAGCATCAAATAAGATCATCTGTACATATGTATATTTGTATAGTCTTTAGTTCTATTTTGTGCTTTTCATTTTCATTTTTGGAGCCTTTTTTTTTGGGTAGCATGACTTTGTAGCCCAATGGCATGCTTCTAAGGCACTAGAGATTCTGGATTCTAATCCCTTCAATCAATTTTTGCAACTGAAGGTAGTTCCCCAACTAGAGCCAGCTGTTGTCCCTGAAAAATGCCACTCATTTTTGGGACAACCTACAGACCAAAATTTCTCTGTTCCCTTCTCAAAATTTGTTTTGAGCTTTCAAATTCTGCATTTTTAATCTTTTTTTGTAAAGGGGATTCATAAGTTCAACAAGTTAAAAAAGATTCTACAGGCAAGTTCAGTCAAAAGAACAAGTTTCTAGCACTCAGTGGTTTCCAGGTTTGGTTCAATGCGCTTGGTGCAAAAGAACAAAGGACTTTGCCAAATAACGAAGAATGAACCATTGAACCATTGAACCAACAAGTTCAACGAGTTCAAATTTTAATGGTTCAACATGGTTCAAAGGTTCAAAGGTAGCCTCTGTCAAAGAGAGAAGTAGCAAACAGGTGGTTCAATGGTGGGTTCAACCAAAAGAATGGGCTCAGTTCAACCAAGCAGTTCAATGCTTTATTTCACTTGAGTGGTTCATTCCCTTTGTTTTAACGTCTTTTGGTTCAATACTTAGTTCATCAGCTTGGTTCATTCAATTGAACCATTGGCTTGACCCACTTTTGGTTTAATTTATTGGTTCAACATTTTGGTTCAAAGACATGGTTCAAGCAACAGTCAACCAATGATGTCCCCGCAGACGTCAAATTTAATGTAAGGGAATATCTGTTGAAATTCAAATAAAGTGCAAAACTCAAAGGAAGAACCAAGCGACTGGCTGGAAAGATAGCTTGATAGATCAAATTGTAGTAGGAAGAGACAAAGCTGGAAAAGTCTAACTGAAGAGAAAAGCCTACGAAAAAGTGCTCGATGGAAAAAGACAAGCGCAGCGAACGTGACAAGTGTTTGTGTCTGTGTTCCCCTTTTGGAGTTACTCAGGCAAAACATGTCATGGACTCCATTTTTTGTGAGTTTCTAATGAGTTTCATAACATCGGAACTTGTCACTTGTCAAAGATGTAGAAAGGACCCCCCCCGAAGACTCAGGCAAGAAGGGCTATAAAGAGCAAAGAAGTGCTTAAGCAGTGAAGAGAGGAGCGAGACAAAAGGATCAGAAATATATTCAAAAGAGTTATTTCTAGTAGATGAAATAGTGGATCAAGTAGAATTTTGAGTGCACCAAACCAAAGATGTGGCCTATTTTCTTCCACAAAGTAAAGATGAATGAATAGCTGTGCAGACGTCAGGGGGGATGAACCAGATAGTCCATATTAAGGAGAAGACATATGGGATAAAATAGTTAAGACAACTGCCCTATTTTCAATGCAATCCTTTGATGAACCTAAAAATGCATTCAAGGCATTAAATACATGGCATGGGCCGTTCTTTGAAAAACAAGTGCCCAAGTCTTTCTTGGGGCTCTATATATTGTAATCTCTCATTTGTTGTAAAGGGAGATCTTCCCCTTACCAAGAAGCAAAACTCTGCCCATTTTGAAAGGCATTACTGAGACTTTGAGCTCAGGTTGTAATTTCATTTTCCTTGTTATTTGAATGAGAAACCAAGTTTTTCCAGACTTTGTGCTATTCTGACTTGTGTCATCTAGAGGTGTCCTTATTCATTTAATTTGGTAAGCAGAACTAGTGGAGGTAAGCAGGAAGGTGTCCTGAAGGCCCACTGTGCAGAGACTTTGTGCCCCCATAAGTACCTTCAGTGTGTTTGCATTTTCCTTTCTTATGTAAAGAGCCTTGGGATGACTTTGTGCCCCCATTGTTCTTCGTGTCTTTCTCTCTCGGATTACTGGTCATTCATCACCCCTGTTGTCGGTTACTTGCTACCAGAAAGAGTCCTGTTGTTTGCAAGAACAAGCACTTCTAAAAGAAGAGAAGTGCCTTTTATTGCCTCACCAAGATTTCTAGTATTTAGGAAGAAATATAGCTCTTGGCTAAAAGTTGCTTCTGAAAGACGAGAAGCACCTTCCCCATCACCCAATATTTCTCTTCTATTTGTCAGCTTCATCTCTGAAAGAAGAGAGATAGATGGTTTGTCTTACCCCCTGTGTCTTACTTTCTGCATATATATATATAATATATAGCCTCCTACATCTCTTTCATATCTATAGGGAACCTCCCCTTGATGAGAGGAGATATTTGTCCCCTACTGATGCAGTAAACCTACAAAATCTGGCTGACTGATCTCCCTATGCTGCGGTGATAGGAACTATTTTGGTCACCGATTAGCTGGCCGACAAAATATTCACCCAACAAACCTTATATATCCAAGAGCATTTCTATCAATAACATTCCATTCTTCATCTTCCATATCTGTGGGCTTCCTTGAAACCCCACCCAATGGTAAATACAAATCTTTCTGATACAGATAATCTTCAATCTGCATCCTCCATAATTGATAATTCTTGCCATTGAATTTCTCCATTCTTAGTTTACTTTCTTCTGCCATTGCTTTTCTCCCACTCAATCAGAAACCCCTGTGAGTGAATTCTATAATCAACAAACACTAACACACTCTGATACCAATTGTTAGGATCTTAGAGTACAATTGATTACTTTTATATAAGCAACTAAACATGGAATTAAAACCAAAAGTAATAAGTAACTAAAAATCAAAAATAGCAAATAATAAGAGATACAAGAAACAACTAATCTGTATTAAACTCTCCCAGAAGGAAATACAATGAAGAAATCTCTCTCTCCTCACACCTCGCAGATGTACAGTAATTCTCCCTCAAGAGTTCTCTCTCTCTCTCTCTCAATCTATTACAATAAACTCAATTACTGAATTGTTAATGCTATGAGGATCTAACCTTATTATATATAGAATACTACAACACTAGGGTTCATGAGCCATGCATTTTCCACCCTTAGATCCACCTCTTAAATCAAAGGCTCAAATCTGTTCTGCTAAAAATATGAATTCTAGAAATGCACAAAAGTTGGTGTCAGTTTGAAGATGACCGATGCCAGCTGACCCCTAACTGATGTTGGTTGGTTCTGACCAATGTTGCTTGGTTTTGATCGATGCTGATCGACCCCTAACTAATGTCGGTTGGTTCTGACTGATGACGGTTACTGTGTAAGCCTAGCAACCTCCACATTAGCTCATTAGTGAAGCTTTAAGCTCCACAACTCAACACATTATAGTTTTAGATGATAAGCTATCTCACTATGCAAATTTTTAGTAAACATAGTGGCTAATTGTTTATTTGGTAAACTATGGGTAAAATAGCTTGTAATGGCTCTCCATCATTTTAAATAACTTGCAAAACTCTCACTAGCCTTTTATTTTGCTTGTTTCATGTCCACTAATGAAATTTCATGCTTGAGATTATAGGAAAAGTGTTGCATAAATTTATTAGAAAGATCATCAAAGTCTGTTACTAAATTCTTGGCCAACTTTAAAAACCACTCTAATTCTTGTCTAGCCAAGCTCCTTGGAAACAACAACAAAAGGTATATGTCTCTATATGCCACTAGTTGACATGAGATACATAATTTGGTCAAATGAGCCTTAAGATCACCTTCCCTTTATATTTATTGAATTTTGGTGGTTCATATCCTAGAGGAAATGGTATCTATAAATAATCCATGTTGAATAAATAGGAACACACATAATCCAATTTGAAATTTTTAGTTTGCCTTCCCACCTGAATGGTAGCAATTGCATCTTTCATCTATTGTAATTCTTGGAATAGGAAACTAGAAGGGATATTGGTTTGAGTGAGAATGTTGGTTTGGGTAAATGGATGAGAGGTCACAAGTGGGATACTTTGACCAGGGTATGATGGAGATACCTATTAAGGTATATTGGCTTAGTTGGGGAATGGACCAGGAAAACACATATATGGATTAGGATGTACATGAAATCATACATTTGGTTGTGAGATATTCTCGTTTGGGTTAGCGAGAAAGGTTTGAATTGGAGGATTTTATGGTTGGGATGGAGGGATATAACTATACTATGCCTATTTTGGTTGAAAAGGGACATGCTACTGACTAATCAAACCTTTCTATTGAGTGGGAACTTGTGGACCAAGACCCTATCTCTAAATTTGTGGCACATTTTGAACCAATAGTTGTCTAGTAGGTACTTGAGAAGTATGGGGACCTCCTTGTTGCATGAATCCCTATGGAGAAATGAAATAAGGTTGCAAATTTGGCATCCATCTTTGACTAATATTTTCACATTATTGACTAGTCATTGATTGGTTTTGAATTGGCATATTGGTATGCATTTGAATAGGTATGTTTGTCATTACCTGGCGAGGTGGAACATTTGTTACCCTTGATTGAGGTATAAATATATTTGTCCACTATTACATTGATATACTAGATTATGTCTGCTGTTGTAGAATACTACTTGCTACTTGTTGGGGAGGAGTAGGGTTCTTCACATTTTGTCATTGAGGTGTGACATTAGCCATTTTTTGATTACTTAATCTTGTAGGTTGTACACTTGAGGAAGCAACTAGTTGAGTATCACTTTGATCAGGATTGGACGTTATTTATACATTGTCCACTATGTTTGGCTCATTATTATGTGTAGAGGTTGAAGACATGTATTTAATAATGAACACATGCATTAAGTTATCTATTAAAGTGGTTTGTACAAATGGGTCAAAACTCAGATTCTCTTTTCTAGTTAACTCTATCAACACTCATGTTGAAGGTACTAGGTCAATAAGATGCTTACTCACCATGTTCATCTAATTAAAATCATATTCTAGATTTAGGTACATTTGATATTCTATCTACATTTGGTTAAAGTGATCTTCCATGATGTTTTTGCCTCAATTAGATATATTAGAGTTTTGATACATTTTTTGGACTAGAGCCATAGGATTACTAGAAGAAGCATGTTGATCATAAATGATATTGTGGGGAACTCTTGCTAGACTTGGTAGATTTTCATGGAGGAAGTCTACTAGAAAATTGGCCCCTACCTCTATGGCTCTAACCAAAATCTCATCTTTGTTCTCTAAAAAATGTCACTCAAACAAAAATGGATCATACATAGAATTTGTATTAGTAGAATATGAATGTTGAAGAACTAGCTCATCCACTATGGGTACTGTAGCTAGGTACTGCATGGTTTGTTCTTGGTCTTACTCTGAATAAGGTGGTGTGTTAATTAGATAGTTATTTAATGGATCTTGGGTTTGTGCCCCTAATTAAGTATTATAATAGAGATAAGAATCCATCTCATAAGCAATATTTTCCACATATGGGTCTTACACCATTTATTCCTACATAACTACATTACTAATCCCTAGATTGTACATGAGTCTACTACAAGTGTAAGAATACATGTTGAGATCCATAGTCAATGTTTTTTTGATTTAAGGTCAAAAAGTTCTATAAACTCTAAAAAGGGTAAAATCTAAAATAGATGACACTTCAACTTGGTCTAAATTTGTCAAAAGGATCAAAAGGTTTATGAAAATATTTATGAGGAAATAAGCTAGCGTAAAGTATCTAATATTTCACTGTTCACACAAAGGTAAGCAAGTAAATGGACCAAAAATCAAAATTCCAAACTCTAAGCTTGAAGTGTTTCAAATCAGTCTAATCTAGGAATTTAAAAGTTGCTAGGTCTTTTGGCCAAATGCGATGTCAAAAGCTAGGCTCAAAAAAGGCATGTGCTAGGACTCTTGGCCAAATGAAGCCAAAAGCTATACTTTGAAAATAGATGAAAGTTTTAATTTAATGGATTTGAAGCACTTCTAACAAACATTAGGCATTTGATTCTTGGTCATGAACTTGATCAACTAGGTATAAGGTATGAAACAAAAGGCACTTTAGCAATATTTTAATTTCTCCTAAATAATGGTATAAAACTTGGTTCTTTTGACAAATAAACTAGACAAAGGTGAATAGTATAATTATGATTTAAATAAAGGATCACAAAAGTGTACTTGGATTAGTTTGAAATTGTAGGAATAAATTTGGAATTATATGTAAGAAGGTCTATGAAACAATATTTAAATTTTTTTTGGCAGTGTAATGATGCTATACTACCCAAAAAGTGTGACAAAAAAGTTTGTTTCAAAACCTCTCCAAGGCAAAGGCATTTTTCCACAATTTTGATAGCATAACACTGCTTTTCTTGATTCAAAATGTTTTGGTGTATAGACTCAAAGTACAAATGTTTAGCACAAAATGGCTTAAGTTGATGATAATGATTATGAGTCTTAAATGACCTTCAATCTAAATTTGAAATTAAACCTAAGTTCCCTCAAGTTTGGATAAAATGGTGAACCCACCTAACACATTAAGCCTATGAACTTGTAAAGGTGTAATTTCATATTTAAATTATAAGTGAAGGACTTAAACAACTTTGGCAAAGGTCTAGACTCAATTGGACAACATAACTATGCCAAAGTGGATGATATGACTCTCAAGCTTTTGATGAAATTTTGAACAAGGCAAATGGATGATCTCATGTGGGAAACATAATGGCTCTTTGTTGAAAGAAAAATTTGGACTATATGTTTGGTTTTGGATTATTTGTTTACACCAAGTTTTGACTCCAAACAAAACTTTAATCTAGGACAAGACCAACTAATTAATCACCCTTAAATCTTAAACTAACAAGGTTGCTTGGTATTATTGGAATCCATCAATATACGTCATTTGATAGGATTTTAAGTGTTCATCCAAAAGTAAATGCACATTATAGAGTAGGGTTTTTACACCTCCCTTCTTTCAAATGACAGTACTGTGACATGGACCTTGAGGTGCACTTTTCACCAACAATACTTCCACAATAAGTGAGGATCTGTCTAAGATCTAACAATTTTTTGAATGATCTAGGGGAATCAATTGCACAATGAATTTCACACAAAAAAATGAAAAATAAAAGCATGGATTTTGAGTCCATATCACATGGCTTGTTGCAAAAAGGTCTTGTCCTTTTTGTAACCACTACATACTATTATTCACTTAGTGTAGTGCGATGTCCAAAGTGCCACTACATCCCATGTGTAACTTCAAAGGAGCCAAATGAAATCAATACTAGGAGATGAAACCCCAAGTCAAAGGTTCCTAAAAAACTTATGGGAGGTGATGAAGTCCCCCTTGCAAGCCAAGATGCATAAATAAATAAAGCATGAAAGTAGAAAGACTTTAGGGTCATTTTCAAGGTCACCCAAACTTTGACAAGTTTTTGGGGAGTGATTTAGATGACTTTCTTTCTAAGCCTTGGATTAGGCTACTTGCAATAGGAATGACACTTTTGATTCTAAGGGTTCCCTATAGGGGACAAATGGAAGAGCATACATGCACCATTCCTCTTTTTTCCAAACAAAGATTTGATTAAACAATTATTAAAAATAGAATTTGATAAATTTGTTCAATTTTAAACCCAAAATGAAATATTTGGTGGTGTTTATTTGACCTCTTGGTCTTAGTTGCAAACTTTGAAAAATATTCATCAAAAATACATAAATTCTTTGTTAAACACCAAAACAAGGTTCCTAATTAGTTTTTAAGAATGTAAAGGTGATTTAAACATGTTTTGAACAAATATCAAGTTTGGTCCTATAAAAAAATTGTTAGCATGTCCTTTAGCTTTGAAGCTCTTTTTAGCTTGAAACAATGAACTTTGAAAAAGTAGCTATCAGGTCTATGTTTTTGAAAAAACATAGTGACCAACATTAGTTATTACTACTGATGTCAGTTAATATGGATAAATAAGATCTAATCTATGTCATTTTTGACAACCCACATTGGTTAAGCTAGGTAACCAATGTTTATCTTACTTACTGATGTCAGTTATTGTGTAAAATTATGACAAGCAAAAATGGTAAAATAAAGTTAAAAAATCAATTTACAAGAGTTTTAAGGGCTCAAATAAATATTTTAGTGTTGTAAAAGGATATCCTTTAGGTGTGAGATGCATTTAGTCCCAGTAGGCATGCCATTATGTGATCTATGAATTTGACTCAAGAGAGGATGGTTAGTATGGTGTTAGTTCCAAAATGATAAACAAAATGAAAGGAACACACTAATAACATAACATCTCTAGGCCTAGACACTAAGGATAGCTTTGTTAACAAAATAAAATGACAAACACAACTAAAAATCAAGGAATCAAACACAAGAATTCATTCACCTTCCTTGGATTCCCCAAATGCCTTTGTAGTGGTGGCTTGCTCGGCTTGTGCTCATGAAGTCCTTGGCAATGGAAGCTTAGCTACCTCCATCTCTCCTTGTCACCTTTGGAATGTGGCTTGAAGTGGATTAGAATCAATTTGGCATGGTAACACTAGTTTCATGAATCTTTTAGAACCAATCTTGCATTATAACTCTGCATTATCAAGTCTTAACAATGATGTTGTGAAGCCTCCTATTTATAGATTTTTGAGAATGTCTAGAATCAACTTGAACCATCCATCTCAAGATTGAGATGTGTGGTTGAGGATTAATTAAATTTTTGGAATTAAGTTTATAATTATCCTCATCATAACATTATAATAAGGGGAAATTAAGAGGTATGGAGGGCATCGTGGAAGGCATTGATGAGGCATGAGAGGCATGAATCTTGATATTTGTGGCATTTATGGTTTAGGGATGTATTCCCAAGAAATGAGGTCACTTGATGATGCATATATTCAATATTCATATTTAAAAACAAGTATTCAACAAGTTTCTATGGAATTCTTGATTAGGCTCTAATTTAGATTAATTATCTCTTGAGCATGATTAAGCACTTTATGCACACATTACTCCAATTGATCAGAATGTCTTGTTATTGGTCCAAAATTTAATAGGATTAGAATTAGAAGGCAATGTCAGATGCATTGGATCCATATTACCATTTAGGATGTTATAAAAAAAATAACAAAGGCACATGTCTTGTGAAAGAGATCTGATAGGAAAGAGCAATCCAGAGTGCTTAGGTGTAAAATTAACATTTTGAGTCATAATGATCTGATCAAAGTTAGTTGGCCTATAAATTGCATTACCCCATTTAGTGATACCTTGGCCAAAATTTACACTTTAATATGTAAGTTTCTCATCATTTAGCATGTTTTAGTGTTTTTAGGCTAAATTATGCATTTTGGGTGTAAATTAGCCAAAAGCCTAATTTGGGGTTATCGATGGCTAGATTTAGGTGTCTACATTATTCAATGCTATTGGTTATTATATTTATTTCCTTTCTATCCCTTATCTATTATTAAAATGAATCTTCATTAATGTGAATCATAGATGGAGGTCATGAAGTATTCTTTACAATCATATTTCATCTCAACTGGTGTGATCTTATTCTATAAACGTGTAAGGGTTTATCTTTTTGTCTTTTTGTAGGTTTCAAAGTTGAGGGAACATATTATTTCCCTTGTTTTGGTACCCTCTCTTCTTCTTGTTATTTTTATAGAGAGGGTGGAATGACAATTTTCCTTTTCTTATCCTTGGCTGCACCATAATTTCTTATGATACAAGTTCTATTGATGGTTCAACAACTGCCTTTTCTCTTTCCAATGCAGCTTCCTCTTCTTAAACTATCTCTACTTCCTCTTCTTCTTCTTCTTTATCCTCTTATGCTTCTTCTTCTTCAAATTTTTCCTTTTCTTCCTCTTTTTCACTCCTTTATTGTGCCTCCTCTTTTGATTGCATTTGTATAAAATCATCCCAATCTAAATTTTGTCTACTATCTCTTACACACCATTGGATAATTAATTAAATCAAACAGTGGTAAGACAAATATTTGGGTTTTCCCTTTTTATATTATTATGACATCCTTATCAACAAATTCAATATAAAACTAGGCACTTTTACCCTTATATTGTGCCTTAGATGATTAAGGAATTTGAAATGAGTTTCATAAAGCATGGAGTGTCTACCCTCATAGGTTAAATATTTGATGATAAATATAGAAACTTCTACCCATACTTGGGGTAAAGAGGAATAGAGCATGCCTTACTTTGAGGTTTTCACTTACTCATCTCCTATGAATAATATCTACCTTACTATTGTGGCACTAGGTTTTCTCTCCCATAGCTTCCATGTCCTTATAAGATTAGTTACCTAAATTATCAAGTATTCAATGACTCCTATACTCAATGCCTTGATAGTATCTTCCTCATAGACAAAGGTGATAGAAAATTATTTTTCAATGTGCTCATTTTACCTAACCAATCTTTCAAAATATGTCATTCATTTTACATTTTAGAAGATATTGGAAACATCCAAATCAACTTGCAATGGTGTGAGGTCTCTAGGTTCTCTTTGAATAACATCTCATCCCATGGTTACTTTGTGCTTACTTGCAAAAAAAATAACAAGAGGGTTTTTAGGGTATATTGGAGTAGTAGTGTGTTTTGCTTGTTTATTGACCATTATTATCTTGAATTTCCCTACTCACAACCACATTAATTATTATTTTTATTATGTATGCCTCAGATCATGTAGAAATCAATACAATCAAATCTCCTCCCAAATTCCATGTCACTCATCCATTGGAGTAGTAGTGTGTTTTGCTTGTTTATTGACCATTATTATCTTGAATTTCCCTACTCATAACCACATTATTATTTATTTTATTATGTGTGCCTCAGATCATGTAGAAATCAATATAATCAAATCTCCCCCCCAAATTCCATGTCACTCATCCATGAGTGGGAGAAAAGATATGTCAAACGTGTGGTAAAAAGGTATGTCATCATGGAGGATTTTTGATGGAAATGTATTGATTATGATGGAATAAGTTACTAAAAATGGAAATGAATTACCATGGGATAAGCACATAACAATTAAATATCACTCATAATCAAATTATGACATAGTCATAAATATCCACATGAAATAAAATATGATTATTTTGGAAGAAGAAGAAATTATTACCTTTACCTAATTGGTTCCCAATTCTAAGGATCTATATAGTCACCTCAAGTGAGTTATGGTAGCAGTAGAACATGTAAGAAGTTGATGGAGTAATGATGAGGTGGAACATGTATGGAAATATCAAGGTTGATTCCATGTTTTAGATATGTTGAATGCACAAGCTAAGTGACTACATGAACCAAGTAGGTGCATACCACAAAGTAGCTAAAATAAAAATGAAACAATAATGTAAGAATATTACACAAGACAAGATACAAGCTAAAATCCAAACTTCTATTAAAAAATCTCAAAAATGTGATAAGTACAAATAGGAGAGTGCCAAGTAACTCTTCCAAAAAGGTGGTGAATATACCCCCAGAATAGAATAGTAAATCCTCCACAAAAGGTGGTTAATATGGCCAAAAATAGAGGAGTAAAACCCATACCCATAATATCTAGTTAAGGGATTTACTTCCTATTCACATAGTCAACCTGCATACATAAACAAGCTTCTCCATGAAAGTAATTAGGAAAAATCCAAGTGAGGGAAAAATCCCATAATAAATAAATAACATCCCCCCATAATCACAACTTAAGAGGGTAGTATAAAAACATGGGTGATGGAAACTAGGCCTGATGAAGTACCCATGTATAAATCAATCACTCATAAAGTAGAGAAAAGGATAAAACCTGTAAGAAACCTCCCCTACTATATATATATATATATATATATATATATATATATATATAAAGAAGAGGATATAAGGCCTCCTAAAAGATGATTCTAAAGTATTCCAAACCTCAAGAAGAGATTAAAAGTGAAGATACATGCTCTCCATGAAATTTTTGGTGAAGATATATGTAATCTACTCTATCATCTAGAAATATATCAGATCAATGATGTCCCCATGAGTGAGTTATTTGGTGAAATTCATGTAATCTATATGTGTTTGGTTCACTAATGTTGAACCAGATTCTTACAAATTTGAATGGTACTCTGGTTGTCATAGTAGATGATGGTCATTTTTATAAATTGGATACCAAAGTACATGAGAATCCCCTAAATATAAATGGCCTCAGTGGTAGCATTGATATCCCCCCTGTTCTCTACCTTAGTATATGATAAATTAATAGAATTCTACTTCTTATTTGACTAACTAATCAGACCTAAAAAATTTGAGAAACTATAGCTTGAAGTGGTCTTATGATTATAAATATCTCCATCCCAGTCTAATTTAGTATAGCCAATCAACTCAATGTCAGTTATAATTCTGAAATGAATTGTAAATATATGTGTTCCCTAAATGTAGTGTAAGATATTATAAATTGCCTTCTAGTGTAGCTCATGGGTTCCTACATGAATATAGAGACTAGGCCCACTGTATATGATATGTTAGTATGGTGTGTGTCAATTAGATAAGTCTACTTATAAGTTGTCAATACAAGGTAACATCAAACAAAGGTGAAGTGAAATATACCTAAAGATTAACTCTAGATAGAAAGGGAGTCAGATTTGGTTTATAATTATCCATGTGAAACTAAGAAAGTAAGTCAAGAACATACTTAGGTTGTGTAAGAGTAATCCCTAAGTCTAACTAAGAAATATGAATCCCAAGTGAGTAATGTATCAATCCCAAGTCTATCATGGAAAAATTATCTTGAAGATCCATTTTCACTATTGTAATAGATGAAGAAGAGCTAATAATGATAATTTTTTTTTTAATATAAATAACTAGAATCAAGAGTGAATCATCCTATGAAAAGAGATAGAAATTTAGATATGAATGGCATATAGTGAATCCTTTTGAAGGAATAAATCAATTCATCTTGGAATACCAAGCCTAAGGATCCTATTTGAGGCCATAAATGGATTTATATAGTCTACATACAAAGGAAGAATCCTCTACAAATCTTTAAATATCCTCCTCAAGAGCACTGTGAAGAAAGACACTCTTCACATTCATTTGATGAAAATATTAATGATTGGCTATGACAATATCAAGTGTTAGTCTAACTGAGTTCATATTGGTTATTAGTGAAAAGGTATCTATGGAGTCAATACCAGGCACTTGTGAGAAACCCTTAGTGACCAATCATTCCTAAAACTTGTCAATGGACCCATCTATTACATACTTAGTTTGATAAATTCATCTACATAGAATTATATTTATTTCCTTAGGAATAAGTTTCAAGTTCCAAGTATGATTCTTGATTAAGGAGTAATACTCCTCATGCATGGTAGAATCCCACTCAAGAATACCTAATGCCTCCTAAAAAGTCTATGGATTTGAGGTAGAGGCATAAAAACATGTGGATCACCCTAAAACTCTAAACATGCCTGCCTATCATCTAAATGATCCCCAACCCATGTACCTATGCACTATAGTGTCTACCTAGCCCAAAGTGGATAAGAAGTGGATGAGTCAGGTAGATAATCATCCTCCTCCAAAGTTTAGTTATAAGTGGATGGAGATGAATCCCCATCATTACTCTCACTATCAAAACTAGAATAAGTGTCCTCAACCTATGAAATGTGCTCAAGATGATCTTAATCATATAAATTGAATCTAAGTGAGTCTAATGAAGTGGAAGAAGTTTCAATGTCAAGTCTATGAGACTCTCCTAAAAGTGAACACATATCTCAATTAATAACTCATGTGCGATTGATGAAAAAGGTGGTACCCCTTGACACCATCTGGATAACTTAAAAATATGTAAGGCTTACTCTGATATTTAATAGCCTTGTGTTTCTTATTTGGTATGCATGCCATAGATGGAGATATAAAAAACATAAAGTGCTCAACTATGAGTTTCCTATTATGACAAGTTTTAAAGGGATTTATACCTTTCAAAGCTTTATGAGGAACCCTATTCTAAATATATCAAGCACAATTTATTACTTCAACCTAGTACTATGGTGCTAATGACTTCTATTTAATCATATAGTTCTCCATCTTTTTCAAGGACTAGTTCATGAATTCATTTTGTTGAGTGTTGTAAGGAACTAGACACTAAAAATCAATCCCCTCTACTATGAAAAACTACTCAAACCTTTTTTTGACATACTCACCCCCATTATCAATTCAAAAAAATTGATGAATTTCTTAGATTATTTCTCTGTAAGAACCTTGAAGTCTCAAAACTTGTCAAAAACTTTAGACTTCTACCTAAAGAAGTGAACCCATGTATATATCAAGAAATCATCAATGAAGGTAAGGATATGCTTATCCCTTGTGAAAGACAAACTAGAAAAAGGCCTAGATACATCACTGTGTACTAAATATAATGTTTGTGAAGCCCTCCAAGCTTTGCATTTGTCAAATTTCTCTTCGAGATGCTTCCTAAGGGTGCAACCCTCACAAAGACCCTTAGAGAAATGGACTCAAGGTAAGCCTATGACCATACCATTTTTGTTAAGTTTTTATAAGTAGTGGTACTTGAGGTGGAAAAACAAATTATACCAAAGTTTACTAATTCCATTTGAATGATTCAATAATGCAATCAGATAAGAATCAAGTGAAAAATGTGAGAAGGTGTATAAACTAGCTTGGTTATCTTCCCTACCCACTACCACTATAAAATCATTGTGCAACTCTCTGATTGTGACTGAATCTGGTGAAAAATATAATCTCATGCCTTTAATGATATGAGTGATTTGATATACTGATAGGATATTAGTTGAAAGTGATGAAACACTTATAAAAATATTGAATGTTCTTCCATACATTTCAGCAAACCCTCTCCCTAAAACTTCTACTAAAGTGTGTTCACCCAAAGTGATAGAAGACATGCTACAAGGATTTAAGGAAGAAAACTCAACTT
This sequence comes from Torreya grandis, assembly GCA_037957365.1. NCBI lineage: Eukaryota > Viridiplantae > Streptophyta > Pinopsida > Cupressales > Taxaceae > Torreya > Torreya grandis. Next base: position 255,685 of record JARHVA010000796.1, read on the forward strand.
TTGAATCATGTGGTGGGAAGCACTCAAGTTAATAAGACATGAATAGGCTGGAGATAAAAATTATACAACAGCCTTGCCCTTTTATTTCTCTTTAACTTTTCCTATTACCTTAGAAGAATCTTGAGTTGATGAATTCTACTAGATAGACTCAAGAACACCTATGTTATTTTTCTCTAGAATATGAGTTAGGTGATCAAATGGTTTATTCATGTACTTGTTTTCATCATGCCCATTTTTATATCAATCAGCACACTTAACCTTCTCTTTCTTAGGTTTGTCATTGGACGAGGAGGTTTTAGTGGTTGTTTTGGGAAAGGTTATTTCTTTCTTCTTCTCTTGATCCTTATTATTCTTCTTCTTCTCTTTGTTTGGATTCTTTGATTTACCATTCTTAGTAATTAGGGATTGATATTTTGTGGAATTTGATGTTCCCATATGTATTAACTTATCTTACACTAGAGTCAAGTCAACAATAAAGGCATCTAAAGAGGGCATTTTCCATGTAGTGCCTAAGCACTTTTAGTGGCATGGAAAGTAGAGACAAAGACTGAGTAATCAGGGCATATCTTAGAGAGTATAGAAAGAATAAGTTGGTCATGTCTATTCTCTATTACACATTCTTTCAATATAATATCAAATAATTAAACTTAGTGAATAAATCCTTAAGGGTGTCAAATTTGTTGGGACTTAAGATAATAAGCTCATTTTCAAGTTCATTACCTCTCATCACATCTAGTTTCCCAAAAAGATTTTCCAAGATGGCCTACACTTCATTGGGAGATTTACCAAGTTCAAAGTGAAATATAAGATCAAAATACACAAAAATATATAGCAACCATTGTACCACTTAACTTTTTCTACTTCTTCACTAGGTTTAGTTTCATTTCTCATTGTAATATGATGTAAACCCTTGATCTTTAATATAATTTTCATTTTGGTTTTATATTCATAGTAGTTTTTTTGCATTAGAGTATTAATTAAACTTGAATCCATTAGTGCAAAAATGAAGTTGAATTAGTGCAAGTTGAAATTGTTGTAGAAACAAAAGTGCAATCATAATGGAAAGAGACACAAAAAACATGGTACACCCCCTTAATGTTGTAAATAATGCATGCTCAAAATAAATCAGATGCAAAAGAGAATACATATAGAGCAAAAAATTAAAATTCCATAAAAGACATGTTTTAAAAGATAAACAAGGACATTACACTCAACCAAAAATGTGTCCAAGAGTAGTTTACAAAGTGAGCAAGAGAGAGAAGAAATGATTATATTGAATATGAGGGGGTTTGGCCACCTTCCAAATTGGACCTAACCCTTAAGTCTTTGACTAGAAAAAAAAATGAAGAGTTTCAAAACACTAATATATCTCATCTTTAAAACCCCATAATAGAATATTGTTTTTATACTAAAAACAATAATTAAAAAAGTTTCTCCTTTTACAGTGATTACAAGTAATGAAACATAGAAGATTTTGTTTTTTTTAAGAACAAAAAAAATAATAACCTCTCCTCTTTAAAAATAATCACCCTTCAATAATTATAACACTATAATATTCAAATTCAAAGTGATTTTTTAACTTTGATAACCCTATTACATTATAAAAAAGGTGATTAAATTTTTTTATAAACATTTATTTCCAAGTCAAAAAGGAAAACCACTTAGTAATTTATCAAAATCATAAATAATTCTAAACCACTTGCATGTAAAAAAACCCTAGTTTTTGAGCAAATAAGGGCCTACCAACTGAACAACACACTGAGAAGAATCAAGGGAAGAGTTATAGGTTTGAGGAAGGACATTACATATTTGAATGTGTTCCAAGGCCATTGAAGGTCAAGGAACCAGGTTGAGCAAGGTCATTGGATGGCTCAAACAAACATCAAGTTATGGCTCCTAGTGAGACCATTATATGGAAAACTGATAAAGAAACAACTTTCCATCAATATCCACTTATAGTTATGCATGATATGAGTGGTCATGTGGCTATAGAGAAGGTTAACAGATAATACTCCCATAAATTTCCTCTTATGCTTTCTCAGAATGCTCCAATTTTAAAAGCAAGTGTTATCAAAGACTCTTGTTTCCATCTTGATGCAATCATTAGGGATGGATACTACTATAGTTTAATAACTGAGCCAAAACCTTCCTACATAAATACAAGAGAACCAATCCAAGAGAAAACTAGACCCCAAATAAATTTTTTCAATTGCTTTGGGTGATCAAGGGATTTAAACAAATTCTAAGGTTTTTGAGATTTAAAAAAACACCCATTTTTTAAATAACCCTCTAAAAAATCCTCAAAATATATGCAAATAAAATCTATATTTTTATAATATCTTAACACTAATGAAAAACTAGACACATGATTACCAAGGTGGCTCTGATACCATATCGAGGTTGAATCAAGGTTATGAATTTGTCAAATGCACAATCTAATTGATTACACAAACCAAGTAGGTGCATATCACAAAGTATTTGAAAAAAAAATGAAAAAATAATGTGAAACTATTACACAAGACAAGATAATATCCAAATCCAAAATTCCATTAACAAAACTCACAAATGTGAGAAGTAAAAATAGAAGAGTGTTGAGTAAATCCTCCATCAAAGGTATTCAAGATACCCCTAGAATAGAATAATAACTCCTCCACAAAAGGTGGTCAATAGTGCCAAGAATAGAGGAGTAACTCCCATACCTAAAATAGTCAATCAAGGGAGTTACTTCCTAGTCAATTGGTCAATCTACATACATAAGAAAACTTCTCGATGAAAGTAATATAACTCCAAGTGAGGGAGAAAACCCATAATAAATAAATATGGTAAAAAATAAAACCCCTAATATAACAAGAAACATGATGGTACTCATTCTTAAGTGGTCCTATATATGGTGGTGTTATAAGTATGTTGATCAAAGTGTTGATGTGAGGATATCCATGGCTTTTGATTACTAGTAGGATTGCTAGTTACTCAGATAGGTAAGTGATTTTAAGAAGAGGATGTCAAGAAATTGTTGAAATGTTGAGAGGCACCTTGTAGTAGTTGAAAATAACTATAGGAAAAAATAGTACATATAACTATCCATCTCAACTAGAATCAAATATTTGATCCTTCTTGTGGTAATCCCATCATCTTATAGTAACTTCATCTATCTCTATATCAAAGGTGTCTAACTATGATTGATACTCAATAAACTACATCACATATTTATGTTATTGGTGTCCATCCTATAACATCTTTTTATCTTTTTATCTTGTATACTTTCCATCTTGTATCATATATCAGTCATTTTGTGGAAAGTTCCACCTTTTTGCATCATTTCCTAGATTCATGTAGTATTTACTACTCATTTTGTAGCATTCACTACTCATCTTATAGAAATTAAATTTTGTAACATGTAACAAGTAAGATGTAAGTTATATTTAAATAGGGGAAGATGTAACATTTTCTCATGTATTAGGAAGAGGTTGTGAACAAAGAGGATAATGGAACGCATATTTTTATTGTTTTTTTCTCTCTCCATTTTTCTTATTTTTTCTTAACCCTTGGATGCTTAGAAAGTTGAATTTTCTAACTAATTCTGTTAGCAATTCCCAAAGGTTTTTATTATTGATTTATTATATATACACACACACATATCCTAATTGATCAACAAAGTAACTGATCAAGCATAATATTTATTCAGTTCATAGCCAACCAAATAGATGTGTGACTAGACTAGACTGTGATAGGATCCTTACTCTTTGTTTATGGAGAGGAAGGGTAGGATTAAATATCCTTATAATGTTTGAACAAGGTCCCCTAAGGACTGAGTGGAAGGAAATTTATGATCATCCAAAAGCTATTATGTGAAGCTTTATTTGGAAAGTGGATTTTTGTATAATTTAAACCAATGACCATTGACTAATAAGACAAATTATATTGGATCAATTATATGTAACTTGATAGTTCCATTGTCAAACACTTCCTCTATCTCACATAGACCAAGCCATCTAGTTCTCATCTTACCTTTATGATTTTTATGCTTAGAATAAAAATGTAACGCCCAATATATTAGCTAGAATTATCTTGTCTTGATATACTTGTCATGCCATCTGATCTGCTACTAATGTACCACTTGTATATGATGTAATGATTCTCTTTAGAGTTCATCCAAAACATTTAACTACATGATTCATCCTTATATGCCTATGATAATTCTAGGCCAAGTTCCAAAGTTATCCATACGGTTATATGTTCAAATTATATGGGGGAACAAATTTCTTCCCATAAATCAATTCATATGGGGTAAATCTAGTTGTAGTATTCCATGTGATCTAATATGCCCATACTACTTTAGGAATATGTGCTTCCCATTCCTTGTAGTGAATATTTATTATTTTTGTGAGAATATTCTCAATTTATTTATTTGTAACCTCTACTTGTCATTTTATTGAGTATGATATGAGGTAAATTTTTTGTGACTAATTTCATATTCAAGAGCAAGGGTAGATATTAGATCAGATGTGAATTGAGACCCTTGATCTATAACTATCTCTCATGGAACTCTATATATAGTGAATATCTCCTCCTACATAAATTCTACAACTTTTTCATCTCATGCATGTTTTGAGGATTTCATCTCAACCCATTTCATCACCTAATATTTATAAACTAGTGTGTACTCTTTGTTGTTGGATTTAGAATCTATTGGTCCAAAAACCTCAATTCCCCATTTTTCAAATGGTTCTAAAACCATTTGAGGTTGAAGCAACATCTCATTAGAATTTATGGGTTTCCTCGTACATTGCATTGATTTCACTGGTGGGTATATACAATTGAATCTTAATGCAATGTAGTCTATTAATAACCTATAGTTAGGATCTTGATTATAATCCTCTTTATATAAAAATGATCTCCATAGGGTTCATCATGACATTATCTAAGGATGTTAAAAACCTCATCCTCTCTTATATACTAGCATATGATTGAATCAATATTTTTAGTGAATATTACTATTTTTGTGAGAATGTACTCAATTTATTTATTTTTAACCACTACCTATCTATTTTATTGAGTATGATATAAGGTAGACTTATTGTGCCTAATTTCATATTCATGAACAAGGGTAACTATTAGATTAGACATGAATTGAGACCCTTGATCCATAAATATATTTTGTGTAACTCCATATCTAGTGAAGATATCCTCATATAAAAATTCTACAACTTTTTCATCTTGTGCACATGTTAAGGTTTTCATCTCAACCTATTTCATCACATAATCTATGCAAACTAGAATATATTGTTGACTACTAGACTTGAAACCTTGTGAAGGTAGTTTTAGGCCTTCACAATATGAAGTAACATGGAGACAATCCTATTCTATGGGTGGCCTAATTGGTGGATTTAATCTCTAGATTTTAAGGTCTAGTTCTCTTGATGTATCAGTTAGGATCCCTGCTCTACACTACCAACTTGCAAGGGAAAAGGGAAGAAGGTAAATTGAAAGGAAAACCTATCTAAATGGGGTGATATACCAAAATATGACCTCCAATTATGTAATATGAACTAAAATTATGAATAAGTACATAAACCTGATTTCACTTCTCAAATGAGAGTTCTCCATACATCAATTTTCACACAAAGGCTCAACTTGATGGATGATCTAAGGTAGTTATTCAATAGGTCTCTCAAAGACACCAAGGAAAGATAACATTTGCCAAACATAAAATATTGTTCAATAAAACTATGAAACCTATAAGAAATAACTAAAACCTAAAAATAGGTAAAGAGGAAAGGACAAGATGAGAAGAAGCATGAACTGTAACTGTCATCTATCAACAAACCATGAAAATACACTAAACCAAGCTTTGAGGAGGAATGAATTCTATCTTATTAATTAAAAATAGGAAATTAAAAATGTTTTATAAACATTTCCTTTCCAAATCTAAGGTTAATGATCCTTCAAATTCCAAAAATTGTCTTACATATAGAGAATTGAGAGGGAGGAGAGAGGAGACAAGAGCCCCCAAAACTAGAAAATTTGCTTTTCAAAAATAGCTTCTCCAAAATGGTACATAACATTTATATTATTCCTTTTTAATCCTCTTTGGATATATGTCATATAATTTCATGTTTCAAGAGTTTTAAAAGATGGAGTAATTCCTCATCCTTGATTTGTGGTGTTTGACCCACATAGGTGCCTTGATTCTTTCTTAAACTCACTATATTTTTGGTGAGGAAGTCTCCTAGTTCAAATTAGGTCTTCATGCTTGGAAAAATTCATCATGACTTGATAAATTATTATTTGAAATTTTATTTAAATAATTAATTAGGTTTTCACACCTTTTTTGGACTCTTTTAAGGTCTTGGAATGCACATTTGACTATTTCAACACACTAGGCATTAGAAGGAAAGAATCTCTTTTTGGAGTCCTTATGAAATTTAATAACCTTTGAAACCTACTACCAATTGTATTTTCACCCCTTGAGGATATTCCTAGCTCTATTCATCCAAGTGGGATAATGGAAACATTCCACTTGCTATGGGTAAATAATTTGATGGGATGAATCTCTAAAATAAAGGGCTAGCTCCCTATATGTGCCTTGAAATGCTTTCACCTATACTAACTAATTATTTGTGGGGAAAATGATTAGATTTTGCATGAAATAAAACCCATTATATTGGGTGATGCACAAATATATTAACCATAAGACTATTATACTCCATCACTTTTGAGACAAGGCATAAAACACTAGTCTGAGAGTCCTAGAATACACTAACATTAATATTTCAATATGAAGGTCACATGCATGAAGAATATTCAAGGTAAGTGGAAAAATATATCATTTTTTAGATGATAATAATTCCTTTCACACATAATAACATGTACATAAACTTAACAACACTTCATATGACCTGCTAGGCATGGAATCACTTGCATTAAACATGGAAGGATTGAGACAAAGCAAGGATAAATGAATATCTCTTAACCATTAAATATACATCACTTCACACACTTTAAAAATATTATGTATGAACTAAAAATATTTTTTATTTTTTATCTAAGGCAAATACAATTTCAAAATCAGTAGGACTTCACCATACATGGTGTGGTATTAGTTACAATGGCTAAAATGGCTATTTCTTATAGAACTTGAGAGAGAGAAAAGAAGAGAGGAGACCAAGGGTCATAAGGACACTTTTTAAGCTGATAAAATCAGTTAATTTTTCATGATAAAATTATGTGGGATGAACCATGCAAGGTTAGGAAGCACAAGTTTCCATCCAAGTCATAAAACTAATAAAAGGTGGCATGAAACTCCTCATTCTAGCTCAAAAAATTGCCTTCATGATTTTGACCTATTTTAACGTCCAAAAACTGATTATATATAGGTGTTATTATTGGAATTAATTGGAATTGTTTCATACATGCCTTTTCATTCATTGGTTTCAAGCTTGGTCATCTAGAACCTTCCCAAAATGAGTTATCATCATCTGTAGTCTAAGAAACTCATCTTTCATGCACCTTGATACACTTTGGCACTCCAAAAATAATAAATTTTCCATGAAAATACATGGTAGGGAGTGTATTACACCTTTCAATACCCTCCATGGCCTTATAATCATTATGGAAACCTTAAAATGAGGTCACTTGAAGTTTTCCACCCTTCTCACTAGTTTGTCCACTATGCGAGGTTTGACTGGCTAAGATGAGAGCTATTGATTTCACACTTAGATGTTTTTTCAAGGAATTAAATATCCATATATATTTATTAAAATTATTAATATCCCCCCCCAAACTTTATTACATCTCTTGAATACCTCTTGTAGCCTACAAAATTGCATAAAATAGTCAAAAGTACCCTATTTTGTACTCTTATCTATACAAGTCTTTATATACTCCATTAGTATGGAGGGATGATCCTGAAGATATTCCTATAAAAATAAAAAATCCTCAATCCTAGTCAATATTAGTACATTATATTAGCTTTCCAAATCCATTTCCACAAACTGCTCACTAGCAAGGGTTTTAGAGGGTTTTAGGCCTATTTTGACCTCTTAAGGTTCATTCATACAAAACCTAATGTTTAACTTGAAAAAAAAATAATGAGAATTTTATTTATGACAATTTATAAAATATATAAATTAATTTATTCTCCATTCAAATAACCAAGGGAGATATGAGCATTCAAATTTGACCTATCAAGCTTGATTCCTCATTCCCACAGTCCTGAAATTTTCCTTGAGTCAAAAATGGACTTCTTTATGTTTTTTATGCATAAAAATGTTTTTAACACATCTATAATTATCCCATAATAATTCCAAAATTTATTTTAAATCATATCCAATTATATAAATTTGAATGACTCTCCATTTGGCTTTAGGCCTAAGCATGCTAAGTAGGCCTGAGTTGTCCTTTAAAGCTCAAAATGGATTTTTTTTATGGTTCCCCTACATAAAAATGGTTAATTCACCTATATATTCATCCAATTAACATTATCCAACAATTTTTAAATCATTACTAGGGCTATAAGTGAAAATGGTCTCTTATTTGGTCATTAAGCCAAAATCCTGGCTTTAGGCTTGTTTGCAAACTTGATGGTCTAGGACACCCTATTAATATTCACCCATTATTTATTGGTTTTATATTATAAATATGTTTTATATATCTTATAAATCCTTAATAAAATTTCCCTCATATATTTTTATCACCCTTTCACCTCTTTTTTCTGATAATTGTAAGTTTCATGCACAAAGGGAGTGCCCTTTGTCTGAGACAAAACAGAGGGAACTCCCTTATTTCAATAGAAAATATTGATCATTTTATGATATTATATAGGTTTTAAATACATAATTAAAAAAAAAAAATAAAAAACATCTTATATTAGGTCATTAGGTCTTCAAACTTCTCTAAAACCTAAAATAGACCCTTATAAAGAAGACTATGTACATGATTCCTCATGAGGACTGTGTGATGCATGGTTTGAACTCCTTATTGTGCATGATTTTAATTAGATAGATATATTTCAAGGTATAAACATAATTTTTTATATGATTTATAATTTTTTATAATTTCAACTTACCACATCCCCTTGATACTCCTTACTTAGTTAAACTAAGTTTCCACTCTAGACTGTATTTCTTGCTTTAAGCTCAAAAATAGTTCTTGTAGGTGTTAATAGCTCAGTTAGAATTTTATTATGATATCATTTCAAGACCTTCCTTGAATCACTAAGTTTATTTATCAATATTTTTATACTTATTCATAATGTTTAGACAATGCCAACACTAAGAACTATTATTCTCTTCATTCTCACTGCCTTTGTTAGTCAACATAGTCAACTATGTTATGACCAGTATAATCATGTAGGTGTAAATTATTATCTTGAAAGGTTACACATCCATTTACACTCTCATGAAACATTTTAAAACATATCTGATATACCAACTTAGGTTATTCCATCTTAAATAGTCCATCTTGGACTATGTACTATTACAGTCAGTTGTAGGTGTGTATCTCCTCTTAAAAGGACACCTGTAGGTATTCATGAGACCCTAAAATAGAGAAAGTCACCCTATTTAATGGTATATTTATTTTATGAATTATAAATTATACCATTTATAACTATCCCCATATTCTATCATGATCTATCTTTGTATCATTAGGTGTGAGGGCTCTTTAGGATTCAGGCATGTAGACTTTACTACCTATTTTTAATGTATAAATGGGCAAATTTGAAGTTCCCAGCAACCATCTTTCACTAATCCTCTACGCCCTTAAAATTTGAAAAATCCTTGTAATCTATAGGTGATACAATATAAACACATTAGGATGAATTATAATCTTTTATAACTTTACCTTATAACTCTACCAAAATGGCCCTAGGCCTCTATTTTACATTTTTAGGGAATAGGGGCCTAAACTTAGTCATCTCATGTTTTGAAGGTTTGTCTACTTTAATTCTCCAATATAACACTTAAATGAGGCCTTCCATGATAAAACCATACAGTATAACCTCAAATAAGTGTTTATCAATGTTTCAACTTCATCCATTGAGAGTTTTTTGTACTCTGTTAGGACCACCTATAGGTGCTTATTACCACATACAAGTAGAGAAGTAGGTTGTCTCAGTGTGCAAGATAATTATGTTTATAAACACTTTATATAACCTTAAAAAGTGTTTAAATTCACTTATTTTTACTCTAATAAATTGAAAAAACTATAAAATTCTCCACCTTAGTATGATGTCAACAAAGAGACTTGTGTAGGTGAAGATGGAGTTATATGCATGATTGGTAAAAGCAGACATGTGCATGATTTGTAGGTTAAAATGTAGTTTCATGAATTTTACCCTATAACCTTCTCCATGACTATTTAAAATAAATAAATAAATATACCATGATTATCTTATAAATTTCCTTTTAGGGGATTGGTCTCAATACTGAGGGTTTCTATAGGTGTTTGAAAACTCCTGTAGGCACATGTCAATGAGCAAATTGGAAACATGTGTATAGATGACTGTGTCTGACTGGGATAGGTCTGAAATTTTCATCCAAGTGAAAGAATTTAATGTTATTTCATCTACCAGGTGTTGAATTTATCCAAGATTTAAATGACCATAAATATACTTTCAATGTGACATGACTTCTAGATACCTTGCATAGCTCAAAAGTTGCATTGTGTATGACAGTCTTTAAGCAAACTAGCTACATGATGCTTTGCGATATGAATGTAATCATAGGAATATTTTCCTTGGATAAATGATATTTTAAGGTGAGGTTAATAATTATATAATATTAAAACATGTCATAATGTAAACCAAAACATATTCTCCCTCCAGAACCACCATCAAAATAAGAAAATCTTTCAAATGGTGAAAACATTGCCTGTTATACAGAATAGTTTTCCCTCATGTAACTTAAGATGATTAGCATATCAAATAAATTTAACTAATAAAAAAATATGGATATAATTATATAATTAAGGAAACATCATATTTAATACTTTTTTTTTGTATGAAATTTCCTAAAATGGAACAAAACCTATAGGGTGCATGAAACAATAAGCATAAAAATATAGTCAAATTCATGAGGATGGTTCATAAATAAAAATCCACAATTATTCAAAATATTATAATTTAAATTAAGGTATATAATTATAATACCATCTCCCAAAATCATTTATATTAAAACTTCTTCAGTTGTTCGTATTAAGCATGAACCTTAAGACTACTTTTGCTTGCCAAAAAGGGTCAAAAAGGAGTAGAACGGTTTTAGATTAAAAAAATGGAAATTATATAGAATTTAAATTTTTAAACTAAGCTTAATAAATATTAAGAGACATTATATGATCTTGTCCCATGTGTCACACTTCCCTATGGGTTGTACAAGTGCCAAACTCTTCTCTTTTCCTAAGAAACTTGTTCTTTCTTCTAGAGCACATGCCACTTTTAGTTACCAACAATTTATTATCACATCTCAGGACACATGCCACTTTAAATCACCTTTTAAAACCTTAAAACTTCCTAATAAATCTTTATAAGTCATTAAATTCCCCTTTTTGACCTCAAAATGACTCTTAAGACTAAAAGGATTAAAAATACTAAAGACCAAGGCCAATATAACATTAAATGACATAAATTAACTTATAATACACATTTATAAATAATATTAGACCCATAATAAACCTATAAATATAAAAAAAATCCTATGTGGGTCCTAATTTGACTTACAGGTTCAAATTTGGTCAACAAATTGGTGACTCATAGGGGTAATATGCCTATTATACTAACTAGACCAGTAACCTTATTAGTCCATTAGGATATGGAGTCACATTTAAACTAATTTTACACACATTTCCTTTGATAACACACAAAACACAAGTAAAAACCAACAATAAATAACACAAAAGACAAGAAACTAAGTAAAACACACTTGTGCTTCATGAGTACTTATGGAACACACACACCAAACTAAACAATATGATATTCTTCTAAGTCTTGTCCTCCTCCTTGACACATTGTGATTGATTTTTGAAAGGAAAAAATATTACCTCCACCATGTTCTCACATCCCTAAATGTGGTTTTACCTCATATGGAGCTCTTTACTATCTTTTAGGCATAGCCAGATCTATCTTGACATCACTATCTATCTCTACAGCTTCTTGTATATTAGCATCATTAAGTGACTTTATGATATCAGGTTCTTTACTAGTAGAAATAAATTTATTTTCATTTTTTATTGAACACTCAATATCATGTTTAGATTCATCATTAGACTTGTCATTAGCTATTCAATATTTTGGAGAGGAAAAAACTTTACCCAACCTATCAAATTCCTTGCATACAACATTGAACATCTACCATAAATCTTCTTCCTTATGAATGTCATCTTCAAGGGTTATTTATTCTAATTTGGTCTCACAAAAATATCTTAAGATTTCCACTTTTTTAGGATTGATTTGACCTTGTTCTACATTCTTGATAACACATTCATTTTCATGCTTGAGATGGTCATATACAACTTCATCATTAGACATAGAGTCTTCTTCAAGCACCTCCTTCTTCAAGTCTTAGCCACATTACTCATGGCTACACATCCCATCAAATATGGTGGCAAAAAATTATGGATCATCCTTTTTTTCACCAATGGGAGTCCCTATGATGATCTCTTCCTCATAGTCACTCATGAGATCCTCTTGATCAGCCATGAATTAAATTTTCTCTTCTTCACTTGCCTCTCTCAAGATAGGCTCTTATTCAATAAGGGGTGAGGTGGAAATTTTATGTATAGGCTCATATATTTTAGGTGAATGATATGTAATATGAGATATATTTTGAGGTTAAGGAGTTCTAGATGGAGTGTGGGATGAAGGAGAATGCTTATGAGTGGGTTTGGAAAAGAGAAAAGCACTAGTAAGCTCATATGGAAGTAAATTATTGGGCTGATTATAAGGAGAAACACCTAAATAAGTAGGAGTTGCATATTTACAATAATATCCTTGTGCGTAATCCATGGAAACATATTTTTTTATATGACAAGATTCATAGGGTTATTGTTGAGGCTGATAGGCATCATGGTATGAAAGATAGGGATCATATTGGGATTGATAGAGAGGTGTTTCTTGATAGGTTTCTTGGTAGCCATACTCATATATTTATCCAAAAAACATGATGTCCATATGGAGAGGTAAATTAAGGCATATATGACTAATAAAATTCATGAAAGGGTTGATACACTTCATGTTGAAGTGGGGACACTTCATGATAGGGTTGACTAAGAACTTGCTCTTATTGATAAGGAATGGCACAAACTTGAAATGTCATACCAACTTATGTGAAACATAACTCAACACCAAGGTAAATCATAGAACTTAATTAGGAAGTAAGAACACAGATAATGATCATCAACAATCTTCAAAAGGAATACCTAGGCTATTTGACTAGCTAATGTAACTTCAGAGTGACCATTGATGCTTAAATAGATGCCTCCAAAGTTTAATTGTTGAAAGACAACACCAAAAATCTTTTAACCTCTTGGACTAATATTCCAATTATGTATGACAAAAACTATTTTCACATGGATTTTCAACCTTTGAGGAGATTCCTCATCTCTCCTCATCCAAGTGGCAAAATGGAAATATCTCACTTGTTATGGGTAATCAATTTGGCGAGATGAATCACTAGAATGAAGGGCTAGCTCCCTAGATGTGACTTGAAATGTTTTCACATATATTAATTGATTATTTATGGGGAAAATTTTTATATTTTACATGAAATTAAACCTATTCTAGGAGGTGGTGCACCAATATGTTTACCATAATACTATTATACTCCATCACTCTTGAGACAAGTCATACAACACTAGTCTAAGGGTTATCAAATGCAATAACATTAGTATTTCAATATGAAGGTGACACACATGGAGAATATTTAAGGTAAGTGGAACCATAGATAATTTTTATATGCTAATAATTCCTTGTATACTTAATAACATATCCATACACTTAACAACACTTCATATGACCTCCTAGGCATGGAATCGCTTACATCAAACATGGAAAGATTGAGAGAAAGCAAGGATAAATGAATATATTTTAACCATTAAATATACATATATTCACACACTTTTAAAAATCAGATGTATGAACTCAAACTATATTTCATTTATTTTCTAAAGCAAGAATAATTTCAAAACCAATAGGGCTTCACCATACATGGTGTGGTATTAGTTACAATGGCCAAAATGGCTATTTCTTATAGAACTTGAAAGAGAGAGAAGAAGATAATATCCCAAGGGTAAAAATAACACTTTTAAATCTAATAAAATTAGTTCCTTGTGCATGAAAAATTATGCGAGATGAACAAAGAAAGTTTAGGAAGCACAAGTGTCTATCCAATTCATAAAACTCATGAAAAGTGGCATAAAACTCCTAATTCTAGCTCAAAAAATGCCTTAATGATTTTGGACATATTTTAATGTACCAAAACTGATTAGGGATAGGTCTTATTATTTTAATTAATTTAAATGGTTTCAAACATTCCTTTCCATGCATTGGTTGTAGGCCTGGTCATTTAGAACCTTCCCAAAATGACCTATCATCATTTGTAGTCTAAGAAACTCCTCTTTCATGCACCCTACACACTTAGCCTCTAAAAATGCATCAATTTTACATGAAAATATATTTTAGGTAGTTTATGACACCTATACATACCATCCATGGCCTAAGAATCATTAGGGACACCTTAAAATGAGCTCACTTTAAGTTTTCCACCCTTCTCACTAGTTTGTCCACTATGCCAATTTTGATTGGCTTAGATGAAAGCTATTATTTGAAAACTTAGAATTTTTTTGAAGGAATTAAATTTAAATAATGAGTTATTAAAATTCCTAATCTTACCCCCAAAATTTATTTCATCTCTTGAAACCTCATGTAGCCTAAAAAACACATAAAATAGTCAAACGTACCCTATTTGGTACCCTATCTGTATAATATTGTTTAGTCCAAAATGGAGGGGAGGATCTTGATAGAGTAATATTCAATTTTAAATCATTATCATGGTAAAAATATTCCATTATATTATCTTTCCAATTCCATTTCCAGAAACTAGTCACTAACAAGGGTTTTGGATGGTTTAAGCCTATTTTCACCTCTTAAGGTTCATCCATAAAAACCTGATATTAAAATTGAAAAAAAATTACACAATAATGGTATTTAGTACCTTATATAACATCTATGCATTCATTTAGTCTCCATGCAAATCACCAAGGGAGATATGAACATTCAAATTTGACCTATCGAGCTTGATTCTTCATTCCCATAGGCTTGAGTTTGTCCTTGAGTCAAAAAAGGACTTATTTGTGTTTTGTCTACATAAAAAGGGTTTTTAAAAATATATAGCTTATCACATAATAATTCCCAAATTTATTTTAAATCATATCCAAAGCTATAAATGTGAATGACTCCCCATTTGGATTTAGGCCAAAACACAACCCAATGGGCTTGACTACAACTTTAGGGTTTTTTGAACATCTCTTTTAGTTTATATCTTTAAATATTAGTATATAATGTTGTTATGTATGTATTAAAACTTAATATACCTATCCTAAAGGTTCAAACCAACCCTGGTCCATCCTTCTCACCCATCTTCACAAGATTGTAGGTTTAAGCATAAAGGGAAGTACCCTCTATCTAAGAAAAAACAAAGGGTACTTACCATATTTCATAACTCAATATTAAAGTCTTATGATATACTCATAGTTTAAAAGATAATGTGTACCAAAAATTTGCCCTTGATAATGTCATTTGACCCCTCAAATCCTCAAAGACCTAAGATAAACTCCTTTTATGACATACTATGTAGGGTTCTTTATGAGGATTGTGTTTTGCACTTGGAAGTGTCTATAATTTATTTTTTAATCCATTAAGAGGGTATAATAAGGTTATTTAAACCATAATAATGACGTTAATAATTCTATTAAACTCTCATAATCTATGTTTTCACCTTAAAAACCCATCCTTACTTAGTCAGGTCTGATTGGTAAGTTAACCCTACCTGTGGGTGTTCTTTGCAAAAGTTAGACCCTAACATAATGTTTAAAAACATTATTAAGACATAATAATACCATATGGAAATTAATTTAATCATTTTTTATCATTTCATTCCATCTTCACACCAAGAATACTGCTTTCTTGTTCAGTGTTTGTCATAGTCATCTACAATGGTTGTAAGTGCTCATAGGGTCTTAAGGAATTTATGTAAGCTTGTTTTAAATTATTTGGAGATTATGAAGATAATAATGGTTAAATTTAAGCTTATCACAAGTTTTTTTATTCATTCCAACTTATCTATACTCTTTACATGTCCCTTGATCTCACAAATTGAGTTCTTTCTCTCTTGACTGTGAAACCCCACCTTTTTATTCCTATAGGTGGCTATGCTTGGTTTAGGCTTGAAATTAGTGCATAGGACCCATTTATATATTTGAATATAGTTTTATAGGTTATTTAACCCAATCTTTCACTTTGACTAGTTCTTTTCCATCACCTTGAATCGTAAAACTACTCACTGTATGACACAGTCAGAAAGAGTCAATTGTGTTTGAAAAATAAGATCCTATAGGTGTAAGATGGGGTCATATATTACATATTTATATATGTAGATAACCCTTTAAACACAATTGGGTTAATTTTCACTATTTTAGACATTATCCATGAAAACACACTTGTATAACATCACCTATACACCATTCTTAAACTATTGTCTGCCTTCCCAGTTGTAGGTGAGTATTTCTAGAATTAGAAAACCTGTAGGTATAAATGAGGATTGAAACACTACATTTCCACATTATATTTTTGATATTCATGTCCATTTGGTATCCCTTTCACTTCATGAGGACATAAAAACAAAAGAGTATGCCCTATTTTCTCCCTAGTATACCAATGGTCACTTAAAGGTTCAAACCTATAGAATTTAATACCTAGAAACATTGGTTTAGGGGGCATCTTTAGACCTTATAAAAGTTGACTTTCACTAATCATTTTGACCCCAAAATTTACCAAGTTATTTTCATTTCTAGAGACAAAAAAATAATTACAATAGGATGCATCAAAACATTGATGAATATATTATATGATCTTGACAAAAAGGGGGTAGACCTCTATTTTCATAGTTTAGGGAAATTGGGCTTGAACCTGTCTTTTCATGTTTTGAAGGTTTCTCAACTTCAAATTACCAACTTGACACCTCAAATTAAGTCTAGTCAATACAACATACTATAGATCTAAAATGGTTCACCATGCTCCCATTCCTCTATGTAGACACCTTTATATCTTTGTGATCCCACCTATAGGTGGTTATGTTAATGTACATGCAAATAATGGTTTTATGAACGATGTGTATGATTTGTAGGTTTCCATGTAGTTTAGTCATTTTAAAAAGTGTAAAAATTAATTATAATTACTCTCAAAAAATTTATTATCTTAGACATTTCCTTTCAATATGATTGGTCTCTATGAGGGCACCTATAGGTGTATGTGAGCTATAAGTAGGCAGTGAACAGATTGGAAATATGTGTATAGTGAGTGGTCTCATGGATAGGCCTAAACTCTTCACAAATTACTAAAATGGATGTTATCACTATAAATGTGTTGGAAAAAGTCTCAATACCTTTAATCCAACATGATACACTTTCAAGAGATGCCTACAAATGTGCATTCATGGCTACCTAACTGAATATATTGTATATGACTATAATTATATGAAGAGTTGACTTGGGAAAAGAGATTGAGAGTGAGTATGATCAAGAGTAAATTTAATAATTTAAACCAAAACATATTCACCTTCTAAGACCACCATCAAAATAATAAAATATTTTAAATGGTGAAAAAACTACATGTTGCATAGAAAAGTGCTCCCTCTTGCAACTTAAGATGATTAACATATCAAAAAACTTTAAAATGATAAAAAAACATAGAGAGAATTAGAGAAGGAAGTAAACATCATCTATAATCAACTTTAACAACTGGTTCATATGGACTTGCCAAAAATGGAACAAAACTTATAGGGTGCATGAAACAACAAGTAGAAAAACACAGTCAACTTCATGAGGATGGTTCATAAAGCACATGCCACCATTATTATAATTTTAATAATTAAAATTAATATATATATATATATATATATATATATATATATATATATATATATATATATATATATATAAGTGTAATTTCACCTCCCTGTGGCATTTTATCTGAAACCTCCTTTTCTAGTCATACCAAGTACAAATCTGAAGATTGGTTGTGTGCATAAAAGGGTAAAAAATGAGTCGAATAGTTTTAGTAAAATTTTGACACTTTAAAACCATTTAAAATGTGTATTTGAGCTTTAGAAATTTTAATATACATATTAAAACATTATTCCATGTGGCACACTTCCCCGTGAGTTGTACAAGTGTCAAACTCTCCTTTTTTATCAAGAAAACTACCCTTTCTTTTTTGTCAAATTTGGTGGTCTAGAACACTATGGAGATACAATAACCTTGAAATGGCCATTTACAAGCTTGAATTTGTGAAGAATTTTCTCACTTGCCTAAAAGATCTGAATGGTTTGGGAACTTTTTTAATGAGTTCCCATGTATTTTCAAGATTGGAAAGGTAAAAAAAGTCTTGACATACCTTGTCAATTGATTGACATCATTCTACACTCTTTATAACCTCTATTTTAGCTTAGAAACATAAAAAACTATAGTTTTTGTATTATTCCATACAAGTTAAGGTATAAAAAAAAACATGTGGAAGATCCTCTAAGAGTCTACTACAACCTTTGGTAGGTTTAAAGATCAAATTGTGGCATTTTAGGTGGTTTCAAAGTCCATCTATGTAAACTAGTCACAACTAGGGTTTTAGGAGGGTTTAAGACATATATAAGGTCTTAATGATTAGTTATAAAGAATAGACATCCAAATGACCTCTTGATACCACAAAAATCTTTTTAGGGTACCCTTATAACACCTCAAAACACCATTAGGTCCCATGCAAAGTATGAGAGATGGTACAAGCATCTGAAGTTGCTCTTTTGGTGACTGTCTTAGCTTTCCTTTAGTATGAGAGGTGTCAAAAATGGATCTTGGGTTTGAGAGATCATTCCTAATATTGGGATAAACTCATATAACTTAAAATAAATCTACTCCATGGTTTTACTTTCTCTAGAAGTACCCAACTTTTTTATGTGTGCATTTGGTGCACTAGTTAGGGTACTATTGCCACTTATATTTTCACCCTTTGAGGAGATGAAAAATCTCTCCTCATCCAAGTGGAACAATAGAAACACCTCTAGGTTTTTGGGTATCCTAAGGATGAGGTGAATCTCTAGATAAGGCTAGCTTCTTTGATGTACCACATTGAATCATAACTACACTTAAATTTTGGGGGTGAAAAGGGATAGAGATAACTGAAAGAAAACTATTCTAAGGGAGGTGATACACCAAAAAACATGATGACTTCCAACCAAAAGTATGTTACACATGAGAAAAAAATATAAATTGAACATACACTTCTTCAATCTATGTCTTCTCACATCAATGTTACATTCTAAGGTTATGGATGAATGCCTTAGCGTAGGAGGACTAGACAAGGGGCCTTGAATGGCACTAGTGAATAGAATAAATCACTCAAACCTAGACATATCCTTGAACCTTCACATGACCTATAAGAATAGGCTAAAAATATGTGAAAGAATGAAACAATATGCTAAGGAATCCATAGTTTTCACTAAGTAAGATTCATCATCCAAATAGACACACTATGAATAGTCATTAAAGATGTAAAAATCAATAGTCTCATTAATCAAATGTTATGCATTTGAGTAATGATTCACCATACTCAAGTGGAGCATAAAGTACAATGGCCAAAATGGATAGTTCTTATATAGCTTGAGAGAGAAATAATAAGAAAGAAGTCCAAGGGACACAAGGACACTTTTCAAGCTAATTCAAGGAGTTAATTGTGTATGACAAGAGGATATAGGATGGACCATGTAAGGTTAGGAAGCCCAAGTGTCAATTCACGGCATAAAAATCTTAAAAAGTGGCATAAAACTCCTTGTGTTGGCTAAAAAAAACTACCTTCATGATTGGCCTTATTTGAATGCCTTATAACTAACTAAGACTAGGTTTTATTATTGGGATGAAGTTTAAAGACATTAGACATGCCTCTTTATGCATTGGTTATAGTCTTGGTCCTTTGAAATCAAATGGAAATGAGCTATCATCATCTATAGTCTAGAAAAATCTTCCTTCATGCACCCTACAAACTTGTCTTCAAACTTGGCTTCATTTTTAGACTAGCTGAGATGAATCACCATATAAAGTTACAAAAATTATAAAACTTTCCCCTAAACTTTATTTCACCTTCAAAATCCCCTTGTATCCTAAAAATCATAAAAAATGGTCAAAAATACACTATTTTTACCATGTCCATACAATTCTGTATAGCTAAAAAGCATGGGAAGGAGCCTGAGTGAGTCATCTACAAGTTATAATAGGTTTCATAGTCAAACTATGCCATTAGAATATATCTCCAGCTTCATTTCTCCAAACTGGTCTCTATAAGGGTTTTCAAGGGTTTCTGATAGTTTTGATTCTTAAGTTTTGTTCATAGAGGTTTCACATTTAAATTACAAACAAATTTGACTAATTTTATTTTAAAGGACCTTACTAACTTCCCCAAACTCATCTGGCTCCCATGCATGAGCATTTGAAACTCTCCTATCGAGCTCTTTTCCCCATTTGCATGTGCCTAACAATGGTCTCAATCCAAAATTAATTCTCTTAAATATTTATCTACAAGTTTGAAGTTTGAACATACTTGATGCCACCCTAAGAACATACTCTAATAGGATAGGAATCACTCTTAGGGTTAAAAGTGAAATTGACCTATTGTTTCGGTTCTAAGCCAAAACATGCTTAGTAAGGTTGGCTACAGACTTAGCACTTTAGAACTCTTAGTTTAGTTTCCTTACTATTTTCTTGGTTCCTCATGTTTTTTTGGATGTAATTTAGCTTACTCAACCTTCTTGAAAAGTTCGACCATCTCTTGAAGAGTCCTTTTGTCACATTTTCCCAAAACTACCAATTAGTGCACTTTGGGAAGTGCCCTCTTTATAAGACAAATTAGAGGGCCCTTCCCATATTTTTCAAATAATTGTGGCTAATAGATAATATTTCTCAAGTATCAAATATATCCTCTACAAAATTTTGGCCCTTGGTCTTAAGTCTATACCTTCCAACTTCAACAAAAACTCAAAACAAGCTTGTGTAGAATGGACTATGTAGGGTTCCTTGGTGTAGACCATGTTTTGCTTGTTTGAGCTGCTTCATTTTTTTCATATCCATTGGAAAAACCTGTGAATTTTGTCATTACCATGCTAGAGTGTTTTTAATATTCATTCTTACACTCTAACCCCACAAGCACCCTCCATAATCATGAATTCACAAGATTGAGTTTCTTATTCTTGACTATGTTTTGAATTTTCAAGGGCACCTATAGGTTATTTTGTCATGTCTAGATATATTTAGTTCTATAAATATCCAAATGGAAATGGTCACATGTCATTTCATTAGGCCCAATTCTCCCTAACCCTACCTATACACTTTTTATGTCTTAAAATAGGTTTCCACTATTTGTTGACCGAGACATCCTCTTTGCTTGTAAGGTACTAAGCTCATTTAGACATTTTCATGATGTGTGTATGACTTCAATAAACCATCCTAGGTCCAAAACTACATTATTTAATCAACATCCTCCTTAGAAAACCTTCAAAGCACCATTTGGGGTATCTAGCTTACAGTCACTGTCTCATGCCCTACTAGACTAAGACACCCCTACATGTAGGCTCTATTGGGCTTCAACTGAGTTTAATCATGATGCTTAGAGATATTAAATTAAACTCTATATGTCACCATGTATACATCTGATATATTATCTCCTTTGAAGTCTTAAACCCCCACTTTAACATCATTTTTTTAGATGACTATCCTATACTGAGGTACTCTGATTGTAGGACCTACTATAGGTGTCAATACATATTTCAAGATTGGAAAACAAAGGAAAAAACCTAATTATAACACCCTATAATCCATTGATATGTTTTAAATCTAAATTTCTCATGTTTGGGCCATTCACACACCAAAAAACCACTATTCTTCTCACTGTCATAGACAATCAAACACAATTGACTATAGGTGGGAAATATGCAAACCTATAGGTGATCCTCTTCTCTTGAAATTTGACATATCATTATTAAACCCATGAAGTATTTGGAAACATTTTTCATCTACCATTCTTGGTTATTCCATCACAAACTTGCTTGTTGGACAATGTGCTCCTATAACTAGATGTAGGTGGATGTTTTAGGGCCTATGTATAGATAAGATGTGCATATGAGGGTATAAAACATAGTATCCTAACATCTTAGGTGATCATTGGAACATATGTCAGCTTGAAACATTTATAATCACCTTCATGCATTGGCAAGTCCTAATTTTCAACTTTAAGTGAACATAGGTCTCTTTAGGACTCAGTCCCGTAGATATCACTATTAGTTCACAGTGCATAAAAATGTGATTTTGAGTTCCTCAAAAACTAATTTCCATTTCTCAACTTCCCTTCAAAATTTTCAAGGTTCATGTATTATGTGAGAGCTACAAGGTTAATCCATTAGGATACCTTAGAATCTTATGTAGCCATATCATATGTTAATTTAAAAACATTTTTGGATCTCTATTTTGCATCTTTAAGGATTGAAGCCTTGAATTCTATCATTGAGTCTTTAGAAGGTAGCTCTCAACTTGAATTTGCTAGTCAACACCTCAGATAGGTTTGGCATGGTTCCCCAACTTGTTAAGGTTCAAAATAAGGATTACAACATCTTTCAATGCCTAAAAAAAAACTTCTCAATTCCTTGAGTTGTCACCTGTAGGTGGCCATTTTCCTATACACAGGTAGTAAAGAGAATGTAGGAAATGCAATTTAATTTTGATCCTTTTATGAGATAAAAAATTATCTCCATACTTCCAAATGCACTCTTAATGCCTCAAGGAGTTTTACATCAGTACTAAGGCTCTCATAATGACATGACATAATCATGGAAACCCTTGTATGTGTGTATGGCTGAGTGTGGACAATGAACATGAAATGGAGAAAGAGTGTGAATGAAAAGTCTCGTGTACAAATTAAAATAATTTCCAATTCCTAAATTAAATGATTACAATTAAGGAAGTCTTAAGACTAGTTTCAAAATATCTCATTCAACATGAAAACACTTGTAGACACATGAAACATAGCTGACAGGTATCTAGTGGTTGGTTAGTATGGTCTCCATGACTACATATTTGATCAAAACATGGTGTTATGAGACTGAGATATAAGGTAAGGTGATATATATTGAATTAATATATAGGAAACATCACATCGTGTTCTTATGAATCTTCTTCTGAGAACCATACACTCTACCAACAAAGATTTTTGACTGAAACCTCATATGGTGAGACCTCCTTACCAAGTGAATTATTTAGACTATCAAATCAACTCAAAATGTGAAAAAAATCATGTGTAACATTATAAAAGGGAGTTAACATCCTCTATAAACAATATTAGTAAGTGAATTATACATACCTTCCCAAACAAGAGTAAAACCTACAAGGTGTACATATAAGTAGGTAGAAAAATGCAGTTAGCTCCATGAGAATGGTTAATGAAGAAAAATCCACAATTATTCTAAATTATTATATTTAAATTAAGGTCTCTTAGTGTACTAAAACATCCCCAAGGCATTTGAGCTGAAACCTCTTGAGCTATTTGTACTAATCACAAACCTGAAGGTCACTTCTACTTGCCAAGAAGGGTGAAAAAGTAGTAGAATGATTTTGGGCCAAAAATGGTACTTTAAAATAAAATAAAATGTGGTATTTAGATATTTGAAGATGAAGAGACACACCATGATCCTCTCCCATGTGGAACACTTCCCCATGAGCTGTACAAGTGCCAAACTCACCTTCTTCCTTAAAAAAACTACTTTTTCTTCTAATGAACCTATAATATTTAAGTTATGTTATTTAATTAAGACCTATAAGGACACATGGGACATAAAATAACATTTTTTAACCTTCACACTTCCTAATAAATCTGAATAACTCATTAAATGCACCTTTTTTAACCTCTAAATGACCCAAAAATGATATAAGGACTAAATTAACTAATGACCAAGGCTAGTATAACATTAAATGACATAAATTAACCTATAAAACATCTTTTTACATCTATATTAGACCAATAAAACACATAAAACTCAATTTTTTACCTAGGGGTGCCCCAATTTGACCTAAAAGTCAATTTTGGTCAACAAAGAATTGAGGTTTAAGACTGCTTCTCCTTTTCAATCCCTTAAGGGAACTTAGACTGAGAAAATAAATGTATTATCACCTTAGGTTGTATGTATGTTATTTACATGCTTTTAATATACCTTTTAATCCATTCATGAGGTTTGGAAAGTTTGTTTTATGCTCTTGAACTCAAGTGACCCTCTAAATCTCTTGAATGGACCCTACAACTAGAGTGGCCTAGGTATGCAACAAAATAATGGATATTTACACTACTAATATGAAATAACCAATACAATATACATATAAATACAATAATTTCCACTAACTTTAAAAAAATTTAGAACTTTATTTTACCTCTACATGTCCCATAACTCATTTTTCCTAAAATTGGATAGTTGGTTGCCTGGGTTTTTTAATGCTTCTTCAGTTTATGACTGAGTTTATCTTATTTCACCTTGTAATATTGGAATAATAGTGATGAAAATTACTTGGTTTTTTTCAATAATACATATCACATTATACTTATCCTTAATTAGACACTTCTTAGTCTTATACACCTTATCATCACACCATTTCTCCTTGCTTGCTAACTTGTACTCTGGCAACACTGGTTGTAAATAACATGTCAAAATAAAAGGATATTTTTGATGTTTAAATTATATTTTAGGATGTAATTTCATCTATTTATATCTCCAAATTCATTTTTAACCATATCACACTTCCTCTTTTGGTACATTGGCACTTTAGTGCACACTCTCAAGTCTATCATCTCCATTCCACACACAGGCTTGTGTACCTTCCAACCACTTGGAATGTATTTTGTAGGATATCATTGAATATATAACTTTTTAAAATCATAATAAATTATATTTATCTCTCTCATACCCTAATTATTGTGGTTTCAACCATTTCCAACCCCATGCATTATTTGTTCCTCACAAAGTCTAAGATTGAGTAATTATGTACTCTGCCTCTCAAGAGGTCTAAGTTCTCATGGATACTTTCATAGGTTATTAAAAATTTATCTATGGATATATGACTCACTCAATTTAAATTATACACTAATAATTCCAACTTATTCTAATCATTTCCACTTTAGTGCACTCCTTCAACACATGGTTATAGGTGAGCATGATTCAACTATTATACAAATTGATTGGACATATGATGGTGAAAGACAAGTTGATCATCATAGGGAACCTTGATTTCACACTTGAAACCTATTAAATCTTCAATATTAACTTATATTTAAAGTCTTTTTCTCATTAAAAAACTTTATTTGAATCCCTTTCTCACCTCTGGCTCAAACAAGTAACCAATTCCAAATTGGTTTGACAATAAGGCTAATAGTCTTGTTGGTTTATTACATTGAAACTTGAATGAATTATTTTCATCAGTCCCATAGCCTATTCATTATATTTTTTGGGGAACTATATGTATTCTTATACTTACTCATATCTTCCAACACAATCCATTCTCACCATTGCATTTGTATTCTTTCTATCATTTGACATCTCCTTACACAGGCCTTCATATGACTCCTCAGACCTATTAGGATTCAATGGTTGAGAACTCTCCTCCACTTCACTGTTGAAAATTTGAAAATAGAATAAGGTTATTCTATGAGTTTTATTAGGTATAAATTCATCCTCATAACTACTTTTTATTCACTATCTAACCCACAGGCTTGAGGATGATGATTTAAGACTCCAGACTTGGTTGTAGATGCATATTTAGTGAGTTTGAATATCCTCCTTTTACATTAGGCAATGTAGGGTTTTGAGTAATTGTGAGATGTTACTTTTTGAGATCAATTTTTCATTAAAATAAGTTAATGTAAACCTCCCATATCAATAGTTTCCACCGAATCTCTTCATTCTCTAGCTTTAGACCAAGCAGACCACTTTAGTTTTGGCTAGGTAGGTAGAGATATAACAATGATTAGTTTAGTGTTTTCAAGGCTTGAGTGAACCCTAACCATAACCTCTCTAATATCTTAGGTTTACTCATTATTTAAGCTTAATCCATTCTCATTATTATGTTTTATGACATTCCTTCTTATTATCTTTCTATTCACTATGAGCAACCTCTTTGTGATCTTAGCCTTAGATTATGTACGATTTGAATAGGCTTAGTTGAGATTGAATCACCTTAAATAAATTGGAAGATAAAAAAGGAATAAAAATGTGTTAAGATATCACCTTTATTATTATATGTTTTTTAGTGGACATTTTGTCATTAAAACATTTAAAACATCTCAACACCCATACTAGCAGGCTTGCGAGTAGTAAATGACCATGTAGTGTTTTTGTTACTTTGTTTGCATATGCTTCATCATATTATTAAGTAAATGATAGGTACATCTTAGTTTCAAATCATATTACTTTATGTTTTTCACTCCTCTCAACCTCTTCACAATATCTCAAACCTTTGTCACCCTACTCTTCACTATGCTTGCTCATTTGCTTGGCTGTAGGTGGCCATTTCAAGATGAGACTTACATAGTTATTATTTATGTTGATCAATGATGTCACTTGATCTTGAATGTGGTACAAGTCTTATGATTTCAATCATTCAACATGGCTTCCTTAACAATATGGCACTTTTTACACTGGTAAACATCATGTCTACCTTGTACCTTACCTTTAGGTCATGAATAACTATGAGAACTCCTTGAAGGTCATTTTTTTTGCTTCTTGACTATCTACATTGCATCAAATTGTCTTTATAATATTGCATCATTTGGTCACCTCTTCCATAGTCATTGGGACTTCATTGCCAAACACTATATACTACTTCATATTTATCCTTTGTGTGTATGGACTATGTATATACTTTATACTTATTTAAAAATCTTATGCATTAATAATTGAGTCTATTGATGATGTTATATAATTATAATAAGGTTTGTGAGTGTGTATGATACTTCACATACCTTTCCATATTGTCAAGACATTATTAGCATAGATTCATGTTCATGAATGTAGGTTGATAAGATTTCAATCATGTAGGTGCTTGTAATTCTTTATAAAACTTGCTCAAGATATATATTATAGACTTTTTATAGCAACCACCATGAAGACAAAAAAAACTTGTAGTAGGATTCACTGAAACAACTTGTTCATCAAGACACTTTTATTTCAAGTGAAACTTCCTCATGGAAATGAATTAGCCAATGAAACCATAATTAATCACAGATACAATAATTTTAGAAAACTTCATAAAAATAATTATTGTCCATAATTTTTTGAGTTGGTTAAATAAGTGCAATAACATACCCCTCATAGATGCATAGGCAATAGTGACATGTTATCACTCTTAGTGATGGTTCATAAATAATAGGCCATAATTTTTAAAAATAATGACACCATTTTGATTCTGACTATGAACCTAAAAATGGACAAAGTTTTATCTCCTAACTCTCTCTCCTCTTTCTATATCGAGCATTTGAAAATTGCCCTTTTAGAGCTACCAAGGAAGTCAATACAGGAGTAAAGTAGGATTTTGATATTTTTTCACATAAACATCTTAAAAACCACCTATATGAATTTTTTTTACTAAATTATGTCTTTTAGATGATTTTCACATAAAAACCCTTTTCAAATCTATATGGATCCAACAAAAAGGCTTATTTTTACACTGAAAAAGCTAATTTTACTATGGAAATCTGATTGAAATGTTGTAAAATGTGTTTATAAATCTTTAAAATGTCTAATAAGGTGAATACAAATTAAATTTAACTTCCTCTTGATTAGATACAGTAAAAACCTTACAAAACCTTCCATGGAGGTCACAAAAAGGTCAAAATTGCATGGAAATTAGTCATAAAGTTAGTACAAAATGTGATCAACATTATTATTCATATTTTAGGATAAAATTACCTTAAAACATGGTATTAACTCATAAATACACTCTATACTCTTCTCACCACTTAAAATGGCTTGAAAATGCTAAAAAATGACTAGACAAACACAAGACAAATGAAGGACAAAACCTTAACTCACCTAATAAACATTAATAAATATTAATCAAGGATCAAAATGATCACTTTAAGGAATTTTAAATACTAAAATACTAACCAACAAGACAAACTAGCATGACAGGCAAATTTTTGAATGATAGGGGTGACATTTTGACCTCAGAGGTCAAAATTGTCAACATTTTGGTGACTCAGTTGGGAAGGATACCTGCTATGCTTGAGAACTAGACCATTTACATTTATTTTGGACTTATAAAACTAAAATTACATTTTTTAATAATAGTGAAAATTTTTATTCATGAATACAAGACTCTTTTGTCTTGAAATAAGACCACTTTTTCCTCCAAAATAAGGAAGGAAACACACAAAACATGAGAAACTAACTTAACAAAGCAAATGTGTAAATAAATCATTTATTTGAGAAAAAATAATAAAAAACTAATGTGATAAAACTAAATAACCAAGAAAAATTATGATCCACTTGGATCAAAAGGAAAATCCATGAACTTAATTCCTCCAAGAGATGGCACAAGTTACAAAGCAAAGGTGTTTAATGAACATGACCTCTGATGAACCACTCTTCTTGCCTACCAAATCTCTTAACATCTCCTCAAGTGTGTCATAAAAAAAAAACCAATCACCAAAAATAAAAACTCTTCTTGTAATTTGAGATCTTTCTCATACTACTTATTAGCTACAATCTCGTCATGTGATACCTCATCTAAGTATTGTCCTTGAGTCTCTATGGCATTTTGAGTGACCTCATTCTTCTTATCAGCTACTTTAAGTTCATCAAGATCTTCAAAGAGATTTAAATTTTAAACCCAATATGCATCATGGTCTTCAATGAGTGAATCTTGATCAACCTTCTCATGAGCATGTTCAAAAAGAGGTGTATCATGAGATATATCCCTATAAAGGCCTTCAATCTCTTGTAGATACTCAATGTACAACTACCAATCATCGTTTAGTTCCTCACTTTGATCAATTTGGATGAGATTAGCTTAAATGGAACCTTTATATTTATCATGTGGAGATATAGGGATGTCATGTTGTGATTGGGAAATAACCTTCTCAAGGTCAACCTCTCACTCAATAGGAGATGTCTCAAATCCATTTATGACTTTAGCTTGTACCAATTCCTCAAGCTTACAACCTTGTTCATTTGGATATATTTCAC
This sequence comes from Torreya grandis, assembly GCA_037957365.1. Classification (NCBI taxonomy): domain Eukaryota; kingdom Viridiplantae; phylum Streptophyta; class Pinopsida; order Cupressales; family Taxaceae; genus Torreya; species Torreya grandis. The sequence continues at coordinate 285,213 of JARHVA010000796.1, forward strand.
CTATGTCCAAGATATTCTCTTGTAAAATTGAGATATTTTATTCAAGATTAGATACAACATAATTCTAAACTTGTACCCCAAGAGAAGTATCAATGAGAAACTCTTCCTCATACACACTTGACACATCCTCTTCACACTCTCCATGAATCTCACTTACAGATGCAACCTCCTTCTATATCCTCCATAGAATAGGCTTCTCTTGAAGAAGGGAGATGGTGGGAAGGTGATGAAATTAGTTTTTTTGAGAGGGGATGTGAGACATGAAAGGTTGATCATGATCAGATTTTAAGATCTTGAGGGTAATGAAATCATCTAGGGAGTCTTGAAGAAGAGGGAAAGAGAAATTATTAAATATTTCTATATTTTGTTCCTTCCACTTGGCCATCACCTTATATAGATATGAAACCTCCTTTTCCTCATCGAAAAATTGAGTTTAATGGATGAGTAAGGAAGGAGTGGAGATACAAGAAGGTTCAGTCTCTTGAATAGGCATATGAGTCTGCTCTTGACTCCAACTAGGAAGCTCCCTTGGCTTAAACTAAACATGGTTAAAAACTTCATGAGAATAAGGAACACAAGAAGAATGGTAAGGAATATAATAGGGCTCTTAAAATAACTGGTTCAACTCACTTTGTTTCCTCTCCAAAACCTCCATCTTCCCTAATACAATATTACATAACTCATTCCTCTCTAATAGATCATTAGACACATTTTGAAACAACCCATTCACTTCCTCATACTGAGAGGTTGAACAAACATTTCCTTACATATGCTATTATTTTTATCTCTATCTAATCCATTATTTCTTGGAAACAAGGCTTCTCATATGAAAAATCATAGCCATATGAGAAAGGTGAAATCTGGTCATAAGATTGATATGGTTTATAAGGAAGGAAAAAGTCATGCTCTTGATAGTAATGACCATGAAAAACTTAATAAGTCTCATCATAATTTTGATAAAATTCTTGGTAAGGATGATTAGGATCATAAAAAGGATGATATGTATCATGAAAAGGATGGTATAATTCAGCATAGGGTTGATACGAAAGTATAGGATAGGAATTCTCTTCATACATAGCCATTAAACTTTTATGAAGATGATGAATTACAAACACCATTTACTTGAACATGTGCCTGGGCTGCTAGACCCAACTGATAAAACTTGAAGACACCATTGATGTTTTGAATGAATCCAAAGGCTGATTAGTAAAATAAAAATTCCAACAAATCCTTCCATTGCTTTGGACTTATGTTCCATTGGGCATGCCAAAAACTATTGAATACTAGACTTGCACCCTTGTGAAGGTAGTGTTGACTAATTTTGACTTTTAGGTCAAAATAGGGAACCCCTAGTAAAAATATTCAATTTTAGGCATATAAGAGGTATAATATATTTTCATAAGGTGTTTTATAGGTCATTTGATGTCAATTAATGTTGTACTAGCTTTGTTCATTTATTTTCTAGGTCCATTTATCATTTTAAGTCATTTTAAGGGTCAAAAATGGTGTATTTAATGCTTTGTACAAGTTTATTTGGAAATGTGAAAGTTTAAATGGGTGATATTATGCATAATGTGTCCAAAAAGGTACTAAGTAACTAAAAAAACTAAAAATTTATAGATTAATTAGAAGAAAGTTATTTTTCCTAAAGAAAAGGAAGAAAATGACACATATATGACTCCTTGGGAAGTGTTCTACATGTGAGAATGCCATGTAACATATATCAATCTTCTTAAAGCTCATATACATGCTTTTTTTGATATATAAATGCCAAATTGAAGCCAAAACCATTAAATCTCTTTTTTCATCCTTCTTGGCATAAAGAAGTGACTTGTAGGTTTCCACTTGGTACGAAAAGTAGAAAGGGTTTCAAAAAAAATGCATTTGGGAAATGATTATAAACTTAGAGACCTTAAAATACATATAATAATTTTTATAAATTTCCATTTTTGCTTCATGAACCATCCATTTGAAGTGGACTATGTAAATTTGTTATTTGTTTGGTGTACCCTTCAAGTTTTTGTCTTGTTTGAGCAACTCCATTGAATTAGATGTTGATATTTATTCCATATATTTTTGGATTCCACCTATTATTTTTAAAAAAATTGTTTTCATTTTTTAATTTGGTTTGATGAGCTAACCAACTCAATTTGAAAGAGGATACACCAACTTGCATTTTGAAGAGTCTTCACCATTTGTAGGAGTATTGTACTTTGTTATGGATTTAGGGGGATGTGTTAATCATATGTACATGTTTTTAAGGTTATATTGTTATCTCTCCATCTTAAAACCTCACTCTCCATGTAATCTTCATAGTTTGTATGCATAGACTTCACATATGCCTAGACTACCTTCAAAGCACAAAAGAGCACTATTTAGGTCCACAGTCCCTAAAAAGGGAAAATAGAGGTCTTGGGTTTTTTTTTTGGTTCCCCACAACATGATTATAAGCAATATTAAATAATTTAATGATTGGACTTGTTTTCCTATAGTATAGACCAGGCTCATGACAAGGGTGAAGTTCAAAAGGTAGAGGGTGATATGTTTTTTAGGGCCTCAAAAGTGCTCTAAAACACACTGAAATGCTTCAATAATATCTACATGTATAAAGGAGATAATGGCCCATTTGTTGCTTTGAGGATCAATATGGAACTTTCACACTTGACTAGGTGGTTAGGTGAGTTGAGTGACATGCAAATAACCTAAAGGACTATTCATGAGGTTGATAAGAGGTTTCATGACCTCTTTTACACACTCATAGTCCATACATATGCCTGAAGAGTGCACTTACAATAGCGTATGGGATATTCACTTAAACTTGTGTTTTGGTAGTATTTCACTCTTTCAAGAAGAATCAAGATGAATATAGGAATTAGAGAGACTATCAGACTTTAAGGGGAGCCTTTCAACATCATGGACAAGCTAGATGAAGCCTATGAACACCTACAACCCTTGTATAGACTAAGACAAGGGTCAGACAGGTGGAGTGAAGGAACAATGGATAGACATGTATCATGACAGTGTTTAGCCATCTTATGTGAATTTTAAATTTGATCAACAAGTTTTGAATTTCAAGTTGAGCTTAAGAATTTTTTCTCCATCATAATCACCTTGATGAATCCCAAGTGTTCACCTACAGCTAGCAAGAGTCTTGAGAGAGGAAAGTGTCTCAGTCTAACCAAGAATAAACTCAATAAGGATCCCAAATATCATATATGGTTAGTAAAACATATAATAGATTATCAAATAGTTCCTATGGTCCTAAAGTATTTCAAGGGCATTATGACCAGATGAATAAGGTTAATGACACCTATAGGTAGGGATGTCTCAATTACAGGCAGTGGAGGCTTTAAGTGAATAAAAATTTAGGTTGAAGGCCAAGTTGGGATTTGAATAGGTGATCAAGCATATGAAAAAAATCATAAATGGCCATAATGACTTAAGAATTTTTTTAATATATGAAACAAACTTCTAAACCCCTCTAAACCCTTTGTATACCACCTACAGTCAAGTGCTAACTAAGATAAATAGTGGACAAAGAAATATAAGTGTTGGAAATGACTGAGAAAAAGTGAGTTTTTTATGGTGAAATATATTAAAAATAAAATATATGAATATGGTTAATACCTTCATGACCTCTAAATAACATAACCACACCTATAGTTACCCCCTTTCAAAGCCAAAAGACATAGTCAGTTGCAGTTATGACAGTCAACATGGTAGTGAGCAAAGTTGGCACCAAACAAGTTGGAAAGTGAATAATATATGGTAGATATGCAATAAAAATAGGTATATGAGAAAATAAATATGGAAAATGTCTTGTAATAACATTTATCAAGGTCAAGTCATACGTATATACCCACATGTGACATTTTACAACCAACACAGTCACAATTGAATACTCAGTTTGACTGAGTAAGGAAACATTAGGAGTATGTGGTAAATTAGAATGATAAAGGAGCTTGAAACATATAAAATATGATGATAATGTATTTAAAATATTATATATATATCATAAATAATGTAGATAAGAGGGTTTCAAAGGATAACACATAGTCAATTTTGACTATCATATACAAAGTTCATTGCCCAAAGGTCTGTCTTGAGCTCTTAGTGCATTTGGAGATTCAAATCACCTTACCAAGGGATCAAACTTGGTACATATGATGAATATGAGATTATTAATATCATAAAACATTCAATAGGTTTGAGAAACTATGGGAAGTACCCCTATTCTATCTTAGATAAGGGGTACTTTCCCCATACATAAAACTTACAAACCTTGAAGCTTGGAAGCAAAGGAGTGAACAAAGGTTGATTTAAAATTATGGAAAGGTGTTTAAAGATGAATTAAACCCACAAAAACATGATAAACCAATAAATATCATGGGAAAAAAAATATAATACTCTATACACCAAAGTTTACAGTTAGGCCTAGGAGCAAAGAATAGGCCTAATGATCTAAATTAGAAGCTTTGTCATTTTCACTTTAAAGTGAGATTTAATATCTATTGAAACATGTATTTGGATAATTTAATTATTATTTTTATCTATCTAAGTATGGATAAATTCACCAAAGGTCAAGCTAAGTCCTAAAGTGCAGTTAAGCCTATTAGACAAGGGTATGCCGAAAACCCAAACAAAGAGTCATTTTCATTTCCAACTTGAAACAAACACTCTAATTCATTTTAATATGTTTTTATGTCACTATAATATGTTTATAATCTTTTGGAGGTAGAACAAACATCAAGGAATACCTTTTTGAGCTCAAAACCAACTCATCATGTAGGAATGAAAGAAAATAATCTTGAATAGGTAAGATTAATTGCTCATATATTTCAGGAAGCTATGTATGGGACTATAGGATTTATTGGGTGTTATAAAGGATATTATAGGCCATATTTTTGGAAATTTTTGTCAAGTTGGATATTCCAACTTTATAAACAATTGTTAAGACCAAAAATAGGCCTAAAACCTTACTAAACCCTTGCTAAGGACCAGTCTTGGAAAATTAAATTATAAAGATAATCTAAGGACATATTTTGACCAAAATGGATATTATATCTTGGATATGACTCCCTCAAGATGATCCAAACTATGATTAGTTGTACGGACTTGTACAAATGGGGAAAAAATAGGCTTTTTCTCACTATTTTATGTGGTGTGCAGGATATAGGAGGAGTTAGGAGATGAAAAAAAGTTTGATGGAAATATTGAGACTTTTAATAACTCATAATATTAATTTAATATCTTTAAAAAAATCCTAAGTGTCTCAAATAGGTCATTAAACTCAACCAATCACATCTGGCATAGTGGGTAAGCTAGAGAGAGGGGTGAAAAGCTTTACTTAAACTAATTTTAAAGCTTGTATGATGCTTCCAAGGACATGTATGGTATTGAAACTTGTCATTCACTCCATACCATGTATTTTAATGAAAAAATTAATCCAATTTCGAAGCCAAATGTGCAAGGTGCATGGAAGGGCAGTTTTCATGATAATAGATGATGATGGCTCTCTTTTAGGTGATTCTAGAAGACTAGGCATGAAACCAATGCATGGAGAGGAATTTTATAGAGCCTCCCCTTACATTAAAATCATTTTACCTTACATATATTAGTTATAATTCACTTAAATAGGCTTAATCATGAAGGTAGTTTTTTGTGCAAGAAAAGGAGTTTTAGGCCACTTTGCATAACTTTGATGACTTGGTTTGACATGTGTAGCTCCTATCCTTGCATGGTTTGACCCATATAATCTTATAATTATTATATAAATAAAATTATTAGCTTTAAAAATGTCCTTGTGATCTTTGAACTTCTCTTCTTCTTTCTCTCTCTCAAACTCTATAAGAGTTGGCCATTTTGGCATTGTATTGGATGCTCCACTTGAGTATGGTGAAGCCTGAATAATTTTTATACCTTTTGATCAATAAAATGACTAATTTTTACCTCTTTATGACTATTTTCAAGTGTTTTATACATGGATGATGAATCTTGCTTAGTGAAGACTATGGATTCCTAGCATGTGGTCTCATTCTTTCACCTTGTTTGCAATTGGAAAACATCTTTTTGTAGGGCATGTGAAGTGTTTTAGGAGATGTCAAATGTTGAGTGAGTTAGTATTTTCATTAGTTACATTTAAGACCTCTTGTCTAGTCCTCCTAGCTTTGCACATCTATCCATGACCTCACAATGTAACATTGATGTTAGAAGATGAAGATTGAAGGAATATAAGTTTGGTTTGTCTTTTGGTCTTAAGTGTAGGATGCAATTGGTTAGAAGTCATAAAATTTATTTTGTGTATAACCTCCTTAGTTTACATTGGATTTTAGTTACCTCTCACCCTTTTTCACCCCCCAAAGTTAGTAGTAGTGATAGTAGTCGAGTGGTACATCAAGGGAGCTAGCCCTATCTAGAGACTCACTTCATTCTTTAGTCTATCCACAAGCCTAGAGGTGATTCCAATGTGCCACTTAGATGAGGAGAAATTTTTATCTCCTTAAAAGGTGTAAATCCAAGTGAAAATAGTTTTTGGCACACCTGATGGGACTCATGTTCCAAGAGTTGGAAGATTTTTGGTGTTTTCCTTCAACACATCGGCCTTTAGAGGCATATTTTCAAGCATCAATTACGACTCTAAAGACATTTCAGTTGGTCAAGCAACCCAAGTTGTCCTTTAAAGATTATTGGTAACATATTTCTGTATGTTATTTATTTTCAATAAAGATTCATGGCTGACCTTGGATTTGAATTTTGTCCTCTACAAGTTGGCAAAACATATCCATCTTGTCCCATTCACTATCAATATGAACAAGTTCTTCATCAAGTTTGTTCTGATCATTATCAATCCCAATATGATCATATTCAACCCTATCATGAGTTGTGTCAATCCTATAACCAGCCTTCTCAATGTCGTGTTCCTATTCAACCTAATCCTTTCTCTAATTAACCCAATTCCACCTTCAAACAAACACTTTTGGGATATGAAAGGTATATTTTGGAGCTTTATAATCATAGGGGATGTATTCAAAGGATTCCTAATCATTCCATCCATCAAGTGAGAAATACATTAGAGTTAGTCAAGAAAGAGTGGGCACCTATTGAGAGAGCCAATTGGTAAAGGATCACAAGTGAGATGCTTGATGTGAGTGGTTTAGTATCTTCCTTAGAGGATAGGCTAGAAGTTCATGAAAGGAAACCTCACCATACCAATCAACCTTCATATCCATTTGGCCAAGTTTCATATCAGCCATATATGACCCCTACTCATGAGCCAAACTAAGCCTATAAAGGTCATCTTCTTCCTAATCAGTTGGAGAAGAGTATTGAAATAAAAAGTCTTAATGTTTGAAGTAAACCTTGATAGAAAATTGAGTTAGAAAATATGTATTTGTAACATTCCATGTTGGCAGGAAAAGAAGTGGAGTTCAAACCTACTTTTCCCTCTCACATACCATCCCTACCACCTAAAAATATATTCATAATCCAAATGTCCTAAGTTGGAGAAAGATAGTAGAGTCATGGGGTAAGAAAGAAGATGTGAGAATTATCCAAGAGTGTGAAGTGGAAAATGGAGTTGACGCTTTGTAAGTCCCTCCCACCCTTCCTCAAGGTGTTTCTTTTATTCCATGGCAACCTTTCATGTAATCCTTATTCCCATGATGATTATTATCAACTTCAAGAGAAGCTTTTCCAAGAGAACCTAGCCAAGAAAATAGAGGAATTAGAAGCAAAGATGAGATTTCTAAATTAAGTTGAGGTGGAAGGTTTAGACCCAAAAGAAGATCCTATGCCTAAACACACCCCATCTCCCATTCCTCAAGAGATTTCAAAAGAGTTCCTTACCTTGCATTCCCAATATGACCTTGAGATTCATAATCCACCTCCACCAACTAGTTCATCTTATCCTTATACTATTACCCTTTGCCTTGATGGACCTATGGTGTGGGAACCAAATGAATATTATCTAGTTAATAAAGAGGGAGAACTCTTGCTTGGATAAAACCTACCTCCTTGGCAGCCTAGTTGGGCTAGATCACATAATTTCAAGATGCCTAGTCTTGGCATTACCATGAAGGAGGTTGAAGATATTTTATCCCTTGACCAAATATATCAGATTATGATAGCTGAAGTCTATTTTGAAAGACCTCAATAAGTCTTAAGTGATGAAGAAAAGGTAAGTCCTTGTGTTGAATCTCTTTGTTTGGTTGATGATGAGGAATGTTTTCTTTGTGTTGAAGAACCTATCGTGAGAGAGGCAAATGAAGAGGAACATAACAAATTCATGGTTATAAAGAAGACCTCATGAGTTTTTATGAGGAATAAATCACCATAGGGAATCCCTTTGGTGAATAAAAGGATAATTCACAAGCTTTGGGCTCCATATTTGATGAGGAAGAAATGATCATTGATTATTTTCTCACTTTCCAAGATACAATGGATGGACTAAGAGAGGTTCTTAATCAGACTTTGGATGAATTTTTTGAAGTCATGATATCAGGTTATACCCATCTTCAAGGAGGCTATGAGCTAGTCAAATATGGATAAGGCAACATTGGTACACAAGTAAGTATGCAAAGAAAAAACATCCTTTCAAATGCATCCTTTCAAGAGGCATATGCATTTGATGATTACTTGTTTGAAGTAATAAATATGGGATATCATCCTCTCAATCAGTTGGGATGAACACATCAAATATTAAGAGATGTATCAAGCTCTTATTGGCCTCAATATTCTAATGAACATGAAACCAATGCTCTTAGAGACATGCCTACTAAAGAGATGCAAGTTGAGCATAAGATGAAGAGTGGGCAGAAGTATAAAGTGTGTGAGCATAGTTAAGAGGAATATGTATTCATTATATACCTATTTGAGGATGATATACTTGAGATTAGATCAAGTGAAGTTCCAAGGAAGAGGTCTAATCCATAAAGCATTCAATTCAAAGAGAAGCATGTTTGGTACTTTGTTTCATCTCATCAAGAAGATGATTCAAGAGGTTTTCCTTTTGATCCTAGAAAAGAGGTTTATTTAGTTGGTAGTTGTGCATAATAGGTTGTTTCCTTATTCCCCTAAGTGCTTATGCACATGTGTGTGTCTTGTGTGTTTGATTTCTTGGTTGTGTGTGTCCTTTTCCTTTGTGTGGTTGAGGTAGTCACTAGTTGTCTTATGTTGATCAAATTTGAGTCAATGTTCAATGTTTATTTATTTTCCTTAGTATTTAGATGACTCCGTAATCCTAATGTACTAATAAGGCTACTGGTCTAGTTGGTATAATAGGCCTACAACCCCTATGAGTCACCATTTTGTTGACCAATTTTGACTTTTAGGTCAAAATAGGGCACCCCTAGTAAAAAAATTAATTTTTAGGCATATAAGGGGGTATAATATATTTTCATAAGGTGTTTTATAGGTCACTTGATGTCAATTAATTTTGTACTAGCTTTGCTAATTTGTTTTCTAAGTTCATTTATCATTTTAAGTCATTTTAAGGGTAAAAAATGGTGTATTTAGTGCTTTGTATGGGTTTATTTGGAAATGCGTAAGTTTCAATGGTTATCTCATTCCCCATGTGTCCACAAAGGTCTTAAGTAATTGACAAAACTAAAAAGTTGTAGGTTTATCAGAAGAAAGTCAATTTTCCTAAAGAAAAGGAAGAAAATGACATATTTATGACTCCTTGGGAAGCATGCCACATGTGAGGAGTCCATGAAATGTCTCTACATCTTATTAAATCTCATCTCCATGATTTTATTGATCTATAAATTCCATTTTGAATCCAAAACCATCCTATCTCTTTTTCATCCTTCTTTGCATAAAGAAGTGACTTGTAGGTTCCCACTTGATATGGACAGAAGAAAGGGTTTCAAAAAAAATTATTTTTGAAGATTATTCTACACTTAGAGAACTGAAAATACATATAATAATTTTTATAAATGGTGAACTATGGTTCATGAACCATCCATTTAGACTATGCAAATTTGCTAGCTGTTTGGCGCACCCTTCATGTTTTGGTCTTATTTGAGCAACTCCATATGAATCAGATGTTGATATTGCTTTCATATATTTTTGTATTACACTTATAATTATTCACAAACTTTTTTCCATATTTAAATTGGTTTTTATGAGCTAACTCAATTTTTAGGAGGATTCACTGGTTTGCATTTTGAAGAGTCTTCACCATTTGTACGAGTTTTGTGCTTTGTTATGGATTCAAGGGGATGTGATAATGACATGTACATGTTTTTAAGGTTATATTATTCTCTCTACATCTTAAAAACTCACTCTACATGAAATCCTCATAGTTTTTATGCATAGACTTCACATATTCTTATACTACCTTCAAAGCACAAAAGAGCACTATTTAGGACCATAGTCCCTAAAAAGGGAAAACAAAGGCCCCAAGGGTTTTTGTTGGTTCCCAAAAACATACTTAAATGTAGTATTAAAGAACTTGAATGATTGGACTTGTTTGCTTATAGTATAGACTAGGCTCATGCCAAGGGTGAATTTCAAAAGGTAGAGGGTGATATGTTTTTGAGGGCCTCAAAAGTTCTCTAAAACACACTAATATGATTCAATAATATATATAGGTCAAAAGGAGATAATGGCCCATTTGTTGCTTTGAGGAACAATATGGAGCATTCACACTTGACTAGGTGGCTATGTGAGTTGAATGACATGAAAATAACCTAAAGGAATATCCATGAGGTTGATAAGAGGTTCCATGACCTCCTTTAAACACTCATAGTCTGTACATATGCTTGAAGAGTGCACTTATAGTAGGGTATATGCTATTCACTTGAACTTGTGTCTTGGTAGTGTTTCACTCTTTTAAGAAGAATCAAGATGAATACAAGAATTATAGAGACTATCAAACTTTAAGGATAACCTTTAAACATAATGGACAAGCTAGATGAAGCCTATGAACACCTACAACCTCTGTATGGACTGAGATAGGGGTCAAACAGGTGGAGTGAAGGAACAATGAATAGACATGTATCATGACAATGTTTATCCATCTTATGTGAATTTTAAATTTGATCAAACAATTTTTTAATTTGAAGGTGAGATTAAGAAGGTTTTTCTCCATCATAATCACCTTGATGAATCCCATGTATTCACCTATAGCTAGCAGGAGTCTTGAGAGAGGAAAATGTTTTAGTCTAAGCAAAAAAAAATCAATAAGGAGCCCAAATAACATATATGGTTAGTATAACATATAGAATATTATCAAATAGTTCCTATGGTCCCAAAGGATCTCAAGGGCACTATGACTAGATGAATAAGGTCAATGACACCTACATGAAAGGGTGTCTTAGTTATAGGCAGTGAAGGCCTTGAGTGACTAAAATCTAGGTTGAAGGCAAAGTTGGGATTTGAGTGGATGATCAAGCATATTAACACCTTCATAAATGTCCATGATGACTTAAGAAAGTTTTTTAATGTATGAAATAAACTTCTAAACCCCTCTAAACCCTCTATATACCACCTAAGTCATGTGCTAATTGAGACAAATAATGGACAAAAAAATATAAGTGTTAGAAATGACTGAGCAAAGGTGAGGTTAGAATGGTGAAATAGATTAAAAAATAAAATATATGAATATGGTGACTACATTCATGACCTATAATCAAAATAACCATGCCTAAAAATACCCCCTTTCAAAGCCAAAAGACATAATTAACTGTAGTTATGATAGTCAATAGGGCAGTGAGCAAAGTTGGCACCAAACAAGTTGGCAAGTGCATAATATAGGGTATATATGTAATAAAAATAGGTATATGAGAAATTACATATGTAAAATGTCTTTTAATACCATTTCTCAAGGTCAAGTCATACATAAATACCCACATGTGATGTTTTGTAACCAATACAGTCACAGTTGAATACTTAGTTTGACTGAGTAAGGAAACATTAGGAGTATGTGGTAAATTAGAATGATAAGGAACCTTGAAACATAGTAAAAATGATTATAATTTATTTAAAATTTTCTATCTAACATAAATCATGAAGATAATAGTGTGTCAAATGATAATACACAGTCAATTCTGACTATCATATACAAAGTTCATTGCCCAAAGGTTTGTCTTGAGCTCCTAGTGAATTTGGAGAGTCAAATCACCTTAAAAAGGGATAAAACTTGGTGCATAGTATTACTATGAGCTGAGGAATCTCATAAAACATTCAAGAGGTTTGAGAAAATAGGGGTATGCCTAAAACCCAAAAACCCTATTAGACAAGGGTATGCCTAAAACCCAAACAAAGAGTCATTTTTATTTCCAACATGAAAAAAACACTCCAATGCATTTTAACATGTTTTTGGGTAACTATTAAAGGTTTATAAGATTTTTTAGGTATAAAAAACATCAAGGAATCCCTTTTTGAGATGAAATCCAACTCATCATGTAGGAATGGAGGAAAACAAGCTCGAATAGGCAAGATTGATCGCTCATATCTTTCATGAAGTTATACATGGGAGATATAGGAGTTAAAGGGTGTTATCAAGGGTCTTATAGGCCATATTTATATAATTTATTCTCAATTTTTATGTCCCAAATTTATGAATTATCCATAAGACCAAAAATAGGACTAAAACCCTACTAAACCCTTGTTAAGGATTAGTCTTGGAAAATTATGTTGTAAAGATAATATAAGGACATAGTTTGACAAAAATGGCTATTGGACCTTGGATAGGACTCCCTCAGGCTAATTAAAACTATGATTAGTTGTACAAACTTGTATGGATGGGGGTATAAATAGGTTTTTTCTCACTATATTGTGTGTTGTGTAGGATACAAGAGGAGTTAGGAGATAAAATAAAGTTTGATGGAAATATTGAGACTTGTAATAACTCCCAATATTCATTTCATGTCTTGAAACAACTCCTAAGTGTCTCAAAAAGGTCCTTCCACTTAGCAATTCAAATCTGGCATATTGGGCAAGCTAGAGAGAGGGGTGAAAAAATTCACTTGAATTAATTCTAAACCTTGTTTGATGCTTCCAGGCCATGGAGGGTCTTTAAACTTTTCATTCACTCCCTCCCATGGTTTTTAATGAAAAAATGAATCCAATTTTGAAGCCAAATGTGCAAGGTACATGGAATGGCATTTTTACAAGTGTGTTACACATGGATGATGAATCTTGCTTAGTGAAGACTATGGATTCCTAGCAAGTGGTCTCATTATTTCATCTTGTTTACAGATAGAATTTTTTTTTCAAGAAATGTGAAATGTTTTAGGAGATGTCAAATGTTGAGTGAGTTAGTCTTTTCATTAGTGCCATTCAAGGCTTCTTGTCTAGTCTTCCTAGCTTTACACATCCATCCATGACCTCACAATGTAACATTGATGTGAGATGATGACGATTGAAGGAGTGTAAGTTTGTTTTGTCTTTTGGTCTTAATTTTAGGATGTAATTAATTAGAAGTCATCAAATTTATTTGGTGTATCACCTCCTTAGTTTAGATTTGCTTTAAGTCACCTCTCACCCTTTTCACCCTCCAAAGTTAGTAGTAGTAGTATTCAAGTGGTACATCAAGGGAGATCTACCTATCTAAAAACTTACCTCATTCCTTAGGCTACCCAAAAGCATAGAGGTGATTCCATTGTGATACTTGGATGAGGAGAGCTTTGTATCTCCTCAAAGGGTGTAAATACAAGTGACAACATGTAGTTTTAGGCCTTCACAATATGAAGTAACATGGATACAATCCTAGGTTGTGGGTGGCATAATAGGTGGATTGAATCTCTAGATTTTAAGGACCATCTCCTCTTTATGTATAAATTAGGATCCTTACTTTATACTACCATCTTGTAATGGAAAAGGGAAGAAGGTAAACTGAAAGGAAAACCTATCTAACTGGGGTGATACACTAAAATACAACCTCCACTTGTGTAATATTAACTAAATGGATGAATATGGACATAAAAATTATTGCACTTATCAATTGAGAGTTCTCCATACATCAATGTTTTATATAGAGGCTCAACTTGATGGATGATCTAAGGTAGCTAATCAATAGGTCTCTCAAAGACACTGAGGAAAGCTCACACTTTCCAAACATAAAATATTATTCAAGAACACTATGAAACCTATAAAAATTAACTAAAACATAAAAATATGTAAATATTAATGGACAAGATGAGAGGAAGAATGAACTATCACTATCATCTATCAACAAACCATGAAAATACACTAAACCAAGCTTTGAGGAGGAATGAATTCTATCTTATTCATTCAAAATAGGAAAGTAAAAATGTTTTGTGAGCATGGCCTTGCCAAAAATCATGTTAAGGATCCTTTAAATTCCAAAAATTGGATTACATATAGAGAATTGAGAGAGAAGAGAGAGAAGGAGAAAAGAGCCCCCAAAACTAGGAAATTTGCCTTTTAAAAATAACTTCTCCAAAATGGTATGTAGCATTTCTATTATTAATTTTTCATATTCTTAGGAAATATGTCATATTATTTAATGTTTCAAAAGTTTTAAAATATGGAAGAAGTACTCATCCTTGATTTGTGGTGTGTGACCCACATAGGTGCCTTGATTCTTTCTTAAACTCATAATATTTTTGGTGAAGATGTCTTCTCCTTCAAAGTAGGTATTCATGCTTAGAAAAAGTCATCATGACTTGATAAATTCTTTATTTTAAATCTTATTTAAACCATTAATGAATTTTTCAAACCTTACTTTTACTCTTATAAGGTCTTTGAATGTAAGTTTGACTCCTTCAACACACTAAGCATTGGAAGGAGAGAGGTTCTTTTTGGAGTCTTTAAGACCTTTCTAAACCTTTAAAACCTTATCAAAAATTAATTTGACTTGTTATACAGTTGTTAATTGATTTTAATGTGAGGAGGAGCCTTTAAAATACTTTATAAAATCCCATGCATCATTTAGTACGTGAAAACACTTAATTATTCTTTATGAGCAAAAATAAAAGTAGAGATAAAAGAGAGTTTTGCATTGTACCAGGAAATATTACACCATGGATGGATTCTAAGAATGATATTAGACATGAAACAAGGCATTTAGAGCCATAAATTATTCTAAAAGACATCACTTTACTCATTTTCCTTGTTTTAACACCCCTTCATTGTAGCCCTAAACTTTACAAATCTCCTTGTCTAGAATATTTTATGAATAAAATTGAAAACTTGAGAAATTTTTTGAGTACCATGTATCATATTACAACTCCATACAAATTTTCATAATCAATTCCCAAGTGGAAGCACATCATTTCTTCATTTTCTTCTCCAAATTAGGCCTAATTAGCCGTCTTAAGCCGAGAAAGAGAAATCTTGTTGCTAAGATCTCACACATGTGTAAAACTACTAAAAAAAATTGATTCACTTTACCCATTTTGTCATCATGATGCATGTCAAATTTGGTGGTCTAGAACATTGTGGAGGTATAAGAACCTTGAAATGGCCATTGGCAAGCTTGTCTTTTTGAAGAATTTGATGACTGGCCCAAAATATCTGAATAGTTTGGGTGGTTATAAGTGATTTCATCTATATTTTAAAGCTTTTACAGGCAAAACACATCTTTATCTACTTTATCCATTGATTGGCATCATTCCACACTGTTTAGAACCTTTATTTTAGCTCAAAAATATTAAAAACTATAATTTTTATACTATTTTGTACAAGTGAAGGTATAAAATAATAAATGAGGAGGATCCTATGAGAGTCTAATATAACCCTAATATGTTTTATGAGAAAATTATGGAATTTAATGTGGTTTTTAAGTCCATCTCTACAAACTAGTCACAACTGGGGTTTTAGGAGGGTTTAAAACCTGTATGAGGTCTTCACAATTGTTCATAAAGAAAAGACATCCAACTGACCTCCTAATGACACAATATTATTTTTAGGGGAACCCTATAACACCTCCAAAAACCAATAGATCCCATGCATGGTATGAGGGATGGTATGAGCATCTGAAGTTGCTCCTTAGGTGACTACATTAGCTTTCCTTGAGTGTGAGAGGTGTCAAAAATGGGTCTTGGGTCTGATAGATCATTCCCAATTCTAGGATAAGATCATACACATTCAATAAATTTCTTACATGGTTTTAAATTCTCTAGAAGTATCTAACCTTACTTTATTTTCATTTGGTGCACTAGTCAAGGTACTTGAGGTTTAAAACTACTTCTTTACAAGCCTTTAAGGGTACTTATAATGAGAAAATAAATTTATCATCACTTAAGAGTGTCTGGATGTCATTTTAATCCATTCATGATGTCTATAATTTTTTTTTATGATCTTGACCTCAAGTGACCCTCCGGGTCTCTTAAATGGACCTTACAACTGGAGTGGCCTAGGTCTAAGAAAAAATAGTGGATATGTACAATAATTATATGAATACACTCATTACCACCAATTTTACCAAATTTTAGAACTTGATTGTACCTCTAGATGACTCAAAACTCATTTTTCCTAAAACTAGCTAGTTGACTACCTGGTTTTTTATACTTCTTAAGTTCATGAATGAGTTTGTCTCATTTAACCTTGTCATAATGGAATTATAGTTATGATAATACCTTGGTTACACTATATAATATTTCTCACATGATCCTTACCCTTTTTTATACAATTCTCAGTCTTATACAACTTGTCATCACACCATTTCTCCTTCTTGCTTTCTAACTTGCACTCTGCCAACACTGGTTGTAAGTGACATGTCAACAATAAAAGGATATTTTAGATGTTTAAATTATGATTTGTGATCTCATTTAATCTATTTATATCTCCTAATTCATTTTTAACCATCTCACACTTCCTCTTTTGGTACATTGGCACTTTAGTGCACACTCTCAAGTCTATTATCTCCATTTTGTACATAAGCCTATGTACCTTCCAACCACTTGGAATATATTATGTAAGATATCATTGAATATATACCTCATGAAAATATTACTCAATTATATTTATCTCTCTCATACCCTATTATTAATAAGGTTTTAACCATCTCCAACCCTAATCATTGTTCCTCATAAATTATAAGACTAAGTAATTTTCATACTCTACCTCTCAAGAGGTATGAGTTCTCATGGATACTTGCATATGGTCTTAAACATAAATTTAGGGATATATTAATCACTCAAATTAAATTATCCACTTATACTTCCAACTTCTTCTATGTATTTCCATCTTAGTGCACTTCTTTAATACATGGCTATAGGTGAGCATGATTTGACTGTTATATGGACTGAGTAGACATATGATGGTACAAGACAAATTGATCATCATAGATAACCTTGATTTCACACTTGAAACCTATTAAATATTCAATATTAAATCATAATTAAAGTCTTGGTCTCATTCCACAACTTTATTTGAATCCCTTTCTCACCTCTGCCTGAAACCAAGTTACCAATTCCAAATTGGTTTGGCAGGAAGGCTAATAGTCTTGTTGGTTTAGTACATTGAAATTTGAATGAATTATTTACATAACTCCCCTATATTTTTCATTAAATTTTTTTTAAACCATATATCTTATTATAATTACTCATATCTTCCAACATAATCCATTCTCACCATTTCATTTGTATTCTTTCTTTCTTTTCACATCTCCTTACACAAGCCTTCATATGAGTCCTCAAACCTATTAGGATTCAATGACTAAGAACTCTCCTCCCCTTCACTATTAAAAAGTTTAAAAAAACATAATCTGATTCCATGAGGTTTATTAGGTATACATTTAACCTCATAACTAATTTATTTTCATTGTCTAACCCAAAAGCCTAAGGATGATGATTCAAGACTCTAGACCTAGTTGTAGATGTATATTTAGTGAGTTTGAATATCCTCCTTTTGCATTAAGCAATGTAGGGATCTGAGTAATTGTGATTTTTTCCTTTGTGAGATCACTTTTTCATTCAAATAAGGTAAGGTAAAACTCACATATTAACAACATCCACCAAATCTCTTCATTCTCTAGCTTTAAACCAAGCAAACCACTTTAGTTTTGGTTAAGTAAGAAGACCTATATCCATACTTAGTTTAGTTTTTAAAAGGTTTGAGTGACCCCTAACCATCACCTCTCCAATATCTTGGGTTTACTAATGATTTAGGCTTAATTTATTCTCATTATGATGTTTTATGACCTTCCTTCTTATTGTCGTTCTATTCACTATGAGTAACCCCTTTGTGATCTTAGCCTTCGATTGAGTAGGATTTAAATTGGCTTAGTTAAGCTTGAATCACCTTAACTAACTTGGAAGATAGAAAAGGAATCAAAATGTGCTAATAGATCACCTTCATTACTTGATGTTCTTTAGTGGACATTTTGTCATTGAAACATTTAAAACATCTCAACACCCATACTAGTAGGCCTATGAGTAGTACATGATTGTGTAGTGTTTTGATTACCTTGTTTGAATATGCTTCATCATATTGTTAAGTATATGATAGGTCATTATTAGTGTCAACTCATATTTATTAATTTTTTTCACTCCCCTCAACCTCTTAATAGCATCTTAGACCTCTATCACCCTACTCTTCACTATGCTTGCTCATTTGGCTTGGCTGTAGGTGGCCATTTCAAGATGAGCCTTGCATATTTATTAATTTTGTTGATCAATGATGTCACTTGATCTTTAATGTGGTACAAGTCTTATTATTTTAAGAATTCACCATGGCTTCCTCAACATTATAGCACTTTTCACACTGGTAAACTCTCATGTCTACCTTGTACCCTACATTTAGGTCATGACTAATTATGTGCACTCCTTGAAGGTCAAATATTTTAATTTTTGACTATCTAAATTTCATCACCTTGTCTTAAGAATCTTGCATAATTTGGTCACCTCTTCCACAATAATGGGGACTTCCTTTCCAAACACCATATACTACTTCCCACTTGTCCTTTATGTGTATAGACTATATACTTATTTACAAATCTTTTGCATTGATAATTGAGTCTCTTGATGATGTTATATAATTATAAAAAGGTTTTTGATTGTGTATTATCCTTCACCTACTTTTCCATATTGTCAATACATTCTTATCATAGATTTATGTTCATGAATGTAGGTTGATAAGCTTTCAGGAATGTAGGTACTTGTCATTCTTCATGAAACTTGCTCAAGATATAGATTTAGAACATTGTTTTCATTCCTCAAATCTCCCAATAGGTAAATGGTGTTTAATTTATGTCACTATGGGCTTATTATTTACATTCAAACCTAACATGATGTTCAGACTTGAAGAAGTTCAATCAAGTACCATATAAACTCTCCAAAGAGCAAGAAACTTATAGATTATGGATAATGAGAAACATATCAGAAAAAAACACATAAAATACATGAATTTTAGGTATATTCCATGAGTGATTAAGTATTATAAAATTATAAGAGTAACCACCATTAATACAAAATAAAACTTGCAACAAGATTCACTGAAACATCTTGTTCATCAAGACACTTTTATTTCAAGTGAAACTTCCTCATGGAGATGAATTAGATAAAAAAATAAAAATTAAACAAATATACAAGACTTTTATAAAATTTCATCAAAATAATTCTTCTCTATAGTGTTCTAAGTTCAAAAAATAGGTGTAGGAACATACCCCTCGTAGATGCATAGGTAATAGTGACCTGCTATCACTCTTAGTGATGGTTCATAAATAATAGGCCATAATTATGCAAAATAATTCCACTATTTTGAATTTTAATATGACCCTAAAAATGACTAAAGTTTCATCTCCTAACTCTCTCTCCTCTTTCTATACTGAGCATTTGAAAATTGCCCTTCTAAAACTACCATGGAGGTTGATGCAAGAGCAAAGTAAGTTTTTGACATTTTAACCATAAAAACTCCCAAAAATAATTAATATGAAAAATTTTGGACTAAATTAGGTCTATGATATGATTTTAACACAAAAACCATCTGACAACCTGTATGAATCCAATAAAAAGGCCTATTTTTACATTGAAAAAGCCAAATTTATAAAGGAGATATGATTGAAATGATATAAAATTTGTTATTGAGTCTTTAAAATGTCTAATAAGGTGTATCAAGATTAAATTGACATTCCTAATTATTAGATAATATTAAAACCTTAAAAAACCTTCCCTAGAGGTCACAAAAAGGTTTAAATTGCATGGAAATGAGTCATGAAGTTAGTCCAAAATGTGGTCATCTTTATTATTCATATGTTAGGAATAAAATTACCTTTAAAATTATATTACACTCATAAATACACTCTATAATCTTCCCACCACTAAAAATGCTTTACAAAAGGCCAAAAAATGACAAGACAAGCACAAGACAAATGAAAGACAAAACCTTAACTCACCTAATCAACCTTAATACCCATTAATCAATGATTTAAATTATCACTTTAAGTAATTTTAAATACTATCCTACTCAAAAACAAGACAAACTAACATGACAAGCAAATTTTCAAATGATAAGGGTGACATTTTAACCTGTGAGGTCAAAATTATCAACATTTTGGTGACTCAACTGGGAAGCATGCCTTCTATGCTTGAGAATCAGACCATTTACATTTATTTTGGACTCATAAAACCATAATTATATTTGGGAATAATATTTAAAAATATAATTCATGAATACAAGAATCTTTTGATTTGAAATAAGACCACTTTCTCCTCCAAAACAAGGAAGAAGACACACAAAGCATGAGAAATTAACTTAACAAAGCAAATGTGAAAATAAATAATTTATTTGAGACAAAACATAAGCAAAGTAATGTGATATAACTAAATAACCAAGACAAAGTATGATCCACTTGGATCAAAATGGAAATCCATGAACTTACTTCCTCCAAGAGATGGCACAAGTTGTAAAACAAGGTGTTTATTGAACATGCCCTCTGATGAGCCACTCTTCTTGCCTACCAAATCTCTTAACATCTCCTAAAGTGAGTCATAAAAAAAAAATAGTCACCATCAAAGACAAACTCATCTTGTACTTTAGGATCTTTCTCATTGTGATTATCAGCTACAATCTTATTAGGTGATACCTCATCTAAGAATTGTCCTTGAGTCTCTATGGTATCTTGAGTGACCTCATTCTTCTTATTATATATTGTAAGTTTATCAAGATCTTCAAGGAGGTTTAAATATTCAACCCAATCTACATCATGGTATTCAATGAGTGACTCTTGATCAACCTTCTCATGAGTATGTTCAAAAAGAGGTGTATCATGAGATATATCCATACAAAGGCCTTCAATCTCTTATAGAGACTCAATGTACAACTACCAATCATCTTTTAATTCCTCACTTTGATCAATTTGAATGAGATTAGATTGAATAGAACCTTTATATTTCTCATGTAGAGCTATAGGGATATCATGTTGTGATTGGTAAACAAACTAATCAAGGTCAACCTCTCACTCAATAGGAGATGTCTCAAATCTATTTATATCTTCAGCTTGTACCAATTCCTCAATCTTACAACCTTGTTCATTTGGAGCTAATTCACCTATGTCCAAGATATTCTCTTTTCCAATTAAGATATATTCTTCAAGATCATATACAACCTCACTTTAAACTTGTACCCTGAGTGAAATATCAATGAGAAACTCTTCCTCATACACACTTGACACATCCTCTTCACACTCTCCAAAAATCTCACTTGTAGCTACAACCTCCTTCTCTATCCTCCATAGAATATGCTTCTCTTAAAGAAGGGAGATGGTGGGAAGGTGATGAAATTCATTTATTTTAAAGGGGGTATTAGACATGGAAGGTTTATTATGATCACATTTTAAGATCTTGAGGGAAATGGAATCATCTAGGGAGTCTTGAAAAGGAGGGAAAGTTAAGTTATTAAATATTTCTATATTCTGCTCCTTCTACTTGGCCATCACCTTATCAAATTATGAAACCTCCTTGTCCTCATGGAAAAATTGAGCTTGAGGGATGAGTATGGAAGGAGTGGATCTATAATAAGGTTTAGTCTCTTGTATAGGATCTTGAATAGGCATATGAGTCTACTCTTGACTCCAACTAGGAAGATCCCTTGTCTTAAACTAAGCATGGTTAAGAACTTCATGAGAATAAGGAACACAAGAAGACTAGTAAGGAATATAAGAGGGATCTTAAAACAATTGGTTCAACTCACTTTGTTGCCTCTCCCAAGCCTCTATCTTCTCTAATACAAGATTACAAAACACATTCCTCTCCAATGGATCATGAGACACATTTTGAAACAACCCACTTACTTCCTCATACTGAGAGGTTGAACAAAATTTTCCTTGCATATGCTAGTATTTTTATCTCTATCTCATCCCTTATTTATTGGAAACAAGGATTATCATATGCAACATCATAGCCATATGAAAAGGTGAAATTTGGTAATAATATTGATATGGTTCATAAGGAAGGTAAAAGTCATGCTCTTGATAGTAAGGATCATGAAAAACTTTATAAGTCTCATCATAGTTTTGATAAAAATCTTGGTAAGGATGATTATTCTCATAAAAAGGCTCATATGGATCATAAATAAGATTATATTATTCATCATAGGGTTGATAAAGAAGTATAACATAGGAATTCTATTCATACATAACAATCAAACTTTCATGAAGATGAATTTAAAACACCACTTACTTGAACATGTGCCTAGGCTGCTATAACCAACTAATAAAACTTGAATATGCCATTAATGTTTTGAATGCCTCCAAAGGATGATTAGTAGAAGAACAACACCAACAAATGTTTCCACTTCTTTGGAATTTTGTCCCACTAGGCATTCTAAAAACTATTGAATACTAAACTTGCACCCTTATGAAGGTAGTTTTAAGTCTTCACAGTTGAAACTAACATGGAAACAATCCTAGGTTGTGGGTGGCCTAATAGGTGGATTGAATATCTATATTTTAAGGGCTATATCCCCTTGATGTATCATTTAGGATTCCTCCTCAACACTACCAGCTTGCAAGGGAAAAGGGAAGAAGGTAAATTGAAAGGAAAACCTATCTAAGTGGGGTGATACACTAAAATGCATCCTCAAATTGTGTAATATGCACTAAAAGGATGATTAAGGACATAAACCTAATTTAACTTCTCAAATGAGAGTTCTCCATATATCAATGTTTCACACAGAGGCTCAGCTTGATGGATGATCTAAGGTAACTAATCAATAGGTCTCTCAAAGACACTGATTAAACCTCACACTTACCAAACATATAATATTTTTCAAGCACAATATGAAACTTTTAGGAATGAACTAACATCTAAAAATAGGTAAAGAGGAAAGGAAAACATGAGAAGAAGCATGAAATATCACTATCATCTATCAACAAACTATGAAAATACACTAAACCAAGCTTTGAGGAAGTATGAATTCTATCTTATTCATTCAAAATAGGCAAGGACAAATGTTTGTTTAGCATGTATTTTATAGAACTCAGGTTAAGGATCCTTAAAATACTAAAAATTGCCTTACATATATAGAATTTAGAGAGAGGAGAGAGAACGAGATAAGAGCCCCCAAAACTAAGAAATTTGCCTTTCAAAAATAACTTATCCAAAAGGTACGTAGCATTTATATTATCCATTTTTCTTATTATTGGGAAATATGTCATATAATTTCATGTTTCAAGAGTTTTAAAATCTTTAAGAATTACTCATCCTTGATTTGTGGTGTTTGACCCACATAGGTACCTTGATTCTTGCTTAAACTCACTATATTTTTGGTGAAGAAGTATCCTCCTTCAAAGTAGGTATTCATGCTTGGAAAAAGTCATCATGAATTCATAAATTATTATTTTTAAATCTTATTTAAACCATTAATGAGGTTTTCACACCTTACTTAGACTTATAGAAGGTCTTTGAATGCAAGTTTGACTCCTTCAACACACTAGGGTTTAGAAGGAGAGAAGATCTTTTTGGAGTCCTTAAGACCTTTACCAACCTTTTAAACCTTATCCAAAATTAATTTGACTTATTACACACTTGGTAATGGCATGTAATATTAGGAGGAGCCTTGAAAAGCATTTGGAAAATGCCTATGTATAATTTAGTATTTGAAAACACTTAATTCTTCCTTATGAGCAAAAAGCAAAGGAGAGAGAAAGGAGATTTTTGAATTGTACCAAGAAATATTATACCATGGATGGCTTTTAAGAATGACATAAGACCTTAAAAAAGGAATTTGGAGCCATCAAGTAGTCCAAAATACAACATTTTTCTCATTTTGCTTGTTTTAGCACCCCTTCTTTGTAACCCTAAAGCTTACAAATCTCCTTGTCTAGAAAATTGTATTGAAAAAATTAAAAAACTAATAATTTTTTTAGTACCATGTATCATATTACATCTCCATACAAATTTTCATGATCAGATTCCAAGTAGAAGCACCTCATTTCTTCATTTTCTTCTCCAAATTAGGCTTAATTAGCCATCTTAGGCCTAGAAAGAGAAATCTTATTTTTAGGAGCTCACACACATGTGAAATTTAAAAGAAAAAATTTATTAAATTTACCCATGTTTTGACCATAATGCATGTCAAATTTGGTGGTCTGGAACACTATGGAGGTACAATAACCTTGATATGGCCATTGGCAAGCTTGCCCTTTTGAAGAATTTTTGACTGCCCCAAAATATCTAAATGTTTTGGGCACTTATGATTTATTTAATATATATTTTAAATATTTTATAGGTAAAAAATTTCTTGATCCACCTTCTCCATTGATTGGCATCATTCCACACTCTTCAAAACCTCTGTTTTAGCTCAAAAACATGAAAAACTATAGTTTTTGTACTATTTTATACAAGTGAAGGTATAAAAAAATACATGAGGAGGATCCTATGAGAGTATAATAAAACTATAGTAATTTTAAAGATCAAATTGTGGTATTTGAGGTGTTTTCCAAGTCCATCTCTACAAACTAATCACAACAAGGATTTTAGGAGGGTTTAAGACCTTTATAAGGTCTTAACGATTGTTCATAAATAAAATACATCCAAATAACATCATAATGAAACTATATTATTCTTATGGGACCCATATAACACTTACAAACACCACTAGGTCCCATGCATAGTAAGAGAGACAATAAGAGCATCTGAATTTGTTCCTTATGTGACTGTCTTAGCTTTCCTTGAGCGTGAGAGGTGTAAAAAATAATTCTTGGGTATGAGAGATGATTCATATTTCTAGGATAATATCATAAACCTTAAAATAAATCTCCTCCATGGTTATAATTACTTTTTAAGTACCCAACCTTTATTTTTTTCATTTGGTGCACTAGTCAAGGTATTTGAGGTTTAAGATTGCTTCTCTTTTGAAAGTCATTAAGGGCACTTAGAATGAGAAAATAAATGTATTATCACTTGAGGGTTTATGGAGATAATTTACATGCTTTTAATACACCTTATAATCCTTTCATGATGTATATAAATTTATTTTGTGATCTTGACCTCAAGTGACCCTCTAGATCTCTTGAATGGACCCTATAACTGGAGTGGCCTAGGTCTGAGACAAAATAGTGAATATGTAAACTATTTATATTAATTAACCAATAACATATAAATATAAATACATGCATTACCAGAAAATTTACCAAATTTTATAACTTGAATGTACCTCTAGATTCCCCAAAACTCATTTTTCCAAAAACAAGCTAGATGGTTGCCTGAATTTTTTTATGCTTCTTGGGTTCATGTCTGAGTTTGTCTTATTTAAACTTGTAATAATGTAATGAGAGTGATTAAATTTAATTTTTTATGTTATATAATATTTATCACATGATCCTTACCATTTATTAGACAATTCTCAGTCTTATACACCTTGGCGTCACACCATTTTTCTTTCTTGCTTGCTAAC
This sequence comes from Torreya grandis, assembly GCA_037957365.1. Taxonomy (NCBI): domain Eukaryota; kingdom Viridiplantae; phylum Streptophyta; class Pinopsida; order Cupressales; family Taxaceae; genus Torreya; species Torreya grandis. The sequence goes on from JARHVA010000796.1 coordinate 311,019, forward strand.
TTTCACTCTACCAACATTGGTTGTAAGTGACATGTCAACAATAAAAGGATATTTTGGATTTTAAAATTATTATTTATGATATAATTTCATATATTTATCTCTAAAAATTCATTGGGAACATCTCACACTTCTTCTTTTGTTGCATTGGCACTTTAGTTCACACTCTCAATTTTGTTGTCTCCATTCTGTACATAGGCCTGTGTACCTTCCAACCACCTAGAATCTATTGTGTATGATATCATTAAATAAATACATCATTAAAATATTACTCAATTATACTTATCTCTTTCACACCCTATCATTACTAGGTTTTTAACCATCTCCGACCCCAATCATTATTTATTCCTCATAAAGTCTGAGACTGAGTAATTTAGTACTCTAGCTCTCAAGAAGTATGAGTTCTCATGGATACTTGCATATGGTATTGAAAATAAATTTATGGATATATGACTCACTAAATTTAAATTATCCTCTAATACTTCCAACTTATTCTATGCATTTCCACCTTAGTGTACTTCTTCAATACATGGTTGTAGGTGAGCATGATTTGAGAGCTGCCAAGGAGGTCGATACAGGAGTAAAGTAGGTTTTTAAAAAAATTTCACATAAAACCTAATAAAAACCAATAATATGAAATTTTTAGGACTATATTATGTATTTTAGATGATTTTCACACAAAAACCCTCTAAAAACCTATATGGATGTAATAAAAAGGCTTGTTTTTGCACTGAAAAAGATAAACTTACTATGGAGATCTGATTGAAATGATATAAAATGTGTTATTAAGTATTTAAAATGTATTATAAGGTGTATCAATATTAAATTTATATTATTCCTAATCAAATACTATTAAAACCTTACAAAACCTTCCTTGGAGGTCACAAAAGGTCAAAATTGCATGGAAATGAGTCATAAAGTTAGTCTAGAATGTGATCAAACCAATTGTTCATATGTTAGGAATAAAATTACATTGACACATGATATTACACTCATCAAGACATTTTATAATCTTCTCACGATTTAAAATGGATCAAAAGGCCAAAAAATGACTAGACAAACACAAGACAAATGAAGGACAAAACCTCAACTCACTTAATAAACCTTAATACCTATTAATCAAGGAATAAAATGATGAATTTAAAGAATTTTAAATACTAAAATAATAAAAAATAAGAAAAAATATCATGACAGGTAAAGTTTTGAATGATAGGGGTGACATTTTAACCTATGAGGTCAAAATTGTCAACATTTTGGTGACTCAGTTGGGAAGCATGCCTGCTATGCTTGAGAACCAAAACATTTACCTTTATTTTATACTCATAAAACCACACTTATATTTGTGAATAATAGTGAAAAATATGATTCATGACTAAAAGACTCTTTTGACTTGAAATAAGACCACTTTCTCCTCTAAAACAAGGAAAGAAACACACAAAACATGGGAAACTAACTTAACAAAGTAAATGCGCAAATAAAGCATTTTTTTGAGACAAAAAAAAAAAACTAATGTGATAGAAATAACTAACCTATAGACAAAGTATGATCCACTTGGATCAAAATGGAAATTCATGAACTTACTTCCTCCAAGAGATGGCACAAGTTACAAAGCAAGGTGTTTATTAGACATGACCTCTGATGAGCCAATCTTCTTTCCTACCAATGCTCTTAATATTTACTCAAGTGAGTCATCAACAAAAAACTAGTCACCAACAAAGATAAACTCATCTTATACTTTAGGATCTTTCTCATACTACTTATTGTATACACATAATATTTTCAAAATTTTATTGATTACTGATACTTTTTATCTTTCAAGAACTCATTGATCCTCAATCTCTCTAAATGCATGCTTTTAGGGGTGCACCAAGAAAGGGGTGTGTAGACCATTTGTGCTTCATAATATTATTTTACCTTTTTCCACTTTCCATCTACACACTTTTATCCTAAAACCATTTACCCTAAGCTTATTTTCCTCAATCCTACCCATTCCTCTCATTTGTCATGCATTATCCATCTTTTTATTTCCTTAAATCCCTTTTGGTTAGTCGACTGTACTAGGTTAATTGGGTCAACCCAGTATAATTTATGGGTATTTCTCACTTTATTAGCTTGTTAGCCTTTCAGATGACCTAGCTTAGACCTAGTGAATTGTCCTTGAAAACACACAGGGTCAACCATATAGAGTTGACATTTTTGACAGTATTTAGGGAAATATCCACCTATATATGCAAGTTAATTTGCCACCATTTCATACAAGAAGAATTAATAGAGAGGAAGTGTGAACAAACATATACTTATTAACCACTCTACTTGAGGAATAAAGCTTAGGGTTTCATACTTTCTTTATAGATACATATCTTGTCTTGTACAAAAGTCTTTTGGATGATTAGATAGGTTGTGTATCCTAGAGCTAATTTATCTTGTTTATCCTTACATACCACAACAATCTCTTGCGAAGCACCTTGGCCAAGGGAGATATTGAGGTTTAGTGGGTTCATCTTCAAAGGTAATTATTCCTAACTTTATTTATCCTTTGAAAGAGTAGATAGGTAATGCATTTTTGTTCTTCTCCCATGTATTATGATTTCATATACATTAACATGAGTATATGTCTTCTAATACATGTTTAGTTTAGTTTTTTATTTTGATCCTAACCCCCACTTTGTGCCATAAGCTTTGGTGTATACTAGATTAGATTTACTTTCTTGTTATTATAATAGGTGATTATTTTAAACCTTAGGACTCTATTAGGGTTGTTATGTGATTGTGTTAGACTGTAGGCTTTGGAACCCTTCTTAGCATGATACATTTTGACAATTGATCCCCTAATCTAGTCTAGTAGATTCCCATATTGGTCATATTCCCACTTATTAAGTGTATCCCAATTGGAAGTGTAGGTATGCTCTATCTTCTCTAAGCCAAGATTGATTTATAGACATGATGCATTTATAATTTCATATATTTTGGTGAACTCAACATGAAACTAACCCTTGTAAGATTTATTTTACTTATTTTCATTCTTTTGGTCATTATTTTTATCATACTGGATCGACTCTATAAACCTAGTTTCCTAACTTTTATACATAGGTTTCTAGGAATAGGTAACTGGATCAACCCAATTGACCTAGTACAAGTTTCTATCCTTTTAAACATCTAGGTTAGCCTACTAGGTCAACCTAGTCAATCTTATACATTTTTAGCACTATGTAATAGGTTCCTACATAGCTTGATCGATCCTGTCAACCCAATTTGTAATTTTTACCAACATACTCCAAGGTTCTTGATCAATAATCTTCATCATTTGCATCTCTAACTCATCAAGGTTCCTTTCTATCTCTCCATCTCTTTCTTTTCTATCTTTATTTTCATAGTTTGTAGTCTTCAAAACTACCCATGCATAGTCAATTAGATTGACCCTATCAACCTTGTTGACTTAGTTTTATGTTATATGTGTTGTCTAAAATAACTAAGTCAACCCTAACCAACCCTATACATTTTTAGACCTTACTTTCATAGTACAAGTTTGACCATATCAACCTTGTTATATATTTTGTGTATATAGTTTCAACACTATACCTTGTTTCAAATTGGAATTTAATCTTTATATGCTAGTAATTAGTTCACACCTTTATTTTCTTGTTGTTTTCATGCTTAGAATAGTTCACATAGTTTAATTAGGAGGTTTTTAATTAACCTCTTAGTTTCACTGTTTAGATTTTATGCACACATGGATAAATCACATAATCTAAATAAGCACTTTAACATTTTGTCTATCCAAGGCCAAGCTACTTGGATTTCATCACCAAGGGAGAAGCTAACTTGATGCTTTGGTCAAGTATAAAGTGTGGTTAATGGTATATTTTGGCTAAGCACATGACATACTTATTGTTTTGATGTGTGAAGTGAGGGGTTAGGTCCCAATACCAAGCTTGTATTATTTCCACTACAGTCCCTTTCATCCAAAACTACTTGAAACCATCCTTAGATTTTTATCTAGTACATTTCTTATAGCCAACTTCCAATCACATTAAAAATCATATTCTTAATAATCTAATAAACATTCAGGTTAACCAATTAGTTAGCTCTTTACTTTTCAAGTTGATTTCTCACTCTTTACTCAATTATGTGTGTAAAAGCTTATAGTATCCAACATTAGTGTAAGGTTTTGTTTTGTGTGCTTTAATTGGATTGGCAAACATTAATCCAATTGACTGTCTATTTCCTTTTATTACTTAGTAATTTTCATTACTTACAAAATTATCTTGTTTCATTTTCACAATCTATTTTTAGACTTCTTGAATTCCCTATCTGCTATATTGGATCAACCCATTTGACCCAGTACCTTTTTTTTTCCTTCTGTATACTATACTGAATCAACCTAGTCAACCTTGTACAATTTTATAGTCCCTATTTTTATGCTAGGTTCACACTTTATTTTTTCACTCACTTCTTTGTCCTTTGCCTTCTCATCTTTCTTCTTTTCCCTTCATCACAAACTTTTTGTTTGATAGTGACACTAAGTTGCAGTCAATAGACATGATGAACTTTACCAATCCTCATAGGGTCTCCCATAGATAGAGCAGGGTTCCTCTCTTAGATGTTAGTAATGTTCATATTGCCACTCACACAATAAACTATGGGACCCCTTCTAATAACTCTTTACATCATAATCATCCTCTTTTATCAGAAGACCAACTTGAGTTAGAGTATACTGCCAAAATGCTCATATTTATTTCCAAATTACCTCAAAATCAAGGTAAGGATCCTTCTACAATTTACAATATTATGATTAGTGATCAAGTTTAAGAGCCTCACTCACCTAATCCTACATTCTCAACCTAATTTGGGGGTGCCACTTTCTTTTATTCTTAGCCTCTTCCTTTAATTTTGATCCCATCTCATACCATGCCTTCTTCTATAACTTATTCTACATCCATGCCTAGTATATCCATCAACATGGTAGGTTATACATCTAGTGGGCATCTAATAAGATCCACTATCCCTAATCCTTCCACTAGTTCATTTTCTACCCAAGGCAATCATACTTCTAGTGTTTCTTTTTCTCAACCATTCACTAGTCCATCTTTTACCACACAAACAAATTTTACCACTAGTGCATCACATTTTCATAATTCATATCAAGCTCATATCAACACTAATAGTGGTACCCAAGCTACTAATACCAATACAAATACCAAATTATAATGCTTCTAATGTTAGTCAAACAAATCAACTTTTATTGCAAACTCTCAATCATATGAATACATTTCAAGCTCATAATACAAATCAAATGATGAGAATGCAAAACCACATTCTTAATCTTCAATCTCATCCAAAACCAATGGCTTGGTACATACATAACTAGAATGTTCCCCCTCCTCTTTGATATTCTCAATGTAATCTCATTCCTCAACCTCCTTCATAAAATAAAACCATCAAACATCTACAAAATGAACCTGTTATTATTCAAATTACCAACATTGATATAAGAGGTATAACACCTATAATTTATTATAATGGATCAACCGATCCTACCCTTCATCTTAATACATTTGGAAATATTTATAAGGATTGGGCCAAATTAAATATCTTTATCGCTACCAAGATCCTATCTAACACCCTCACGGGTGATGCATTGGATTGGTACAATCAACTTAGATCTCATTCCATTACTAGTTTGGAGGATTTAGTAAATGATTTAGTGAAATAATTCCAAACTAATGATCTTCCTAAAAACACTTTGGTCTATTTCATTGATTACAAATAACATGAAAATGAAACTCCCCAAGCCTTTGTTAAGAGATGGAAGATTTTGTCAAACAAATGTTAACATAACATGGTGGATGAAAATATTTTTCATCTCTTTATAAATTCTCTCTTTCCTAAATTACAATATCGAATCCACACCCTTTATCCACATATATTGGAAGAGGCTATTGACTAAGCTAAACATCAATATTTCTCAATACATCAATTTGAGCCACCCCAACCTTCTATAAGTCCTCATCTATTACTAAATAAAAAACCACAATATTCCCAATGATGGTGTTATATATTATTATGACACCATTCATAATGTTTAAACTATCATTCCTAATAAATCTTTAGAACCAACTCCTTCTCAACAATATACTAATCCTCATTTCTCTTCACCAAATAACATCAATGTTCACAAACCTATATCCTTAGTTGAATTGCTTAAGCATCTACCCAGGCCTCATCCATGAGAGCTTGACCCTACTCATCTTATGAAATCCTAGTATGATACTAGAAATTTTTGTTGGTTTCACATTAGTTAGGGTCATTCTCATGAGACCTGTAGACAACTTCATAATTTAGCTATGAATTTTCTTCTTGGCCCTAATTTTGATCATGATTACATTATCTATAAGTATCAATAGGCCTATGAGATTTCTTTCAAGGACTTTAAATTGCATAAAAAAAACTCAAGCCTTAAATCAAGCAAATGCTTAGTTATCTATCTACAAATACCCTCTCCCTAATCATCAACTAATTCAAGACACCCAAGACAAGACCACCCCTTCTACCAACAATGTAGAAAGTCTTGTTGACCCCACCTTTGAGGATAATGTGGTTATCATGATTAATATATGAAGGGTAGTGGATTATATTGATTTTTAACCTACCTACACTTCTTATTCATATAAAACATATCATGTTATCCGAGATTATTCTCCAACTCATTTAAATGAGTTGGGGCAAGATGACCTTATTACCTTTGATGATCCAATTTAAAATTTTCCTTTGGATAACACTTCCCATTATAGTTATACCACTCTTCAATCATCTTCCAATATTAATAATACTCAATAGTCTAATAAAACTTCTTTCAATTCTCAAAATCAACTTGAACCAACTACTTCATCATCTCAACATGATTTACAAGATTGTTCTAAATTGTCTTCTTCTTCTTACCAACAAAAATTCCAATGTAATTTGACTCTTCCTTTTGAGGACATCCTTATCCATTACACACCTATATATATATAAATTCTTATGGGTTATGATGAATGGGATTCCATTACGGAATTCACTAATCTCTCATCTCAAATTTTGTTCCTTAAACTCATGAGGATATCCCCACATCAAAGAAACCACCTCATACAACTCTTATTCAAGATAAATGTCCTTCATCCTCCTCTATTAGGATGGAAGGTAGCTTTATCTAGATCTAAGGATAGTATATTACAATAATTTGAAGAGATGTCTATCAACATTGATGAAATTATAGACACTTTTCTTTTTCTATGATTTTTGATTGCATCTATGATTCTCGATGAGATTCTACTTCATACAGATGATCTTCCTTTATTTATTAGCATCCAAATAGGTGATATCCAAGTTAATAATGCTTTAATTGATGAGGGTTGCAACACATGTTTTGCTTCTCTCGATTTAATCAAGACCCTTAGATTTTTTGAATGTAATCTCAAGTCTACACATAGTACCTGCTAAGGATATTATAGAAAGCAAATGCCTCCTATAGGTTGTGTGTACCTTCTCATTACCATCCCACCTATCACCATTTTTATGAAGGTGATGATATTTAACTTACCCTTGTCTTATAACATCTTGATTGGTAGGCCATGGACTCACCGTATGAGATTTATTTCTTCTTCCACGTACCAATGCATTAAATTCCCTCATAATAGAGTCATTTATAGGATTTAAGGTGACACTAACCCTTAGAATTTCAAATAATTCCAAGATCATGGTGTCTTCAAGATTCCTACTCTTGAGCCTTTACCAAACATTCCATTCTATGAGTCTTAGCATCTTAACTTTCCCATCAATTCAACCTGAGGCTATAATGGGCATCCTAAACTCATTGGTAACATTTCTCCTAATCTCTTAGATTATGATGATGATGAGCCCAATGAGATTAACTTAAATATTAAGACTTTCTATCTTGAAACTCATCTCATCTCACAACTTCTTGCTTCCTTACAACCTCATTCTTGTAAGCCTCCTTGTGATGACATTCTTGTAGTCTTGACCAAGACTAGGCATTCTATTCACCATACTTCATCAGATGACAAGGTTATCCCTACATGTGTCATTGATATTCACACCCTAGATTATGATGATGGTTATTCCTTAGATGATCCATTATTAGGAAGTATTGTATAGGCCCATGATGCTAAAATTATCCATTATTATTCTTATTTAATTGAGTCTTTTTACACATCTCATTGTTTTCCTTCACTTATAATTCTTAATTTTTTTATTTTTCCCCTTTATCCTAGGGTATATATGGCACTAAAACCTCCAATTTATGAGGAACCATGTAGACTATGCTCATGGATCATGCTATAACTGAGCCTTACCATTTTGCTAGGTACCCTAACCCTCGTAATCAGTTTACCCTTGAGGTTAGTGTAACTCTCCTCAAACCTTCTATAAATCCCACTCCCCCTCAGTAGATCCTATTATAATTGAACCTCTTCCCACTCTTACTATAGTTGATCTTGTTTTCACTCCTATTATTGCTGAGCCTACCCTTGTTTCTAATACTATCACTCTTTTTGTTGAGCCTAGTTCCATTCTTTCCTCATTATCATCCTCACTTGGTGATGGTTTGATTCCCTTGCCTGAGATAGATCCTTTACCCACAAAATGGGTTGAAAAGTTATCTTTGGCTTTTTCCACTCTTATTATACCTCCTTCCATGAGTGCTTCTCCTAAAAATACTCACAAGCGTATATGTTTCTTCTATGGGATAGATAATCATTCTTCCACCCATTATCACAAGTTATAACAATATATTGATACCTTGAATCCTTCTTCCCTATCATCAGACAAAGCCATACATCCCCTAAAGTTACTTCCTGAATATCTACCTTAAGTATGGTGAGGTATATTGTCTATGGCATCTATACAACACCCATAACACTGATAGTTGTCATATCCTATAACAACATCTCAAAGATCATATTATACCCATTATTGGACCTTCTTCTATTCCTCCCATAGGTCATTCCTACAAGAAGGCTTATCCTTCTTCTCCCATGGCTCCACCTCCAATTGTTCTATACCCTCCTATGGTCCATTCACCACGGGCTATGCCTCCACCTATGATTCCTTCACCTGTGGACCTTCCCTCACCCGTGGATTCTTCTCCACTAGTGATTCCCACATCTTCAGTAGATACCACTCCCACACATCTCCTGACCATCCTTTTCCTAATTTCCCTCCTCAATATGATCCATTGAGCATTCCTAATTTTTCAATTAAGGAGATCAAAAGAGAAGTATTTTCCTATTATTCATTGAATATTGATGAAACTTTAGCAACAATGTGTATCCACCTTCATATAGACTTATCTGATGTATTGGATAATATGTGTGGATATATTTAATATAATTTATGAGCACATGCATGGTGATTTCACATTTATAATGGATTGGATGTGTGCTCCAATATTATTTCTATCTATTATATCATTTGACACTGTGTCAATTTTTCCTTTTCATATATCAAGATCTTACTTCTTGTATTATATCTTGACTTTATTATCATTTATATTCACATATGGTTGTCTTTCATTTATCATTTCTTTCCTTTTTTTCTTGGAGTTTTCTCTAAAAACTCTCCTTCTTATATCTTTACGATTGTTTTTCTTTTTTATCCTTATTTTTCATAGATAATTTATCATGGTGATTTGGTTATACAAACCCTATTCCCCTTGGTTATTATCTCCATTTACCATGTGATCAGTTAGTAAACAATATATCTCATTATACATTCCTTTTATCAGTCCACTTTAGATCTCATTTTTTCCTCTTCTTTTTTTCATAAACTAAGCATATACACAGTTGAGACTTGAGATCACATGCTAGTTCATTGTCAAGCCTAAGTGTCCTAGTTAGCATTTGTCTTTGGTTATTTATCTTCCTTTAGCCTTAGCCTACAACTCATTCATGTGTATCACTATCTCTCTCATGATTGATCATTACAAATTCATATGGAGGAGGAATCTTAAAAATACTTCAAAAAAAATTAAATGCCAAATCATTTAAACAAAAGGCAATGATATAAAAAGGCAAACATATTCTTACAAATCTAATCACACTAAAAGACATGATTCAAAGCACATCTCCTTCTTCTAGTCGAATTTAAAACTCCATAGTTGGCCTCATGGTAGAGCTAAGGTCCTTTAGGGTATGGTAGGTTAGTAGATTAGAAGAGGAAAATTAAAAAATGTTTTAGTGATACCTAATTTCTCACGTAAGTACCTAATCTTCATAGTAGACTGATGACTCTATAATAGGTCCTAAAGAATGGGGAACACATCATAGGAAGGTAGCTCCATTTTACTTTTCCTATACCAATCTACCTTCATGAGTTGATCTTATTAGCACACTTATTTTCCTAAAAATCTTTGTGTCTATAACGAATAGGTTTCCTTTGTACATAGATGACCACTAGTCACTTAATGTATTCTCATGTCTTTAGTATGCCTTTTTCCTCCAAGGTCTTCTTATAATATGCCTAAGTATTACTTTTTACACTCCCTTTCTCACTCCTTATATCCCTTATATTTCCTCTTGAGAATATTATTTTGTCTAGTGATCACTCCCCTTGGGATTTCATTTGTGAGTTGATTTATAAGACCACAGATAAGACTCAATGTTCCTCATAAATTACCATATTTTTATTCTTATTACCCATATTATTTATTATTCAATCTTCCTATTTATTCCACCCCAGTGGTGTTCTCTTTTTCAAGTTGTAGTGTAAGACCATGGATAGGACCCAACCCTCTTCACAAAGTTTTCCAATACCCAAGTCATGATCCAAATCACATGTGTTAAATTTGAGATAAGACTCGATCGATTATGAAGTTACATTTCATTTTACATGCTTCTTATCTTGATTTAGTATGTTTTATTCTTACTTCATTTTTATTTTGCCTTTATATCTTCTTATTTTCCAAGTGTGTGTAAGGTTACAATTATTTCTTGAATTTTTCATTCTTCCCAGCTTGAATTAGTATGACCAATTTAACACAAAAATTTTGCAATTTTGTTTTTCTTTCATACTTCCTAGCATGATTTAGTATGATTTATTGACTTAATTAATTTTATTTTATTACCATTTATGCCCTTTTACATACCTTCCATTTTATTACATTGTTTTCATACTTCTCAACATGATATTAGTATGATTTTACTTATTTTAATTTGGTGAAAAAATCTTTCACATTGGTTTTTTTAAAAATTCCTTTTTACCATCTTGTTTTACCATCTCTTGGTTCTTTATACTTAGTCATTTTTTATGATTACACATTTTCTAACTTGAAATAGTGTGTAGCACATTTTTTTGATTGATTATATTTTTCCAAGTCCTTTTGCTTGTTTCTTTTTAACCATGCATATGTCCTAAATAAAGCAATAAAAGAAACCACATCACATATATTTCCTATAACATATACAAAAAAGCTAAATACATGTGCTAGAAAGAAATATATCCAAAGCATCCACAAACACAACCATCATAATGATAACATACACATCCAAAAACAATATGCCAAAATGATCCATCATGTGTGTGTGTGTGTGTGTGTATCATGAGTTTAATACAACATATAAAATAATTTAAAATGTTTCATCTCTATGGCTAGGCTCTATCTTATCTATCTTGTGGCCTAGCTATGTTGCCTATTGAGGCCTCAGTCTAAATTTTCTAAATAGTATGTTGTAAGGAGGCCCTCTGAGATCTCAATCCTTCTACCTATCTCTATAGGTGCACTACCAACACCTATGACTCCACTAACTAGGTCTAAATCATTGTCATCGATGCTATTATAGCCAAATACATAGCTATCTCATATATTAGGGCCTATCATTGCTATATCTCCCCTGTACCCATCATTATTAGTGGTTGCATCCTCTCTCTATGTGCTTATATCTACCTCATTACCTCTCTAGCTAATCTAAACTACTCACTTGAGCTAGGGTAGATGGTACACTTAGATCCTCTAGTGTCATGGGGTTGTATGGATGAAAATTCTCATCCAAAATGTCATGGAGTGCTCCCCTCACTAGGGACCCCCATATCTCCTCCTCATCCTTAGCTACACCTATAAATTTTGATAATATGGATATTAGGTCACTGTTATATCTCAAAATATCTATCTATCTCTATTTCCAAAATAAAAACCCAAGTAATAATATTTAACCATCTTTTCTTACCTATCTATGTCTTAGCTATTATGGTCTCACCATCCATGTGACTACCTATCATAGTATCCCCATCTGCATGGCCTCTTATCACCTCCTCTATAGGTCACCTCCTTAACTCAAACCTAACTATCATGGCTTGTATCTATCTCATCCTACATCTAAGTGGTCTCTTTATCATCTCCTATAGCTCACCCATGGGCTCATCTAGGATGGAAATTATCTCTACTCTTTCTTACTCTCTTACCTCCATCGACACCATGTCCTCAGTGGTCACTGCTCATCTCATTAAAAAACTAGTAATGGTATATCCGGTATCTCTACCTCTACCTCTGTATCCTCTTCTTAGCTCTTCATCATACCTAACCAATCCATGGTCACTCTCGACATGGACTCAGTGTCAGCCTCACCACTAGTGGGCCCAATCCTCTCCTCACATATGGCTCTTGCATATGTTGAGACCACTACTCAAGCATCAGTATTAATTCTTATAGATGAGGTAGGCCCATCTATCCTAACACCCATGCCACTAGATGTGGCTCTTTACACTATATATAGTGTCCTATAACCTCTATCCTCACTATCATTGGTATAACTATGTCCCAACTTACCCATGTAGTTGTTATGCGCTCATATGGCTACCATATTATGTCTACACATCTCACTGACTATAGCACTAACACATGAGGCATGACCCACACTACCTAGTCCTCTCTCCATGTCTACACTTAAAGTGAACAATCATTGACTACATGGGGTAACTTAGTCGATCAATACATAGGAAACATTTCATATATCTAATTTTTAAGCAATATTATCAGCTAGATAATCTTCTACCCTCTAATCAACATCTCATATAGATCATGTATGAGCTGGACCTAGATGACAGATCCCAGATCATATAAAACTTACTCCTTCATCATCATTATGGTCAAGGCTACCACAAATAATGGTACTTTATTGTATGACTTGTGACATAACACCCAATGTGTCATAAGGCCTATCATAGCCTTCTGAATATCCAAAATCTATGATGTATAGACATCTAACATGCTAGCTCTCCTACCTGGTAATATCATCTCTCAACTTATAGCCCACATGGCTAAGGCTCTCCTCTCCTCTAAGTTATCTAATATCCCTCTGGTCACCTGTGATCCTAGTATAGGTATCCCTAGGATGGCATGGACATCCTCTAATGTGATACCAAACTCTACTATATCCCCATCCACCTCCTATCTAAGGGTGTTAGTTAATCATTCCCAATAATTGAGGAACATGACTAACAAATCAACACTAAGGGGGATCTAACACATATCAGCTATCTAACCTAGACCTATAGATCCTATTATATCATTATCTCCATCTAAAAACCTATCTAATAAGTTTAGTAACCATGTTACATCCATAAATATCTAAAATCTCTATTGTCCCTGCACCTAAGAAATAATAAAAGATGTATCAGTTCTTCCATGTCATGTATAGTCACCATATATTTAAAAAAAACAAGCCTACATTACTTTATTTAATTCTTTTTAGCTTACTTTTATCCTATTCAATCCTTCTTAACCTTGGTCATTTTGGGCCATTCTATCTCTCTTTTAGTGTTTACATATTTTTATATCATTCTAGCTCTTTAGTCTAACTAGTTCGACCAAAATTTTCCTATCTTTTCACTTAGTTGACTCAAAAATCTAAATCAACCCCTTCTCTTCCCCTCCCTAGTGTTGAGTTTCCATTCTAGACCTTTCAGACCACCTAACAACTTTAAACTAGGCCATCAACTGGCATAATGTAAAAGGTTAACCCATACCTACTGGGTCGACACTGTAGATGTTTCTCAATTTTAGCCTACTAGGTCAACTAGTTTGACCAAGTGCTTTTTGCCTACTAACCCCTTGCATTTGCCCAAAAAAGTGTAACTTTATTACCTTCTTCCTAGATCCTCTAAACCCATTTTCCATCTTCCTATTTTCTACCCCTAGAATCTAATTTTGTTTCATTTTTCCATATAGAAATTCTTCAAATCAAATTTTAATAAATCCACACTTAATTCACTAAAAATTTCAAAAACTAGTTTGAGATTCATGGTTGCATACCTATAGTGCACCCACTGCTGCCTCTGGAGTTCCTCCTTGCCTAACATGTCATCTCCTCACCATCTTCACTCACTTTTGTCTCCAAATCTCTTTTCCCCATCTCTCACAAACCAAAATAACAAATGATGACTTTAACCTTATTTTAAAACACTTTTCAAAAGTCTAATTCTTCAATTATTGTCCTGTAGATTATTTATTTTTCTTATATCTTTATTTCTACTCATCCATTTTACAAACCATAAAATGCATTATATTTGTGATGAAAAAGAGAATCATTTCCAATACCATATTCTTGTCTTCTAAAAATTTCAATTTTTGGTTATTTTTTGCACTAACTTCTACAGGTTCATCTAGTGTTCTCCACATTGGACACCTTCACATTTATTACATTCTAATTATTTATATATGGCACTAAGGTAAGTTAAAGGTATGAATTTTTCAATTCAATCTTTTTATTTATCTTATTTGTTGCTTACTACACTTTACTTAGCATCAAGATTGTGTGTTATTATGTTCTATCCTGAAGCACTAATGAAGCCACCAATTGCTTACATTTATAGCCTCATCCATGCTTAGTCTATGTATTTTTCCATGTAAAAATTCATGTATAAAATATATACTTCAGCTACAGGTTACCCATAATCACTATGAAAAATAGATATATTATTAAGGAGATCTCAACGACACATTTAGTTGTCCTGGGAATCGAATGGATGATTAAAAAGAATCATAGTTGTTGTATGGATTCCCTACATGTAATGAAATATTTGATGTGCTTCCAAGGATGAGAAAGACAAGGATAATAAGAAAAGACAAAAATAAATAAAACAACAAAAAAATATACCTTGTCTCTAACCCAGTCAAACCTAAAACAAATAACTTTGGTTAAAACCACTTGAAGGTTGACTAGGGTAGTTTCTAAGTATTTTTATGTTTTCCTAGTTTGGTGTTTTTGGTTAAGAGTTAATAAACTACCTTCTGTATTTAATGGCAAAACCTAGATCAGATTAGGAGCTAGTTAATTTGAATAGATAATAGTAGAAGTATTGTAATGGCAACATTGTACTTTGAATATTATAACTTCCTGTAACAATATTTAATTGCTACAAAATTGAGTAATGAGGAGATAGATTTTGTGAGAAGTTTGTGAATTCTCTCAGAGAAGGATTAGAACTCAATTCTGAATGAGGAAGGCCCCCCTCGAAAAGAGTTGTAGTGAAGATCTTAACTCTCTTTAGATTTAAGTGTATTGTGTAAGTTGATTTTAATTTATTTTATTATATAAGTGTGATGAATGTGTGACTCATACGTTTGAAGTAATTCTATAGTTCTATCATAGTAATTTCATAGTATATCTGTTTGGTGAATTCTACATAAATTTATTATACTACATCTAGAAAAGTAAGATGATTTTTGAATGAATAATGCATATATAGTGCTGACATCCTTGAAAAGTGTATGCACCTTGGGTTGAAAATTAATGTTAATCAGACTTAAGAATCTAATATTCACTAGGTAATTAGTCTGCATAACATTTTGGTGTTGTTACTAGGGAAGGTGTCAATTATTGTTTCTAAAATCAATCATTAAAACATTTAGTCAATACACTATTCTACCCAATTGAGTAAGTCAAGTGAGGATATTGTGGTGTCTTATGCCAGATGTCTAAGTTCCTAGATATATAGTTCCATTCAGACAAGTTGAATGAGGGCACTACGATGTCTTATGATAGATGTCTAGTTTTTAGAAGTAAACAATGTATAAGTTACTTAATTCATGTTTCTAAAATTTATTTCCTGTAAAAGTGATTTATTTTTGACAAAGTGTGCTTTTAATTTTTCTACTTTCATTTCCTACTTTCTAGAATAATTTTCTTGCTTTCATTTCCTTCTTTCTAGAATAATTTTCCTACTTTCATTTCCTGCTTTATATAATAATTTTACCACTTTGAGTAGATAATTTGTACTACTTTCTAGAAGTAGAATTTCAATTCTTGATTGTTTTTATTTTTGCACTCTATTTTTGCATTATCTTTTTAGATTCAAAAAACCCCCTAGAACATGCAAAAAACAAAAAAAACTAACCCTGTGCAAGAAGGGATAGGATAACTAAAGGAGTAGTATAATATTTATGCAGAGAGAAAGAGATTTTTGAGAGAGATTCCTACCAAAAAAACCATAAGTTGATGTTAGGAAAGAACCATAAATACCTATAGAAACTAAGAATCCTATTGAATAATATACCATAAACTGGAAGGCTCTTGAAGAAGTGAACACTACAAACCAAAGGAGACAGATTATAAAAGAAGCATTATTGGCTCTGAGAAAGGAAACAAAAGTAGAGAAAGCATTAACTAAGTTGGTAAGAAGAAATGAAAGAGATGAATTACATGAACCAAACACTCTGAAGAGTAACATATTTACAACATTTTAGTAAGGTTTTCTTGATCAAATCAAGGGAAGCTCAGAAGAATCTTTAGACCTTTCATCCAGTAAAAAGATTGAGGATCAACAGATAAACATTTATTATCATACTGACCAAGGGATTGACATAGAATTTGAGTGTGAGATCCTAAGTACCTTTGGTATCCATATCACAAGAAGATACATTGTGATTAGAGAAGGAGACTTTGTGGATCACAATGGAACTCTAGACATAATTACTTTTGAATTTCCTATTCTAGATGCAACATGCATAACACCAATAAAAAACATTCTACCCTCAACCTTACCCAATTTTAGAGGTACATTATCAGAAGACCTAGACACATTCTTATTTAAATTTGATATCCTGTGTAGAAGCTATGACTATAGGCAGGATGCACAAAAATTGAAACTTTTTCTAGCTACTCTCAAAGACTCAACACTTCGCTATTTATGGGACTAGGTAGTAATTCTATCTGCACTTGGGAGGACATGAAAATAAATTTGGCCAAGTATCAGGAATATGGAAGAGGAAGAAGTTATAGAAGAAATTACATCTTCAGGATGACTCAAGAGGGGAATGAATCCTTGGAGGACTATGTTGAATGGTTCATGTTCAGTGTATAAAAATTTAAGTAAAGTGAACTTAGAGAAGAGCCTTTAAAACTCATCTTATTTAAATGAGTCAGAGAATATTGTTTTGAAGCCCTAGACCTAATGAGTGGAAGGGATATTTCTCACTTACCATTCTCAGATATCAAAGAGCTAAGCAAGAATTATTCTATATCTACCATAAACAAAGTCAAGGGTTGTAAGCTCCCATTGGTAGTTAGAAATGGTCTATCAAAAATTGAGGTTAGTAACCTATTACAATACATGAAACAAGATATCATTATCCATTTAGCCACTCAATTAGATATCTTGTACTCAAGATAAAATCAAGTAGCTTTGGGTCAAGCCTTGACATTTACTACCCATATTTTAAGAAAAAAAAAGGCTAATTGTAGATGTCATGAAGTTTGGGCTAAAGTAGCTCATATCACAGATGAAAAACCAAAAATAGTAGAGCTACACACTATAGGAGGAGATAGTGACCAAGTTTTTTATGTTGCAAAAATAAGGCCATGGGTTTAATGACCACCTTATCAAGATATGAGACAAAATCCACCTTTTACAAATTTTACCTCCTTTAATTCATAATTTATAAATGCTACTCCCAATTAGACTAGTCCTTGGATGAACATTCCACTTCCTAATTCTAGATAGAAACCACCTCAAGCAAGCTACCCCACTAACTCTTGATAGCCTCCATAAAATGTATCCCCATCTTGGATGCAAGCTTGGCAACCACCCCAAGGCCCACCCTTCACAAAATAGTGGCAATAGCCTTGGAGACCTAACCATCCATGGGGAAGATCTCTAGGATGATTCCCTCCATGATAAAAATAACAACCTTCTACTCTTATGGCCAATACACAAGCTATACCCAAGCCTAACCAACTACCTACCCAACTTGTATAGAATCCTATAAATAAGTTGGTAAAATCCACATTTAGTACTGAGCTTATTCAGTACCTAGCATACACAGTGAACATCAATTAAGTTCACCTCCATTCAGGGAAAGTTCTACCACCCCCAAAACCACCCATAATAAGAGAGTCAGATGATGAAACCCCAAAATAACATGCTAAACCACCTCCATAACCTCAAGAATTCTTTGAACCAGTAAATAAAACTATTGATGAAATAACCCTTCCATTTCCAAAATTTCTCAACCTTTAATGCCATACAATTGAACATGAGTTTGATTTCATGAGACAACTTAAGAACCTTTGTGTCAAAATCCATCTATTCTAGGCCATTAAGGATGTACCCATATATCCCAAAGCTATTAGATACCTCTATCTATGAAAACCATGAAGGAATAAAAAATATTCCAATATTATGCATGTGATTAGCTAGCTAGTAGACATCATGTTAGGGAACACCCTACCAAATAAATATTCATATCTAGGATGCTTGGTAGTAACAATCTAGATCTATGACCAACATCTATCCAACACATTGATAGACTTGGGGGTTGCAATAAATGTAATGATAACCAAAACTATGCATAAACTATAGCTAAATAATATTCATCCCACATCTACAATGTTGCAAATGGTTGACAGGTATACAATCAGACTAGAAGGAATCATTGAAGATCTTGTCATCACTATAGATTCTTGAGAGTATCCTATAGATTTAATTATGCTATAGCTTAAGTATAATTTGGGTGGATATCCTATTATCTTAGGATGACCTTGGCTTGCCACAATTGATGCCTTCATCAACTATAGATTAGGTAACATGATGATCTTCAATGGCAACTGTTGGTTGAATATTTTGTCGATCAGAGTACTGATAAACAAAATAGGTTTGATCAGCCAAAGTAGGAAGATTGGTCATCCAAATGTGTAGGTTTACCATATCAAAAGGGGACTAATCTCTCCTCTCATCAAGGGGAGGTTCCCTATAGATATGCTATAAATGTATGTATGTATGTATATATATATATATACATATATATATATATATATATATATATATATATATATATATATATATATGTATATATATATATATATATGTATATATATATATGTGTGTATATATATATATATATATATATATATATATATATATATATAAATAGAAAATAATACTCAAGGGTAGGACAAACCATCCATCTCTCTTTCTTCAGAGATGATGTGTGCAAATCAAAGGAAAAACTCAAGGGAAATGACAGAAAGCACTCCTCTTCTTTCAGAAGTAATATTCAACAAACCACAAGAATACTCTTGGTAGTAAATGAAAAATGTAACCAAGGACGTAATAACCAGAAAATCGAGATGTAGCACAAAGTCTCCACCTGAATTGCCCAAGAGTGAGATACGAAGGACAATGAGAGCACAAAGTCATCCCAAGGTCCTTTACACAGAAATGAAAAGAAAACACACTGAAAGAAAGTTATGGGGGCACAAAGTCTCTTCACAATTGACTTCAAGACACCTTCCTAACTAATTTCACTAATCTTGCTTGTTGAATTAAAGGAACAAAAAATATATTAAGGAAAAAGACATAAGAATAGTTTCCCCAACAACCAAGTTATCATAGCACAAAGTCTGAAAAGTCACTTGCTTTCTTATTGCAATAACAAAATATGATCAACAATCTGAGCTCAAAGTCTCAGTAATGCCTTCAAATTTGGGCAGAGTTTTGTTTTTGATTGTCAAAGGGAGATATTTTACACTAATAAGAGAGTCCCTTATATAGCCTCTTCAAGACGGACTTGGGAATAGTAACACATCATGTTGCATTGAATTTTGTTAAGAAGACAGGTTGGAATTTAGGGGTACCTACCCATTTGCATTTCTCAATGCAGATAAACAAGTCACGTTATTGAAAGTTTATATCTTTCAATATCCACCTGACGGTCTACTTCTAGAAACATATCTGATGTGCAAATGTTTCTAGTCCTTCCTCATCATTCCTCCTTTTTTGGTTAATTAAATCGGGTCCTAGATTCAATTTGATGTTCTATTCCTTAGTCACTTCCTACTGATCTTGGCCTTAAAGCCTTTCAATGCATTCGGGTCCATAGATTTAAACTTACAAGGATCAATGGCTATTTCATTGTCATAATTTTGATGTCTGTGGGCACGTCACTTTCCTCAACAATTCATTCATCTTTGTCTTTTAAGCTTTCCCAGAGGGGACCTACTTTTCAGGCCTTGAGAAATGATCCACTTTGGGTCAGGAAGAGCCCCTTGCAAGGGTGTTTTCCCTTCAAACGGTCTTCAGATGGCCTTCGGGCTTCTTTCTTCTGACTGGTCACTAATTTCTTGTTTTGCATCCTCCTAAAGGGAAGGTGACCCTTCAGCTTTGGGGAAGTGTCCTTTAATTTGGTAGCTGAGAGTCCCCTGTAAGGGCACCTACCCTTTGAGGTCTTTTGGTAGCCTTTTATCTTTGGAGTCCTTTGGAGCTTTCCCACGTACATTTTCTCGTGGACTTTTTTCGCAGACATTTTCTCGTGAATAAAAAGTCTGTACGAATTATTGCTTTGTCTTTGGCCTTTGGAAATTCCTTCGAGGTTTCCTCCCATACCCTTTCTGAATTCCTTCAGACTTTTTATCTGAAGGAATTCCATTGGATAAAAGTCTAAAAGAATTCATTTCTTTGCCTTAGTCTTTTTCCCAAAGGAAATCCCTTTGTCTTTCGGTCTTTTCAATTGGTCCATGTGCCTTCTTCCTACCCTCCACAAGGGTATCTGATCCTTTGACTTTGGGGCAACCCCTTAAACCTATCGATTGAACCAACTGGTTGAACCAACTTTGGTTCAACGGTTCAATGGTTCATTCCCTTTGACTGCTTGAACCAAGATTCTTTATAACAAGCCTCATTAAACTCATTGAACCTTGAACCTTGAACTCATTGAACCTTAGAACCAAAGTGGTTCAATGGTTCATCAATTCAATTGGTTCATTCTCTTTGATTTGGCTAAGTCCTTTTGATCCTCATTGAACCAAACGTGTTGAACCTCTTAAACCTTGAATCCATTGAACCTTTGAACCAAAGTGGTTCAATGGTTCAATGGTTCAAGCCTCAAAAAAATTTCAAACCTTGATTGAACCTGCTTGTAGAAGCCTTTGAACCTATTGAACCATTAGTCCATTGAACCTATTGAACTCTTGCTACTAATGTTGAATCTGTGAACCTATTGAACCTGTTGAACCAAAATGGTTCAAGGTTCAATGGTTCAATGGTTCAATCCTTGCTTAGAAGCTTGTCGATGAACTCTTTTGGTTGAACTTGGTCATTGAACCAACTTTGAAATAACCTAAGTGTTGAGAGCTTGCTTCTTTCCTATAGAGTTCATAGAAATCAACCTGTGAATTCCATTGAACTTGGCCTATAGAGTCCTTAGATTCAAGCCTATAGAGTCCATAGATTCTAGCCTATTGAGTTTGTAGATTCTAGCCTGTTGAGTTCATAGAAATCAAGCCTACAGAGTTCGTAGATATCTAAGAAGCTTGAAAAATGAGGAATTTGAATGCTCAAAACAAAATTTGAAAATGGAAGAAACTATTTTGGTCTATTGAACCAAAATAATTCACATGTTGTCCAAAAAATGAGAAGTCTATTTTTGGGGACAATAGCTGGCTCCAGTTAGGGAACTTCTATCAATTGTAAAAAAGATTTAAAGGGATTAGAATCTAGAATCTGCAGTGTCTTCATGTGTACCATTGGGCTATTAAGTCATACTATCCAAAAAGAAAGGCTCCAAAAAATGAAAACAAAAAGCACAAAATAGAACTAAAGACTATACAAGTGTACATATGTATAGGTGAACTTATCTGATACTTCAAGAATTAAAGTGATTCAGAAGCTTGCAATTATAAGACAATGAAAATGGTGTACCATCTTGATAAACCAGCATGAAACCATTTTTTCCCCAAAAATAGTGACGGGTGAATGGAACTCTCCACCAGGAAACCAATTTTTTGTGTCTTCCTCTTGGCTTTTTCTTCTTCTTGCCCCATGGCAAGATGTGGTCTTCAAACTGAAAACCATAACTCCTTGCTCTCTCTGTGAAGAGTTCCTTTTGTTGACTTCAGAATATAACAATATGGTCCACCATCATAACTTGTTGTTCTGCTATTTCAGTTTAGCACATACTTTGATTGTCAGCATCAAACTCCTGACAAACCATCAACTCATCACCTCCTTTGGTGTGAAGGAGTTTTACCTCTTCACCCTGAGTAGTTTTCAATTTGAGCAATAAAGATCCACATCCAACTATGGAAGAATTGCTGCCATCAAATTCCAAGATCCAAGAATCATCAGAAGCTGATCTTCTATCATATTTCTCTTCTTGGGAGATGGAAGATCCTTCTTGATTTGTACTACACCCTACCAATTTTTTTGATGCCTTGTTTGGATGAAATCTTGGATTGCCAGCTATGGGACTTTCATCATCTGAGACATGAGCATCCTCTATGGTCAAGAAGTAATTACCCCTACCTGAAGGCTCAAATAGAATTTGAGCTACAGGGGCTGACGTTTGGGTGACCATAATTTTTGCCTCAGACAGGTCCACACTTAGTTCTCCACCAATGTTTAATTGCTCAGGATTGGCTTGCAGGGATTCAAACTCAGTCATCTAAATTTTGGATTTCTTGACATGATCAATCATGGAAAATGACTGAGATGGACTTGGAAGAGAGGATGGGAGTTCATCTTTTTGGTTTTTGGGAGGGGGAGGACTGATCTGTGAATTTGAAGTAAAAGGTGTAGAGATGTTTGATGTACTTACTTATTTGGAAATCACCAGGTCCTTTGACTGGAAAGGAAGAGGGGTTTTCTTCTTAGCAATTAAAATTGTTGGTTGGGGTTGCTCCTCTTCTTCTCTTTGTCAGCTTGCTAGGCTGACTGATTCTCAGACTTGGTGAATACTGCGTATGATCCTTCGACTGCTTCACCTTCACTTTTGGGTTCATCCTAGAAATTTAGGAAACCAATGTGGGAGTCACTAGCTAATTCTTCTAGATCCTTCTTGAAGAGATCAGTGCCATTTTCTTGCTTAAACTCAGGTTGGAAATAGGAAACATGTTCTGTTTCCAGATATCTAACTACTGAGTTGGTTGGAGGTGCTTCAAGGGCAAGATTCCTCTATGGGGGAGGAAGATGATTTGGTTACCCTTGAATTCTAGAAGTGTTGCCTTGATATAGCTGATTAGGGAATGTCCTCCTTGGTATACCTTTATATAGAGGAGCAGAAGACATACCTTGTGCCATTTACCTTTTCAAGGCTAGCAATTCATTTGCCAGCTTTTGTACCATTGGGTCAGTGGTGACTGTGGGTAAGTATTCAGAAGATGAAGAGGGTTTGCCTCTATTTGGGTCTCTCCTTATCTTTTCCACCAAGATAAGGTCATCTTCTACCTCAGTAGCCAATTCCTGAGTAGTAGCAAGGTCTATGTGGCCAGCTCATCTCAATAGAAAACTTACTTCAGGTAGTTGTGAGTTGATGAAGAAGCATTTGAGGTTCTGAGGTGTCAATTGGGTGACCATGGGAATCTTGTGCCTCAGCTTGTCGAACTTGGCAATAAAATCCCTCATATGCTCATGAGGCTCTTTCTTCATCTGAATGAGCTGGGCCAGAAAGGCATGTGCATCTTTTGTGGGCTTGAACCTTGCTTCAAACTTAGCTTTGAGTGTATCTCAGTCAGTCACTGATCCAGCTTGTAGATGGTAGAACCAGTTTGTAGTAACATCTTGTAGTGTCTCCATAAAAACCCTGACTACCACATCTTAAAATTGCACCCCTATAACACCATAGGCTATGTTGAAGGTTGTAATGTGTTCATCAGGGTGAACTATCTCATCACCAAAGAATTTGGGGAAATTCTTTCTTGAACTATGCGGGAGTTTATGCAGAGGTTGAGTCAATTTGAGTGGGCCAAAAGAGTTACCCCAAGGGCCTCGAACTACCATGATTTAACTAATAAAAATAGAGATAAAAAATCTAGATAGAGTGGCTAGATTATAAAACAAAAATGGAAAAGGACTGGCTCAACTTTAGCTTGAGGCTTGAGGCTTCAAACTGCGCACTCTTTCCCAGTAGCTCTAGTTTTATAGACTAGATAAAATAATAGAGGTGGAGGAAGATGGTAAGGATATAATGAATAATGGGTAGGACACATAATGGAGTCACTAGAGTCTGTATAATGGATAAGGGAAGGAACTGCTTCAATTTGAAACTTGAGGTTTTAAAATGCACATAACTATGTCCGTAGTGGAGTCGCCAAAAACTATTGGTTGAATATTTTGTCGATCAGTGCACTGATAAACAAAATAGGTCTGATCAGCCAAAGTAAGAAGATTGGTCATCCAAATGTGTAGGTTTACCACATCAAAAGGGGACTAATCTCTCCTCTCATCAAGGGGATGTTCCTTATATATATATATATATATATATATATATATATATATATATATATATAGAAAATAATACTCAAGGGTAGGACAAACCATCCATCTCTCTTTCTTCAGAGATGATGCATGCAAATCAAAGGAAAAACTCAAGGGAAATGACAGAAAGAACTCCTCTTCTTTTAGAAGTACTATTCAACAAACCACAAGAATACTCCTAGTAGTAAATGCAAAATGTAACCAAGGACATAATAACCAGCAAATTGAGATGTAGCATAAAGTATCCACCTGAATTGCCCAAGAGTGAGATACGAAGGACAATGAAGGCATAAAGTCATCCCAAGGTCCTTTACACATAAATGAAAAGAAAACACACTAAAAGACAATTATGGGGGCATAAAGTCTCTCCACAATTGACTTCAAAACACCTTCATGACTAATTTCACTAATCTTGCTTGTTGAATTAAAGGAATAGAAAATATATTAAGGAAAAAGACATAAGAATAGTTTCCCCAACAGCCAAGATATCACAACACAAAGTCTAAAAAGTTGCTTGCTTTCTTATTCTAATAACAAAATATGATCAACAATCTGAGCTCAAAGTCTCAGTAATGCCTTCCAATTTGGGTAGAGTTTTGTTTCTGATTGTCAAAGAGAGATATTTTACACTAACAAGAGAGTCCCTTAAATAGCCTCTTCAAGACGGACTTGGGAATAGTAACACATCATGTTGCATTGAATTTTTTAAGAAGATAGGCTAAAATTTAGGGGCATTTACCTATTTGCTTTTCTTAATGTAGATATATAAGTCATGCTATTGAAAGTTTGCATCTTTCAATATCCACCTGGTGGTCTACTTCTAGAAACATATATGATGTGCAAATGTTTTTGGTCCTTCCTCATCGTTCCTCCTTTTTTGGTTAATTAAATTGGGTCCTAGATTTAATTTGATGTTCTATTCCTTAGTCACTTCCTATTGATCTTGGCCTTAAAGCCTTTGAATGCATTTGAGTCCATAGATTTAAACTTACAAGGATCAATGGCTATTTCATTGTCACAATTTTGACATCTGCAGGCACGTCACTTTCCTTGACAATTCCTTCAGCTTTGTCTTTTAAGCTTTCTCAGAGGGGACCTACCCTTCGATCCTTGAAAAATGATCTGCTTTGGGTCAGGAAGAGCCCCCCATAAGGGTATCTACCCTTCGGGCAGTCTTCAGATGGCCTTTGAGCTTCTTTCTTCCATCTAGTCGCTAAGTTCTTGTTTTGCATCCTCCCAAAGAGAAGGTGACCCTTAATCTTTGGGGAAGTGTCCTTTAATTTGGAAGCTGAGAGTCCCCCACAAGGGCACCTACCCTTTGGGGTCTTTCAGCAGCCTTTTATCTTTTGAGTCCTTTGGAGCTTTCCTGCGTACATTTTCCCATGGAATTTTTTTGTGGACATTTTCCCACAGATAAAAAATCTGTAAGAATTATTGCTTTGTCTTTGGCCTTTGGAAATTCCTTCGAGCTTTCTTCCCGTAGCCTTTCTGAATTCCTTCAGACTTTTTGTCAAAAGGAATTCCTTCAGACAAAAGTCTAAAAAAATTTGTTTCTTTGCCTTAGTCTTTTTCCCAAAGGAAATCCCTTTGTCTTTGGATCTTTTCAATTGGTCCATGTGCCTTCTTCCTACCCTCCGCAAGGGTATCTGATCCTTTGACTTTGGGGCAACCCCTTAAACCTATCGATTGAACCAACTGGTTGAACCAACTTGGTTCAATGATTCAATGGTTCATTCCATTTGACTGCTTGAACTAAGATTCTTTGGAAAAAGCCTCATTAAACCTGTTGAACCTTGAACCTTGAACCTATTGAACCTTAGAACCAAAGTGGTACAATGGTTCATCGGTTCAATTGGTTCATTCTCTTTGATTTGGTTAAGTCTTTTTAATCCTCATTAAACCAAACATGTTGAACCTATTGAACCTTGAACCTGTTGAACCTTTGAACCAAAGTGGTTCAATGGTTTAATGGTTCAATGGGTCAAGCCTTAGAAATTTGTCAAACCTTGATTGAACCTGCTTGTAGAATCCTTTGAACCTGTTGAACCATTAGTCCATTGAACATGTTGAAATCTTACTGCTAATGTTGAATCTTTTAACTTGTTGAACCTGTTGAACCAAAATGGTTCAAGGTTCAACAGTTCAATGGTTCAATCCTTGCTTAAAAGCTTGCCGATGAACTCTTTTGGTTGAACCTGGTCGTTGAACCAACTTTGAAATTGCCTAAGTGTTGAGAGCATGCTTCTTTCCTATAGAGTCTGTAGAAATCAACCTGTGAAGTCTATTAAACTTGGCCTATAGAGTCCATAGATTTTCTTCCTGTAGAGTCCATAGATTCAAGCCTGTAGATTCCATAGATTCTAGCCTGCTGAGTCTGTAGAATCTAGCCTATTGAGTCTGTAGAAATCAAGCCTACAGAGTCTATAGATATTTGAGAAGCTTGAAAAATGAGGAATTTGAATGATCAAAAAAAAATTGAAAAGGGAAGAGACTATTTTGGTCTATTGAACCAAAATAATTCACATGTTGTCCAAAAAATGAGAAGTCTATTTTTGGGGACAACAACAACCACACTAATAAGTTGGTCCTTTATCCCCTAGCACAACTAGTTTTTACACCTAATCATTCATTGTGAGATGAATAAGATGAGGTAGAGTAGCCTTATTTGATTCTTATATTTACCATAGACCATGCATACACATTAGTTGATCAAGAGGAAGATACCATTCTCTCCAATGTTCTTTAGCATAATTACCAAACTCCTGCTACAGATCTCAACCACTTGTAATTTATTGAGTGCCCATTTTCTAGCTTCTAGGAATTAGATAATTTTGATGGATCTATATAGAAAATATTCGACCTACTACTAACTCATATCTATATCCAAACCTAATCCATTAACAATATAGAAATAATGAAATCACTCTCACAAAAAATTGAAATATCTCCAAGAAAAACATTGCTTATTAATAACAATTTAGAGTTAAATGAAGAAAAGTACCTAGTTAGCATGTTGCATGAAAACCAACATGATTTTGCATAGGATTATGAGGATATGCAATGAATAAACAAATAAACATGTACATATCATATCTACATCAAATAAGAGTGCCAACCAATTAGACAACCACAATGTAGGATGCATTCAACTCTTTGAAAAATAGTCAAAATAGAATTACAAAAAATCCTGACTGTTGGATTTATATATCCCATCTCAGATAGTGAACGGGTTTCACCATTGTTAATTGTACCAAATAAAAATAAATAATGGTGTGTATACATATATTACATGGAACTCAACATAGCAACAAAAAATGATCACTTTCCTCTACCCTTCATTGATCAAGTGTTGGACACACTAGCTGAGAAGAAATATTTTGCCTTTTTAGGTGGCTTCAATGGTTACAACTATATTAGAATTGTTCATAAGGATTAGGAAAATACCACCTTTACTTTTCCCTCGGTTACTTATGCTTATGGTGTATTACCCTTTGGGTTGTGTAACATTCCTACAACATTCTAGAGGGCTATCTTGAGTATCTTTATAGATATGGCCAATGAATGTGTAGAAATCTATATGGATGACTTCACTGTCTATGGAGAAACATTTGATGAGTGCCTAAAAAATGTGTAAAAAGTGTTGAAATGATGTTAGGAGCACCATATATCTCTTATCCATAAGAAATGATACATGCTTATGACAGATGGTATTGTCTTAAGCCACCATGTATCTGCTAAAAGAATTAATGTTGACCCTACAAAAATTAGCATCATCAAAAACTTACTTGTTCCTCAAAAATAGAAAGATGTTAGGATTTTTTTAGGCAATTTTGGTTAATATAGGAGATTCATCAATAATTTTAGTAAAGTAACATTACCATTATTCACCCTTCTGATTAAAGATGCTAAATTTCTCTAGATTCTTATTTGTGATACAACCTTCAAACAATTGAAAGAATTATTGATAATCACCCCTGTTCTGCATGGTCCTAATTGGAAGATTATCTTCCAGATTCACATAGATGCTTTAGATACTACCCTCGGAGCTATGCTTGGTCAAAAATTAGAAGAACTCAATTGTGCCATCTATTTTATAAGTAAAAACTTGTAGGTAGTAGAATTAAATTACACAGTTATTGAAAAAGAGTTCTTGGTGGTAGTTTATGCTATCAACAAATTCCATCACTACATCATAGGGTATCAAGTATTTTTTCATATAGAACATGCAACCATTTGGTACCTTATGAATAAACCAACTGTTCCATCCAGAGTGAAAATATTTTGATAAAGATTATTAGTCTGTCTCATAAAGATTGGGAGGCTAGGCTTCCTAAAGCTGTTTGGGCTTACCAAATCACATGGAAGAATATTATAGGCTTCACTCCATATGAGTTGGTATATATAAATAAACCTATCTTGATAATTGAATTTGAGCACAAGACCTTACAGATAACACTAGAACTTGGGATGGATATATTTGAAGCCTAGAAAGAAAGGCTTCTGTAGTTGAATACCTTAAATGAATATAGACAATAGGCATTATAAAGCACAAATCTTTTATAATAGTAGTGGGTTGGATGACATGATAGATAAATTAAGACTAAGTAGTTTAATACAAGAGATTGGAACCTTATTTTTGACTCCAAATATAAGGATCATAAGGGCAAACTCCAGACTAGATGGCTTAGTTCTTTTGAGATTGAGCATGTTTATGCCAATGGTGTTGTACAAATCCAAACCATTAATCCAATAAGATTACATCTACTGTTCAATGGCCATAGACTTAATTTTTACAAAAATCCACTCACTCAAGAAGAGTTTACCAATCACATATGCTAGCAATTACAAGATGGATACAATGATGTACTGGATAAGCATGTTATCTCACTAGACAAGGGATCACCAATCCACACTCAGATGAAGAAGGAAAGGAGGACATCCTTTCCCTCCTTTGGTATGATGAATGAGACTTTCACCTGGTCCTTGACCAATCATCCTTTTAGATGACTTGACAAGGACCCTAAATAAGCATTCTACTACAAATAATAGTTAGAGTAAAAAAAAACCCAATAATGAAAACCCATTTTTGGGCATTGTTGGTAGCTTTTGGGTAGAAAACTAGCCTATTAGCTACCCAAATCTGTAAGATGGGCTTAAGTAGAAAACTGTCTTGTTGGCTATTTAGGAGTAAAAAAAACAAAGTGATAAAGAAAGCAAAGAAATGGAAATCATTCAGAACATAACTGTTCATGTCACCATGGGTTTTCTATAGTTTCTATAGGCACCTTTTCCACTACAGGTTTCACTCCAATTTCTATGGATAATTGTATAGCTATTATGGGCACCTTCTACATAGTTTGGCATCACTTTGTAACTTTCTATGGGCTTCACCTATAGTTGTTTGAGGTACCTCTTCATGCCCATTCTCACCTTTCTATAAAGCATGCAGGATAAATCCTCCTACAACTCTCACCTATGGCTTGGCTATTAGCTTTTGGGCATTGCATGAAAGTCATCAAACAACCCTATGGATGAATGAAGGAGGATTAGAGCATAAAATTTCACATTTATTACTTAAAACCACCCCTGAATACCAAGATATAGAGCCAAAATAAAGCATACATCTTCCCTCTCCATTTGGAAGTGTTTCAGACTAAAATTTATGCCTACAAGGACACCCATGATTCATTTTTAGTTTTTGGTCATGTCATGGAGATCATTTCACTATTTTAACTAGTGAGATCTTAGATTTATTTGGCACACATATCCTATGTTTGAAGACCTTGCTGATTACTATAGCTAAGTCTATCAGGTAAAGAACTTGCAAGGCATAAGTAACATCAAGATAATTATTAGCTAGTTCATGCGGAGGAAGGTCACTAATCAACAACACCCTCAATGACCCACTTTCAGGATCCTTCAGCCCATCACTTCGATCACCCAATTTTTCCATAATCACCTTGTGTTAGGAAAGCAATCATCTCCCATCCAAGTCTTTGACCTTTATCCCTAATCCATGTAGGTTGGCACACATCATATTCACATAATCTATGGGCATCATCAATTCCTAACCATTGGTTATCTCTTAATCACTCCATAAGGGGTCCATTTCAATCCAATTACAACTACTAGTCTAATCATTGCATCTTATCATTCATTCACATGTAAACACTTACATGCCAACACATGTGTGACTCCTCAGTGTCACCTCAAGGACACCATTAATAAATAAGTACGTCATATATTTAATCATTGAAAAAGTCTTCATTATTTTAATATAGCATGTATAATATTAATAAGCATATAAAATCATGAATTACATCATTCATTTCATGTCCATCACATCACCTCTAAACCCATAATTGTACTCCTAATAATGACCAACTTATCCCTTCCTTTCTATTCACTCCACATCACCTGAGGACATGTGATAGCTCAAGTGGGGGGAGGATGTTATGGGTTAGAACCCCATGCACTATAGGAACCCTATGTATATAAATTAGATGCTATAAATTGTAACCTTCAACCTCACATCCACCTTTGTTGAATAAAACCCTATAACTTGCAACCTCACATTTGTTATTATTAAATTCAAAAAAAATTGCTTATCTATAGGTAGATTTCCATAGGCCAAATAAAGTGTGTTATTGTTTATTAGATAAAAGGATTGATAGAAAAGATGAAATGGTAGGGTCCATTATGAGGAGAGAACCCACAGATTATAGATAACTTCAATGAGATCAAGCCAGTTGGGATGTCTTCCATAGATCTAGTTGGACCATTTATTTTGAGAAGTTGAAACATTTATCAAAGCCTCTTGCT
Source organism: Torreya grandis (assembly GCA_037957365.1). Lineage (NCBI taxonomy): Eukaryota > Viridiplantae > Streptophyta > Pinopsida > Cupressales > Taxaceae > Torreya > Torreya grandis. The sequence continues at coordinate 342,576 of JARHVA010000796.1, forward strand.
ATAGCATTTGTAAGTTCCTTTTAGGTAAATCAAGCCATTGTATATGGCATCACATTTATAATCACTAAAGACTTGGTGAGACAAGCAACTGGGCTGCCAAGTATGGGAGAAAACTAGAAAGATAAACCCAATGGCCAAGAAGCTAGACAATAATTTTGTTAGGCAAATGAAAGACTGGTATTAAAGAAAGGAGGCATAGAGATACTTAGATTAACTACAACATGGAGAGAGATAACATCATACATCATTAGGTGCATGACCTATGAGGGAAGGTATTCCCTCATTTACACTCTTTAGTTTAAATTTCTAAATCACTTAAGGCATAATAGAGTCATTAATGTTCCAAATTTCTTATGGAATATTTTGAAAAGGATGTCCAAATAATATCATAAGGGTATTGAAACAACCCTATCCCTTCACTACCTAATATGGATAGTAACTAAATAAGGAATAAACTCTATCAGACCTAACCTAATTTGGGAACAATTTTTGGCTCTAGAAAATAATGAACTTCAACAAGAAGAGGGAATTTATAAGAATAAATCCCCTAAGGACTAGTCCCAACAAGTTGTACAAGAAGATGTTGTGGGCACTAGTGCTACTGGCCAGGCTATAACTATTGAGGGTCCATCTGAGACTGCTATGGAAAAGAAAAAGAGAAGGAAAATAATCCTACTTCCTTATGACATAGAGGAGGAAAGCCCAAAATAGCATATTCTTCCTCCCATTATTTCCTCACCTTAGATTGATTCCTTCACATTATCTCCTTTTGGACAAGAAGAAGTTCCCCTATCAACTGCTGCACAAGAAAAACAAATTCTATCAGTCACCCCTCCTAAAAGAAAAATGAAAATTAAAGGGAAGAAACCCATGGTATAAAAAAGGAGACTTCCTCCTAGGATATATCAAAGAGTGAAGAAATAAAATACCACTATAGCTTCCCTAACCATAGATATCAGTGATGAGGAATAACTACAGAAGGAGCCTAGAGTGAGGAAGACCCTTGATGGGTTTGAAATAGAAGAATGGTCTTTTGATGAGGAATATACTAAGTTAGAAGAATAATAGTCACCTCTACCATCTATATTCACTGAGGAGGACATTGATATCCTTAGAAACATTGGGCATATAGAAAAGGAATTTATAATGGTAAAATAACAAGTAGTAGAAGAGGAATTAGGTGAAGAAGAAACTATGGAAACAGGAATAAAACAAAAAATACTCCCTCATACTCAGGGGTTCCAGACATTAGAACAAGCTTTGAAAGAAATATATAGACTAAGAAGTGAGATAGAAAAATTGAAAGGAAAGAGAGGCATTGAAATACTTTTTGGGCCAATAGAGTTTGTAAAGCCTTCTATGGATAGAGAAAAGGGATTGGAAGGACTTGTAGTAGCTTCCCTGGAGGAACTTATAGCATCCTCATTTACCATGACCACAAAAGTACCTGAAATAGATTATGATCTAGCTCTGGTACCCTTTTGTCATAGATTTCCTTCTCCATTTCCTACTACATCAACACCTACAACAAAGAGGTTCTTGATGTGGATTTCTCAGCCACCACTCCAATAAAGATTGATGATATTTTAATTTTTTAGAAGGAAAAATTTAGTAATAATGAAGCCTACCACAAATAATTGGTGTAGAGATTCAAGAGATATGTTAAATCAAAAGAGCAACATGATGAATTATAAGAAAAATTAGAATTTGCTAAAATTAGGATCAAATATCTAATGGAAAAGGTTGGTAAATTACATTAAACTACTGAACTATTAATGGAGTGTAGACCCCCTTCTAGGGTGTATGTTGTGCACCTAGAAGAGAAATGGCTTCGATTCAGGTATGACAAGATTTATAATGATCAATATTACATGGTTTTTGACCCAATATTTCTTTGAAGAATATAGACATGTTGATCCTAACCTCCAAGCTCAGCTAAATGAGTTTTACATCCACCAATATATTGTACCCAGTGACACAAAATAGAATCCAAACATCTATTTGGAGGATGTCCTACTAAATGCATTCTCTTGATATGTCTTGAATGAACAAGAAGAAGGAAAAAAATGGAATAATATCAAGCAAAAGAAAAAGAAGCTACCTTGATGATCAAGAGTAAATCAAGAGATCAAAATGTTGTAATAGATGAATTAATCTCCTTTATGAACATAGAAACTCCATAGAAATGAGTTGTCAAAAAGTAGATAGAAGTCTAAAACAACTATTTGAGTCTTATGGAAGGAGATGGAAAGAAATTTTTTTGTTATCTAATTTCACAGGTGGTTAGAACTCTCAAATGCCTTGAAAATAAAGGAACCATACTCCCCTCAAAACCTTAGGGAGGCCATCCACATAGTCTACTTGTACATTGAGCTTGTCAAGAAGTGGAGAATACAATGATTGGGTTTGATGTTTCAACACCCTCTATTTTGGTTCCCAATTCCTAATTGGAAAGGAAATGTTCTAGATGATAGAGAGGTAGAGAAAAAATGATGAAAACACATTGAGAATGCTAAAGGTTTTTATATCTTGGAAGGGTCAAGTTGTCCTGAACCCCTAGACTTTAGAAAATTTTATGGTTTTAGAATGCAACCAAGGCTTTCTCAAGGTCGAGCAAGAGGCTAAGTAGGGGGGAGTGATGAGGCCACCAATTGCTTACTTTTATAGCCTCATCCATGCTTAGTCTATGTATTTTTCCATATAAATCCGATCACTATCCATCACTAATGTAAGTGAATGAATGAAGTTATGATTTTGTATGTACATTGATATATATATATATATATATGTTATGTTATGAATTATTGATGTTTTTTCTTGATTGAATTATATTGGTGTGACTTTATCTAATAAGCATTTGAAGGGTCATAAAAGGCTAAAAAATCTTAATAATCCCTAGCTACTACAAGCTACCCATAGCAACTATAGGCTTCACCTATAGGTTGCCTATATCCACTATACAGTGCTTGTAGCAACTATAGGCTTTATCTACAGGTTGCCCATAACTACTATAGAGTGCATGTATAAACTATAGGCTTCACCAATAGGTTGTCTATATCCACTACAGAGTGCCTATAAAAACTGTAGGCTTCACCTATAGGTTACTTTTGGCCACTGTAGAATGCTTGTAGAAAATATAGGCTTCACCTATAGGTTGCCTGTAGCTACTATGAAAAATATATCTATTGTTGAGGGGATCTCAAAGACACATCTAGTTGTCTTGGGAACTGAATGGATGATTGGAAAGAATCATAGTTATTATAAAGATTCCCTACATGCAAGGAAATATTTGATGTGCTACCAAAGATGGAAAAGATAAGGATAATGAGAAATGATAAAAGGAAATAAAAAAACAAAATAGTATGCCTTATCTCTAACCCAGTCAAACTTAAAACAAGTTACTTCGGTTACTAACCACTTGAAGGTTGACTGGGGTAGTTTCTAAGTATTTGTATTTTTTTCTAGTTTGGTGTTTTTGGTTAAGAGTTAATAAATTGCCTTCTGCATTTAATGGTAGAACCTAGATCAGATTAGGAGCTAGTTAGTTTGAATAGATAATAACAAAAGTATTGGAATTATAACATTGCACTCTAAATATTATAACTTCCTGTAGTAATTTTTAATTACTACAAAATTGAGTAATAATGAGATTGATTTTGTGAGAAGTTTGTGAATTCTCTCAGAGAAGGATTGTAACTCAGTTCTAAATGAGGAAGGTCCCCCTTGGAAAGAGTTACAATGAAGATCCTAACTCTCTTTAGATTTAAGTGTATTGTGTAAGTTGATTTTAATTAGTTTGATTATATAAGTGTGATGCATGTGTGACTCATAAGTGTGAATTAATTTTGTAGTTATGTCATAGTAATCTCATAGTATATCTATTTGATGAATTCTACGTAAATTTATTGTACTACAATTAGAAAAGTAAGATGATTTCTAAATCAATAATGCATATATAGTGCTGACATCCTTGAAAAGCATATGCTTCTTAGGTTAATAATTAATGTTAATTAGACTAAATAATTTGGTATTCATTGGGTAATTAGTCTACACAACAAGCACCATCTCATGTTTCACTTATGTGACACGTGATGAAATTTAAGTGGGTTATATGTATACACAATATTTTCAATTTTTTATTTATTACTGACACTTTGTATCTTGTAGGAACCCATCGATCCTCAATATCTCTGAGTGTATGCCTTAAGGGGTGCAATAGGAAAGGGGTGGGTAAACCATTGGTGCTTCATAAGATTATTGTTCCTTTTACCACTTGCCATCATAATTGTCTCCTAAAACCATTTACCCTAAGATTATTCTCCTCAATCCTACCCATTCCTCTTAGTTGTCATACCTTATCCATTATTTTCTTTCCTTAACTCCCTTTTAGTTAGTCAATTTTACTAGGTCAACTAGGTCTACCCAATATAGTTTAGGGGTATTTTTCACTTTCTTAGCTTATTAGTCTTTGGCCAAACTAGCTCAGACCTAGTTAATTATCCCCAAAAACACACTGGGTCAATTGGGTTGACCATGTATAGCTAATGTTTCTAGAAGGATTTAGGGTAAGATCCACCTATATATACAAGTTCATTTCCTACCATTTCATAAGAGAAGAATTAATAATGAAGAAGTGCAAACAAACATCTATTTATTGACCATTATACTTGAGGAATAAAACTTAAGGTTCCATACTTTTTTTATAGATATGAATCTTGTCTTATGGATAAGTCTTTTGGATGTATTGATAGGTTGTGTACCCTAGAGGTAATTTATCTTTCTCATCCTTACAGACCACAACAACCTCTTGTGAAGAACCTTGGATAAGGGAGAGATTGAGGCTCGATGGGTTTGTCTTCAAAGGTTATTATTCCAAACTTTATTTATCATTTGTAATTATATATATATATATATATGAATTTGTGTTTCTCTTTCATGTATTAAGATTATGTATACATTGATATGAGTATATGTCTTTTATGCATGTTTAGTTTTATTGTTTCTAACCCCCACTTTGTGCCACAAGATTTGATGAGAACTATATTATATTTACTTTATTTTTTATTAGTTTACATTAAATATCAAAACCTAGGACCACCTTAGGGTTATTACATGATTGTGTTAGATTGGAGGTTTTGGAACCCTTCTTAGCATGGTGTATTTTGATAAATAATACCTTAATTGGGTTTAGCAGATCCTCATATTGGTCATGCTCCCTCTTAACAATTGTGTTCCCAATTAGAAGTGTAGGTATTCTATATCTTATCTAAGTTAGGATTGATTTATATACATGATGCATTTATGATTACATACATCTACTACATTGGTATGTGATAATGGTCTTACTTTCTCATCTCTTCAATTTATTGAATGGGCCTATGAAAACCAGGTAATCATAAAATCCTCTTAAAATTATTATCTATAGAGTAATGGGGTATTAGAATCAACTAATAAGAATTTGCTTGATGTAATTAAGAAGATATTGGTAAAGAACCCTAATAATTTGTACAACATTTTAAATTTTTATTTATGGTCTAATAGGATTAGAATAAAGTCACCATTAGGAACATCTCCCTACCATTTGGTTTACATCCATGACCCCATTCTCCTAGTTAACCTAATAATACCTACATTATAGTTCATGAGGATCACCTAGGTATAGATGATAAGATAAAAGATAACCTGCTTAATATAATACAACTTGAGGAAAAACATGATGTAGCCCTACTACATTTCAATAAACATGAATAGGTCATTAAACATTATTTTGATAAGTGAGAAAAGGTGAAATACTTCATAATATCTGACCTAGTCCTTCTCTAGGATAGGGATCATGAGAAAAAGGGATAAAATGGAAAGTTTTATGCCTTATGGTTAGGTCCTTACCAAATATCTAAAATATTTGGTGAGAATGTGTTCTACCTAAGATGTATAACTAGTGAGGATGTCTCATTACCTATCAATGGTTAGTTCTTCAAACACTATTTTGAGGCTTGAATTAGCCTAGAAATTTCCTATAAATACCTTCTCTTTCCCTTTCCTACTTTGTTTTTCTTTTCTTTCATGCTTTGTTATTAGTTTAGGTTTGGTTTTCTTGATTTTTTTGCTTTTCATTTTTATTCTGGCCTCTTTGCTTATCCCTTTTGGTTCAACCCACCTATGTTTCCATATTATTCAATAATTGAAGGCATGTTTTTAGTCATCTTGAATGACACTTTCGGTGCATAAAGTATTATTATTAGTTTGTAATTGTAGATTCTATTTCTTAATTAGTTTCAAAGGTCTAGCTATTATATGTGTTCTAATTTGTTTTTAGTTAGGTTAAGTTTAGGTAAAATTATTTGGTCAATGAAGACATTCTCTTGAAACGAAGAACAAAAATCATATCTTAATGGTTAATGAATTTTCCTAGATGAAACCACTATGGTGAAAATCTAGGGTGAAAAATCTATAATTTGACCTTTCGCTTGCCATGGTGGTTCCCAACCCAAAATTGATAGGTTAAGAAAATAAATAGGAAAGAGAAAACAAGAAAAGAAAAGAGAAATAATTTTCATAAAAAATCAATCTTGGGTAATTTGACCAACTCCACCACATGCTTTTCATCCTAATTGGTTGTGGAGCAAGGCCTTGAGTGGGATCAAAGGTAACTCCATCAGGGCTTTAGATGCCTTTTTGGTAGTTGATTAATTTATAGGCAAGAGTTTTCAAGTTAGGATTCACTAGCATAATGATCTAATCTCTAGTAGCTAGTCTTTTCAATATATAAGAGTGGTAAATTAACTCATTTACACACACCTAATCATTAAGGATGTTTGATTTGGTCTTATAATCACCCTCATATTATCCACTCTTGAATCTATTCATGTTTTATGTATTGTACCAATAAAATAATCTATGTTTGTAGACACATTTATATCATTAAAAAAAATTAGGAGTATTTTCCAATACAGTTTCCATTTATTGTTACTTGCACAACATTCCCTAATTCTTCTAAGAATTGGGGAACCTCTCTTTTTTATCCATTTTATCTACTATTAATTATAATCATGATTCATTGGTCTCATCACTCTAATTTTACTTAGTGTCTCATATTAGTTTGTGTTCTAAATTAGGATTTGAAACCATCACTATTAGAAAGACCACATCCATGTGAGTCAACATTATATTTTACACTTAACATAAAAGTGAAGTTATGACCTCCAAATTTGAGTTTGAAGTTTGGATCTCTTCATTTTCTCATCTCTCTTACCCTACACTAAGGGGTTATTCTCATATTTCATACCATTTTAGCTATAAAAAACCATTTCATATCAAAAATTGCATCTGCATAAGAAAGTATCATGTTTTACCTTCATTTGAAGATGTTTTATTGCCTCTTTTTTGGAATGTTAGAGTTTTTAAACTTTCATGTAGTGTTAGGGTTTTAGGATTTCATTGAATCCACTAGGATATGATGATTACATTGCATCCATTAGACTCCTAATACTTCATTGCATTTGTTAGAATTTAATGACTATAGTACAATCTAAAAGGCCCAACACCTTTGGGTAGGGGGTCATTAAAATGATTATAACCTTTGAACCAAGGTTTCATTTTTTAAACCACTTAATGTTTTGGAAAGTTGGTTTTGACATAGACATTTTAGTATAAACTTTTTTCTTGGAAGATGCACCAATATTATTTTATTGTCTTTGTCTAGACCTATTCATTTTTATCTCTCTATCATAAAGATCAAGTCCAAGGGAAGGTTTTTCTTGTATATCACTTTGTCCTAAGACAATATCTTGACTTCATTTTTGAGTCTTAGAGTTTTTGACCTCCCATGCATGTGTTAGGGTTCTAGGACTATAGTGTAGTTGTCAAACTCTAACACCTACACTATAGGTGTCAAAACTTGACAATTATAGTGTAACCCCAGAGTCTTAACACCTTTGGATAAAGTTTTATTTTTTTTCCCATAAATTTTGATCCTGATATAAATTTTAAAAATCACTTAGTAATTTGAAAATTGGGAGGTATAATCATATTTATATCTCCAATCGTATTTTTCTCTCCATCATGAAGATTGGGTCTTACTGAGGGTTTTTCATGTTTGGCACTTTATCCTAAGGCCAAATTTGGATTCCTTTTAGAGTTTTATGGATTTTGTCCTCCCATACATGTGTTGGTATTTTAGGGTTGCATTTTATCCATTGAACTTTGAAATCTACACTATATGTGTCAAAACCTGACAATTACAATGCAACCCTAAAACCCTGACACCTTTTTTATATGAGGTTATATTCTTGGTCATAACTTTTGATCCACTTATAATATTTTCAAACCACTTAATGCATTAGAAATAAGGTTTCAAAATAGACATTTTGGAATAATTATTTTATTAAAAAAATTTATAAATCAATTTTTATTTCCTTTATTCTAACCCTATTTCATTTTTGCCTTGGTCAAGTGCACTTAAAAGACCCATAAGTTCCCCATTTTGAAAAGTGACTTTTTTTTGTATTATGTAAGTGGGTAATAGTAAATTTTAAATGGAAAGGAGATAAAATTACATGAAAAGTGGTTTATGAGAATTAATGGAGGTGTTTGAGAATTTTTGGGGAAAATCTTCCCTTTAAAGGTTGTAGTTTCTACATAAGGAAGGATTTTATTGCAAAAGGGTAAGATTTAATTCTTCTAAATAGACTATAGATACAATCACAACTTTTCTCATTAAATATAATATTTTAATAAATTAATCTCTCCCTCATCTTGTAACCCTGATAGGATTTAGATTTAATCAATTGTAATCAACTCATACATTGTTAACAACACAAAAGTATTGATTTATAGAAGGTTGTTGAGGTTTATTGGTGATATAAGGATGTGAATGGTGGTCATTTTTATTCCCCTAATTATCTCACTCTCATTATACATTTAAATCATTACGATGGTGATTGTGGATCAACTGGTCACATGAGGGATTGATTTCTAGGTGTTGCTCTAAATCAATGGCTTCATATTTACTTTGCTTATCATTGGCTTTTATTTTATTTCATCCATTTTATAATTTATTATTTTTCATTAGTTGGTTAGATTAGGAAATTATGAATTCAATTGGATTAAATGTCTATCTTGATTATAATATTTTTTCCATTTTTATTACCACATTATTGAATGATTAAAACCAATAGAATGAACATAAAAATAATACTGTGTACAACCCTAAACATTGATTTGTTAGGTATATTAAATGAATGCATGTTTTATTATTTTGAACATCTACATGAAACCCACTTTAAAAAATGACAAACCCACATCTAATTTTACTTTTTTCAAGTATTTAAAACCCATTATAATACACATTTAAAGTTTTGGAATACATAGAACCAATAAAATCCCCTTGAAAAGAATGGTCACAATGAGCCACTGAGTGAAGATAAGTGCACCTATACCAAGTAGATATAAACCTTGGGGAAATTTCCCAAAATCTCCTTTAATGAGAGGTGAGTTTCAAGATGGACCTAGAACATTGGTGCGTGTCAAAACACATGTCAACATATACATTCAACTATTCCTTGCCAGGGTGTTAGATCTTATGCACATACAAAGTACACACATGTGGATTTATGCCCAAACCAAGTATTATATACCCTCATATGTTTTATGATTGATACAAAAATTAAATCCTTTGAAATTTAACCAAAGTGGTATATATCTTCCTAATTGGAGGAAATTAGGTTTTTATTTTCCCTTTTCTCCTTCTAGCATTCCATCAAGTGACAAAGGCCATGCTCCATTCTTTGTCCATGGCTACCTCTAAGCACTCCATTTCTCCCCCATTTCTCCCCTTTTCCAAGGCCAAAATGTGAGTTCCACCTTCAACCCCCTATTTAACATTTCTTCTCCCTTATTTCATTCATAAATTTCCTCATCAACCATTAGTACTGCACTTATGACCTCTCTTCCAAATGGTAGTTTGCCATCCTCAAAGAATGCTATGATTAATATATTATTTGTTCTTCTCAATAAAAATGAAAATGTTCTCCTTCAAACATCCCCCAAAAAATCTCATTTTATTCTCCAAAAAAAATACCACTCAAACAATATCCCTCAACTTTTCAACCTTAATCATGCCTTTTTCAAAATCCAAAATAAATAATATTTTAATCATAGCCAAACATTTTAATTTATAACCATGGCCAAGTACCTTGTTTACCATGCACAATAAGACCATGCCAAAATAGTAATGTATATTTCATTAGTAATAAGGGAACATATGCAAAGAGGAAGTGATATAGTAATAAGAGTCGCAATCAGCCCTCAGGCCAATGGTGACCTCTTGACAAAACTAAATAAGAAGGTAAACTCTACATAATAATGTCTTGAACCTAGAACTCACTAAAATAATGTAATCACAACATATTAAACTAAATAAATTTAAATCATTAATATGGATAAAATAACTCCTTTGAATAATTTCATCATTATTAATGCATAGATAATAAATGAACCTAGATTACCTTTATCAAGCATCAAGAATGCCAAACATCATGGATATAAAAATTAATGAGATAAGTCCAGTAATGATGATATTCAATAACCTTAGCCTCTCCCATGATCCAAAGTTTCTCATTATTGGAAACTTAGACAACTTATTTAATAATAACATGTTCCTTAAAATTTAGGATTCACAATCAGTTATGAGTCGATGATGGTTGCCTAACAAGGAAAATGTTATTTAACCCACTAGCACAAATATGATAACATAAAAAAAAACATTTCAATAGATCAACCCCTGATCACATAGAAAATAAACATTAATAATTATGTTTTTTAGTGCTGATCAATGACAAGTGCCCTAATTTTGGCATGGGTAAAATGAGATACAATAAAAATACAAGAATACACCAAATCAATAAAGGGTACAATAATATGTTCATTTTTTATGTAAATTATATTAACATTTCTTCAACATCTATGCCATGTCAAGAAATTGAAACCAACCTTTTTTATTTATAACTCAAAACCACTACAAAGCATTTATGTTTAGATTCTGATGCAATAGGGTTTTAACCAAACATGGGTTTATAAAAAGAAACTATTCTAATATAAAAACATTAGACCCAATATATTTCATGCTTAAAAGACTAAAAACTTCAAAATGAAAATCTATGCATGCATGTATAAATTTCATAACTTATGTGATATGCATGACTAAAAATAGAATAAATATTCATGACTTATTTTTGTAAATAATCCACTTCATTATTGTAGCACTAAAAAATTGACTTGAAAACCATAACTGTATGAACTAACTCTACAAGTTCATAAAAGTAAGAATATGCATGCATATTCAAAATATCTCAAACCATAACTTTTATAACATTCAAAAACTAAACAAAGTAAGAACTTTGTGATATGAAATAGGTATTTTCAAGACTGCTTTCCAAAACTATTTTCAAACCACTTGAAAATCCATGGCGATATAAAGACTGTAAAGATTGTTGTTTATAATAAACCAAATGTGAAAGAGAATGCATAGATGTGAAAAAATAAACCAAAAACTTATTTCCCACAAATCTACTTCAAATACACATGCAATAAACCTTTATAAAATGTGAATTCATTATATGTAAAGTAATTATACTACATGCACCTAAAGATTCCAATACTTTAACCATGCAACTTTAAATGAAGGAGAAAACATGATTTATGTTGTTGTCCCCAAAAAATGTCACTCATTTTTGGGACAACCTATAGACTATTTTGGCCCTGCATAGACCAAAATTATCTCTTCCCTTTTCAAAATTTGTCCTAAGCATTCAAATTTCTCATTTTTCAAGCTTCTCAGTTTCTACGGACTTTGCAGGAGGAAATCTACAGACTCAGCATGCTTGAAATTAATAGGTTTAAAGGGTTTAATGGATTTAACAGGTAAATTCCTTTGAAAGAGCAAGTTTCCAGCACTTATACATTTCCAGGCTTGGTTCAATAGGTCGGTTCAATCAAACGGTTCAAAGGAGCATACAAAAGAAAAAGACGAGCATAAGCTGCCAAGTATCATCTATTGAGACACATTATGATTTGCTTCTCAAAGGAGTAGAATGTGCCACGTGTCCCTTGTAGAGTTTCATGGAAGATGATAAGTGGTAGCTACAGAAGGTTTCAATATCTTTTTCTTAAAGTAGCAGAATGTGCCATGTGTCATCTGCAAAGCTCGACGGAGGCTGCCAAGTATCAACAACTATTGTATCTTCTTTTGGTTTCATTATCAAGTAAAGACTGTGGTGGGCCCTAGATGAATTACTAAAAGAGTAAGTGGAGTGCTCCAAGTGTCATAGTCTGTGTGATTGCTAAAATAGAGCGGTAGTAGCCACGTGTCCCATTGTAACTCAGTGGAGTGCAATAAGTGTCGGCATCCACACTTTAAGCTTCTTTCA